>JBBDHI010000019.1:13624177-13636346 GCA_037177115.1 Craterocephalus stercusmuscarum
AGTACTTTACAATGGAAATGATCTTATATCTTAGTATATATACATTCAAGCCTGTGTGGAAATTTGCTTTGACCTATATGCTCAGTATGAGAGGATTATTGATTAAAAATCATGCATTATTGATTACAGGTCTCAATATTTTTTGTAAGCTATAGTTTTGCCTTATAGTTTGAGATCAGACTATGTCTTGTCAAAGAACACAGAATAACCTTTTTTTCTGTTTTTGATTTTCAGACATTTTTTTATCTGAAAAGGCCCTTTAGGGATAGCTACTCTTTATCCTCCACTGAAAAATTTTGGATCTGTATCCACCCACAAACCATAGCTTCTGCCAAAGATTTGTGTGCACTGTGCTCAGATAAAGCCTACATTTATCTGCAGAAAACAGGAATTCATCCTAAAAGGAAATATTTTATAGATTTTTTTTAAATGAAGTCAGAGGATATATTTTATTTCTTTATATAAAAGTGAAAGTAAGCACTGTGATGTCTCCCGTTGCTTTGCCCCCTGACATTTTAAAGTTTGGATTGTGGTATTTGGTTTTTCTGTACATCAAATCTGACTGCAAAAATACTTTTTTTTCTTGAATATTCATTCATTGGCTTAAACATTTATTGATATAGCATATCATTAGTTTCTGTTAAGGCCAGACATGCTTAGGTGCGAGGACCCTGCTATTATCAGCTGTGTTAAGCAGCACTGTTAAATATAAATTGTATGTTTTTAAAGTTGTTTAGCTTGTGTTTTGTAGATGTTGGCAAACATTTTGCAGCTAGCTAGCAGCTTTCAAAACTAAGCTAACACCAGGGGTGAATCTACGAAATATTTGATGTGGGGTCCTAGCAGGAGTATACTGTAGATCAGGAGAAGGGTGGTACAGTTGTTTTCTTAGAATGATCCTATATTGTTTTTCTTAGTTACTGGCACTAACACATACATTGCATGTCTGTTAGAATTTAACTTTTCCTTGTGTGACCTGGGGAGACAGTGTTAGGCTTAGATTTTTGGCCAGTTTGCTTTCTGTATTTAGTTTTTGCAGGAAGTTTTTGGGTTTCTTATTCGTGTGATGCCAGTGATTACCTTTCAAATTAGCCTTTTACCAACTCCAGCTCTCTACATTTGGTTATGTTTGAAGGAGTTTAGGAAATCTTCTTGCCTCATTTACTACCATTATCATCTCTCAAAATGAAGTCCATTCATTTTTCCTCTCTCACCTTTTGTTTCCCTTTTGAATTCTAAGTCACAAAGGCACAAAAAAAGCCTTGTGAAAGGCATTTTCCTCTGATAAAGCCAAGAATTATTATGGTTTAATGACAACTCACTCTGGACATATTTCAGTTCAAGACAGCTTCATTCATGGGAGCACAGGAGCTCAATAATAGCATGTTAATGAGCTTTTAATGTTTTTTAATGACACTAATGCTAGCCATGGTGTGGATGTGATTCTGTTCTTTACTCTGGACCATCTGAGCATGGACAGTCAGGTTCGGTGGCTTTAGTGGGCTATGATCCCAGCATATCTTCCTCTTACAGGCCCCTTTCCATCACCTTCCTCAGAAGCCGTAAAGTTGATCTCTTGAAGATAAAAGTGAAAATATTACGTATTCCTAAAATATGTTCAGAATTTTATTGGATGATGATGAATCACATAATCACCCAGAAATAATAAAAGTAACCACTTCGCTCCTATTAAAGTGATCTTAAATTGTAATTTTGCCCTGGATTATGATTGATTTTTATACTGAACATGAGTGAGCGGGGTTTCAGGCCATTAACAGGTTTTCTTCCCCCTCCTGCGATTAGCGAAAGCACTTTCAGAGCCCACGTTGAATTCAGCTGGGACCAACTGTGGTGCTGTGTGTGCAGGCTGCTTGTGCTGATGTGTGTGGTTT
Organism: Craterocephalus stercusmuscarum; assembly: GCA_037177115.1. Taxonomy (NCBI): domain Eukaryota; kingdom Metazoa; phylum Chordata; class Actinopteri; order Atheriniformes; family Atherinidae; genus Craterocephalus; species Craterocephalus stercusmuscarum. The sequence continues at coordinate 13,626,070 of JBBDHI010000019.1, forward strand.
GTGTCTGCATGCGTCGCCCCAGAATAGCCGGCTTTGGCCTGGAATACAAACTGACACACAGAGGAAAAATGGAGAAGCCAGCTCCAGTTAATGCTCCATATCTTATCCTGCCTGAATGGTACCACACATACTGAGCTCTTTTTTCTCTCTGGGCTGGCTTTGCTGTCTGTGCATGCATTTATTGGTGGTGAATATATACAGGTACATCTGTACCTCCTACAGTAAATGACAAGTGAGTCAGAAAGTAAAGGCTGGTCATGAAACACAGGAGGAAGTTTCTCTGCATTGTCAAAGGCAAATGAAAGAAGAGAAAATCAAATAAAAGAGTATTGAACTACTTCCATTTTCCCCACAGGTTTGCAATATTTACCTCATTTCCACAGAGAGTAAAAACCTCCATCCCTGGACATTTACCATGTTATTAATGCAGAAAACTCGTATCTTTGTGGCATTAAAAAAGGAGGCGGAATAGTTTTACTTTTAGAGACTTTTCATGACTTAAATGTAATATTGCACCAGCCAAGATTTTCCTTTAAGTAATCTTCTCTCTGCCAGTCATACGGAGCTTGTGGCAGTACGGGCTAATTCTACCTGTCACAAGGGTGAGTGACTTAGTAGCCCAGTTGTCTCCCAAACCCAGCCCTCCATTACATGAATAGAGAATTTCTATCACTGACAGAGACCCCTTTTCTACGAGGTCAAAATGAAATTAAAAGGTAAAAACCCAAGCAGGCTGCTGTCTTCGCCCACAGAGGAGCCGAGTTGAGCTTTTATCCTTTTATCTTTTTATTCGTCTCCTTTCTGTTTTAATATGTAAAAAGAGGTCCCTCTGTTTCTTCCGAGCATGTAAATCACATTGACACCCGACTCAAGGGACCCACCTGTTATGTCTAAGGATTCCTGCATTTCCCTCACACATAAATCAAATTGACATGCATCTCTGCGCGCTCTTACCTCTCGTTTTTTAAGGGCTCTGTTTTGAATGCACCTTAATTGGATTCTGTGTTTAACGTGCCTTAAAACTTGTGTGCACTTGAGCGAGCGTGCACGTGCTGCGTTGAGAGCAGAGAAGATGTGATGTCAATTTCATTACAGTAGGTTCTGTTTTTTAATCCATTCTTTGCACGTTGCTCCCAAATTCAATCGCTCTGTGCTTTTTCCATTTCATTTACCAACTTTGTTTTCTTGTCTTCTGTGGCACATGCAACGCCCGGGTGGTCACTTGTCGGCAAATTCCCTGAAAAAGATTTTTTTTCTCAAAAACAGAGTCAGAGGCAGACATTGTTTTGTTTGGATCCCTTGAGTGTTTTCCAAAGCTCCTCATGGTGATATAGTGTTCTTCTTGATGGTTTATTTGGAGCCTCATGCAGCTTTTCTGTCTCTGCAGGAGGCAGAGTGGCACTGCGATGAGTTCACCAAGGGAGCCTGCTTCAGCCGTGGAAAATCTGAGGTGAGTTTAAGTGATGCATGAGCACACTTTTATTTTGCTTCACAAGACACATGTGATTATTAGAAAAAAATACTCTAGCAACCAGTTTTAATAGTTGTTTTCTAAAAAAAAAAAAAAAGGAAGCAGCTTCCTTTGTAAAAGTATCATTTTTTGACTTTTTCTCAGTTTGACTTTAGAGCCAAATAAAAGGGCTACTTTTTAAATCTTTGATAAAATTATTTTAATACTGGTAAGTGTAAGAGTCAGCAAACCTCACATTTAACTATTTCCATTGTTATAGTGTCAAATCATCCCCATTTTGCATTGTATTCCAGGTAGATGCCAATGTTCTTTCAACTCCACAGCCTTTTGCTTCGCTAATGCATCTCTGAGTGTTCACTTATGCTAACTTTTACCTAAAGTGTGATATCTGCTTTGATAACCTGATCACAAACTATGCATTCATGTGATGTTAATTGAGAGCATGTTTCCATTTACCAGTTAGCACTGACTGAACATACATGAGCTTCAAGTGAAGATGCCAAATTTCCATTGCAGCAGTGAGACATGAATGCACTGCCGGGGCTTTCACAAGGTCTAATTATCACTGTACAGTTATCTTTGCAGAAGAATAACAATAACAATATTTTCATGAAGTCAGCAGAAAACTCAAAATCCTCTTTGTTTATTTGAGTTTTTTGTCTCCTTTTTTGGCAAAAGAATTGCACTCAAAGTGTGGAGGTAAGGAACTTCCATAATGCATTCATTGATGTTTTTATCACTTTGATCAAACTCCATTTGCCATCATGTGTTTATTGTCAGCACAATAGTGATATTTTATTCTTTCAATACCACAATTAGCATCAACAGATATACTGCCATATCCTTCAAGTAGTGTCACAATGACAAACATGCCTCAATATGGCAATAATATTGGCAGGTTTGTTTTCCTCTATTTGTTAAAGCACCACTCCAAGCCCCAGATGATAACCAAGAAATTCATATAAATATATTAAATTGATGGAATTTCCCTTGGTGTCTTGTTAGAATAACATTATGTACAAGTACAAAGTGGAACACATACCTCCACAACTGCTGAGCAATTTTCTAAACTGCCAAGCTGTACCCCTCATGATCATTCAGCAATTTCCTGGGGGTTTGGGACTCTACACAAATATGTGAATAAATTGTGTTTAAATGGAACTGAATGTCTCGCTGTTGTAATTTCCCAACAGCACTGATGTGCTGCTGGGAAATTATTAATATGATTAATATGATATAAATCTTAAAAAAGAAATATATGTAATAATCTTTTTTACACATTGATCAGTCTCAAACAGCCGTGCATTACATCAAACCAGCAGAATGAAATGAAAGTATGGAAAGTTATGATGAAACATGGTGAGGCCTGAAAGCAACATGGGGCTCTTTATGCAGCCTTAACATATAGATACCATGGGAATTCCAGCTTTTGTGACCTCAAAGCAGATTTAGATCAACGTTTTCTGAAGTAAAACCCTCCCCGACCACACTTCAACCTTTATTTATAGACCTTCCTCAAAGGGACTCCCTATTGTTTTTGTAGTTTCTTTCTTTTGCAGCGTGTATTTTTGTATGCGGTCCGCTGGCATACTCTTGTCTACAAAACAGATGGTTTCAAGCTGAACTTGACATGTAGGTGAACTGCCCAGCCCTGATCCCTGTGTGTATGTGCACGCCGCCGTGTATTTATCCTCCTGTGAAAGGTGGTTAGGGAGCCATAATAGGCATGCACAGACTGGCCGGCACATGATAGCCGTAGTGAATTACAGACCAAAGCTACCTCAGTCCTTGGGAGTCGCTGCAGTGTGGCGGAGCAGAATTGTTTTGCTGGATGTTCCGTTCAGAGGATCAGCTCCTGTGATGTACACTAAAAACAGCATTAAACGACTTCTTTCTCCAGCAGCTGACAGGGCTTTCGATGGTTTATTACTTAGCTCAATGCACAGCAATATACCATTGCTCAAGCTATTATACAGATACCATCTCCGTGCTTTGACTGAATTTACAAGTGATTGTATTTTTTTTCCCAAACACATGCATCCTCTCTTCTCTTGTGTATTTGATTTATTTCAACTGACAGAAAAAAGAAGAGTTAAATCCACTTGACAGGATGTGATTGCTTCCTCTGTTTTGTTTTATAATGCAAGAGCTAAGCACAATGGCTAATGTATAACAGTACGGACGTGGAACATTTGTCAGGAAGTTTTCATAAACAAGTCAAGACTGGGAAGCTCAGAAGATATTAAATATGTCATTATTTACCGTAGGAAACCGTAGAGGGGAGCTGAATCACGCAGACCCCTTCACGAACCCCCCACACGTACAGACATGCGAGTATACGGTGCATGACGAGCTGCACAAACAACACAGATATATAGGCATTCATTGCAACTGTGGCCACTCATACAAACACATATAAACACATACACACACATATACTTTTACTGTGCTTAGCACCAGGAAATAAGTTGGTTTATGAGTCAACCTTCAACGTGCTGAGGGGAAATAACAGCCCTTCCATCTTTTCTATGACGACCTCCACTCCTAAATCAGCCCCTTGAGAATGGGAAGGAGGGGCACGTAGGGTTGCCCTGGGCACCTCAAGTGGCTTAGACAACATCAGATTTACAAGGTTTTAAATTTCTACGAGAGGCCCTAACCAACCCAGCCATGGCCCCTTTTTATATGGTGGGACCCTGTAAGTTTATCGCCCAGTCCTGTCACAAAAACAAATGCCGCTCTCTGACATGAACACCCACTTCTGTTGTTGCATTTACTGCAGAATGCCTTTTGCTGATGGAAATCACCGGCAAGGCTCCATCAAAGCCTGACCTTTATGTTCGGGGTTCCTGATGTTCAGTGCCAATCTATCATTCAATCAATCATTCACTCCCTCAGTCCCGCTCCATTTGCAGAGAGCTTTTAACAAAATGCTGAGTGGTTTTGCTAGAAATCCAGATTAGAAAAAAAAAAACTCACAACAGGAGCAAGAGCCAAGAAAAGAGCGGTGAGCATGTATTTCACCTTAATTTGGACAAAAGTGGTTTGAATTGATTAATTTTGGGGAGCAGGCTGAAAAGAAACACGATTGGATGAAATATATGAGAGGCTACATTTACATTTCACTTTCTGACCAGTAAACAAGACAAAGTCTATTTTATAAACTAATGGTTTTCTCCCACACCTGTTGCATTTATCTAGTCTCCACCTCACTCAGATCCCTCTCCAAATGTGGTCCCTTTTGAATTAAGATGTGGCATGGCTGAGCCATGTGGGCATTAGCCTTGATTTGGCTCTGCCTAGCCTGGCCACGCTTTGGAGCTGACTCCCATAGTTCGAGGAGTTTTTCTCATTTATTGGCATGAAGTCTAATTTAGCCCCTCTGGCTAATGCTGCTGCTTGTCCGCAGCTGGATAATGGCACTGCTGCTAACTGCAATTTGTGTGTTTGCTGGTGTGTGTTTCCACAGGAGGAGTGCCAGAACTACATCAGGGTGCTGTTGGTCAACGGGAACAGGTTGTTCACCTGCGGAACCAACGCTTTCACCCCCATCTGCACCAACCGCACGGTACGAATAGCAGCAAAACCTGTGTAATGTTATATTTCAAGATCTAAAATGTCCAAAAGGCAGCTAATATTATATTTCCCCCCCCTGATTTTCTATACGCCTTTTTTTAACAAATGTCGTTCAGTGAAACCGCCTCAGCTCTGTGATGTAAACCTGGCCTCACAGGTCACAGCAGTTCATCAACAACCTTGCGTCCAAGTTGCAGTGCTTTATTGAACTTGACAGCAGCATTAGTCAGCCTCTTATGAAAAAAAAACATGCATTTTTAAAGTCATTAGTCTTGAATAGCATTATGTCGACGCCGTAAACGCCGCAGATATGAAGGCTGAATTGTGATTTAATGAAGCAGCAATGTCAGACAAAAAGGTCAGGCTGATCAACACGTTTAGCCACGGTGAGTTATGACACTATACCTCAGCATCCATTATACATATCCTTTCTGTTGAGCTCTCAAGAATGAAAACTAACTCTAAAATGTGTTTTATTAAGATATCTAGTGTAAGATTCCCAGCCAGCTACTCAGCCCACTACTCTGGATGAAGGAGGCGCTGGCGTCTGATTCCAAAAGTAGCATGAGTCCTTAAGTGTTTCTTCTTCATATCATTTTCTGTTCTTTCTTATTTAAGTTTTCACTGCTTCCTCTTGTTAAATTTCCCGTAGCTCTTAATCCTCTGTTGTAAAGGGATGTGTGGGCACACTTCTCAGTGTGAACTGCTCATGTGTTACAGCAGGTACTGACACAGTGTGCATTAACCACCGGTTTACAACTTGCCAGAACTGTGATAACATCCACATTTTCCAGTAACTGAAGAGTCTAATAGGTTATTGGCAAGGGCAGGTGCCCCTTGAAGTTAAGTATAGAGCAACATTTAAAATGTCAGTGTATTGTGCTTACCTTAGAGTTGTGACAGGTCCATATCAAACATCTGCGTCTCCCCTCTGTTGGGCTTTCAGAGGAGGACGAGACAGGAGTTTACTCTGATGATGACATTTGTTTTTGACCAAAAGCATCGCATGCAAAGGTCAGCAGCTCATAATGGCTGTTTACCGTTGCGAAAATACATATAGCTGAAATGCCATGACATTATTATAGCAGTATTTCATCGGCCGCTGTCATATTTACACACCCAATGTTCGTTAATGTGAAACACAGCTTAGGAGCAGAGGCAGCTATGGAATTAAGCTCAGACAGATTTACTATCAGCCGTGGTGATGACCAGAGGATGAGCAGAATATTGATCGTTTGATGAGCTCAGAGGCTGTAGATTAAACCAGCATTTTCCATTTAAAGGTTGACTTCTCTTTGAATCGTGTAGGAATTTGCTTAACTTGACACATGCCGGATAATTTTGTCTTTTTCCTGGAGCGAAATCAGCTGTTGTCACTTGTCAGGTTTTAGCGTTAGCACTGATGGTGATGATAGCTGGCAAAGGTTATTTGAGTGAAGTGCAACTTCCTGTTTGCTCAGGATCAGAGGAAGTAAACTTGAGATACAGGAGCTGTGTATGACACTCTGCTCACACGAATTGACAGATCGCTATTAGGGTGTCATTTGCCTGCCACCCACAGAGGAATATTGACAGCGCTGTCCATTACCACATCTCACATCATTCAGTGTGTGTGTGTGAGGCTAGATTTCCTGCCACAGCAGGCAGTTAAAAATTCTCACACTAGCTACAATAGCTTCTCAGTACTATACGTAGCACCCACTTGGCTGCCGCTGCAGTTTGTCTAAACTGCGAGCTGTCTGCTACTAAAAAAGTGTGTATTCTGGGCATTTGGAGCCACTTATGTGTCCCACTCATGCAGCTGGTCCTCCGACAGAGACCACTTTCTCTTTGCTTCCTCAAAATGCAACAGGTGCACTGCAGTCTAGTTATCACTCATCGTCCTGTTTGTTTGTTTTTTTCTTTTTTTTTTTTCAAAATAACCCAACTGAGCTAAAAGGACTATTCTGGCCTGCAGAATAAGTACTTTCAATGCCGGGCTTTTATGTGAACCGCTCTGTTTAGGGGTGGGTCTGGTGGCACAGAGGGGGCAGGAGTTAATGGAATTTTTGACAGGGTTTAGGAAATTAGATGGAGAAGTCACCTGGTTCCACTAAAACTCGCAGCTGGAATAAGGGAAGGGATCTGCAGATTAGTGAAGGAGGAAGAAAACATGGAGACATTTGCAACCAGCCTGGTGTCACTAATCTGGAACTCGGCTGATTGATAGAAAGTAATTGCAAAAAGAATCATTTTAATTATACTAAGCCGTGCGCATGTGTAAACCTGAGATTAGAGCAGTTTTTTTGCTTTATGAATCCATCCCCAAAACTCAGACAAACTTGGATGGGAGGAAAAGCCATGAGCTAATCTTTGTACGCTGTTTACTTTTGCACCATAAAATATAATTACATCTCGGGTTTTCAAGTTACAGCGACGACCCCCCACCACTCCACTGTGCTCCCCCCGCCGTTTTTTTTTCTTCTTCCTCACTTGGGGCCGAGTTACTCAGCTACAGCCTGTACTATTTTTTCCTAAGTAGGATCCAGCGCAGTGTGTCAGGGCTAAGCCAAGGTCAAGCTATAAAGTATTTTTAAAAAGCAAGGGGTTGGTTCTGGCTTTATATTCAAAGTCAGTATGCAGCAGAGGCCTGCATGTCACATCTAGCATATTTCCAGCTCAGAAAGGCTTCCCAAAGATGTGGTATAATAACGCTCAAGCCGAAGAACAGCTGGTTGTCCTGTAGAGACATCAGAAACCTAACCAAATGACACACTGCAGCCCAGATGAATGCTTTTGGTTTGGAACAGGTGGTTTCTTAACATTAGGCTTGAAGCAGCTGCTGTGTTTGAGTGATTTACATTGCTAATTATTCTAAATGTTTTCTCTGATTATGCTTCTTGCTCTTATATGTCTTTGGGAGTATTTCTCAGTAGATGTAAACCAAACAAAACATGATGAGAAGAAGCTGTTTTTTTCTTTTTTCTTTTTATTAGTGTGTTGCATTTGCATATAGGCAACAAACAAAACCCTGCCAGACTTCTCTGGTTTGCATTTTAATGCTGCCCTTTGATACTATGTCCTAGATTTGTTGCTTGTTTTCTGCAATAAAATGTTTCGATATGAGAAAACAGTGAATTTTAGTCCCATGGATATTTCTCACTGTATTATCTCTTAGACTTTCTGGCCTCATGGGTTCCTGTTTAACTATCAAAACCACCTTCTTTTTTTATACCTTAGGAACATATGCTTCTACTCAAGCTTTGTATCATCTAGTTCATTATCAGCCTTCTCCGTATACTTCCTCATCTTGTTTCTTTTTTTTCCATTGTAGCTGACTAACCTGACGGAGATCCACGATCAGATCAGCGGCATGGCTCGGTGTCCCTACAACCCCCTCCACAACTCCACTGCCCTCATCACGTCCAGCGGGGAGCTTTACGCCGCCACCGCCATGGATTTCTCCGGGCGAGACCCGGCCATCTACCGCAGCCTGGGTGGCCTGCCACCACTGCGTACCGCCCAGTACAACTCCAAGTGGCTTAACGGTTGGTAGCTGCCAACGTCCTGATCAATCTTGTATTTCTTCTAAATGTATGCTAAAACTGACTCGGGGAGTTTAGGAGTTTGTTTTTTTTCTGTCTTTTTAGAAATATTTTTCCTTCACAGCTTTTGAACATCAGTGCTGCTGCTCGTGGGGATTCCGTGTTTGTTTTTTTCAAAGCGGCTAGAGGCTGGCAGATGCCTATCTGACATGGGATTTGGAAGCTGTCTCTCTTGAAGTACTGCGCTGCTGCACAAATCGTGCGCGTGCTGCACGATGCGATGCAGCAAATACGTAATAGAAAGATTCTCAGCTGCCTTTTATCCATAAAAACAATTATTTTATCATTTAGAAGGCAACAAAAAAAAACAAGTAAACTCCATCCTTTCCTTGAGGAGGGGCACTTATCTTTTAATTCTTTATAATAAAATCAATGTTTTTTTCCTCTGGAAGTTCAGTGTTCCCTGGCAAGATTGAAGAACTTCAAACAGCTTAAGGTGTCCAGCCCATAGTGCAGCAGGTCAATCAGTATCTTGTCAGCATGTGACTTTTATCCGATTCATATTTCAGATAAATTGGAAAAATAAATTTAGAACTACCACGTCCGTTGCCGCTTGGCACCCACCTTCTGGGTGAAGGTTTAATAACTAATTTTATGGGGAATTGATTTTTTTTCTCCGTCGGTCTCCTCGTGAACTTCCCTCCGAAGGTGCCGACAAGATCAGGGATGAAATGAGGAGGGGAGGGACACTTTGGTTTACAGTTGGATTAAATCAGTGTCAGTGAGAATAAAGTGTGCGGTTTAGATCTGCCAGTGTCATACATAAAGATGAACGTCTTAGCTGCGACACTGTCGTGGAGGTCGCATGTTTCAGATAGGGTGAGAGCTATTACACTACACCTGTTTTGGTCATTTCTCATCCTAACCTTTAGGTTTGGGGAGTGAAAAATGAGTTTTCTTATTACAACACAATGCCATTAATAACACAGCCTGTAGTTATTAATCCTGATCACCTGCTGTTGTGTGGGCCACACGCTCCCGCACACTCAAGAGTCAATCAGTCATAACACTTACACATTCCTTCTCCCACTCCCTCTTCCTCTCACAGCCCTTAAATATTTTTCTGTCTGGATTTTTCTTCATCTCTCTGCACTTTATCTTTTGGGTGTCCTGAGTTTTTTTCACTGTGTGTCTCTGTCTTCTCTCCGAGCTCCTTCGCATTTCATTTTCCTCCTCTTTTCTTCTCTTCTCAACAGAACCAAACTTTGTCTCGTCCTATGATATCGGCAACTTCACCTACTTCTTCTTCCGGGAGAACGCAGTGGAGCACGACTGTGGCAGGACGGTGTTTTCCCGAGCAGGGCGCGTCTGTAAAAACGACATTGGCGGTCGCTTCCTTCTGGAGGACACGTGGACCACCTTCATGAAGGCTAGACTGAACTGCTCCAGACCAGGAGAAATCCCCTTTAACTACAACGAGTTGCAGGGAACTTTCTACTTACCGGAACTGGAGCTGCTCTACGGCATTTTTACAACCAACGTGTAAGTATTATGGGATTTATGAAAAGTTCCATCAAATATTACAGAATGCTATTCATATTTGTGCAAATAGATAATCGGCATATTTGAAGGCATCTAAAATTTTGCCTTAAAATGTACAAAATTATTACTAATTATCCATTGATGAATGGGCCTGTGAATGATTT
>JBBDHI010000019.1:13743870-13754443 GCA_037177115.1 Craterocephalus stercusmuscarum
TTAGCTCGTAGCCTGTTGGACTGTTTTTACATCTTCCAGCAGTCTACTACTACTACTACTACTACTACTACTACTACATAAAATCTTTTAATGTTTTGTTTTCATTTTTTTATTTTCTGTTGTAAAGTTTTACTGTCCAGGACTCCAGGAAGAATAGCCGGCGTTTTGCTATGGTTAATGGGGATCCAGATTAAACCTATTAAAAATAGAAAAACTACTGTGATGTAGTGTTGCTGCATCTTGGATGTAAGAGTTTCTGTTGTCTTCAGAAACAGTTTGCTTACGGTATATTGTTGCTGGATAGGATGACATTAGGTCTGTTTTCCTTCCGATTTAGCCCCGGTAACTTTAAATGGATTTTTTTTCCTTCATTAGCTGTTCGTTAAAGTCTTATTGACAAGACACAAGTGTATAAATATTTCTGCATATTGCACCAGATCTTCTTTAGTCAAAACTCATCCACTGACAATCGCTGTTTTATCCCATGAGGTCACACAGGAGGCTCAGGATAGATATTTTACATTTTCATCGATGCTGCTCTCTTTACCACATGATCAAAGTAAGGAGGAAATTTGAACTAGTCTGCTAAATGGGACACTCAGGTGGTCCAAGCTTCAGGCATTTGAGTGCCAGTTTATTTGGGTTTCACTGTGTGTATCTGCTCTCCCATCTCATTTCCCTCAAACTAAATGGAATACATGATTAGCTTCCTCTGCTCTTCATGCTGCTTGGGACAGGAGCAACTCAAAGTGTCTGATTATCTGCTCAGGCCAGGTCTGAGCCCAAGGTAACTGCTAATACCACAGAGCTACCCCTCAGCGTTACCCACTGAGCAGACAAATCTGCACTGTCTCATCCTGTTAAGTTGATATTAACCGGTTAAAAAAAAAAAACACGGCATTCCTTTCATGAGCTCGACTCTGTCAAGTCACTTGACTACCTGCCAAGCTCAAGTTATTCCGCTGTATGTTATTTTTCTGAAGGTTTCTATTTACCTAGTTATGCGAATAAAACTCTCAAAATGACAAATACAGATGAGAGTGGGGGTGGTGGGGGCTCTGTCAGCAGCAGGAGCGCGGGAGACGGATCAAACCTCCAGGTGCATGTTAGTGAAATCAAGAAATGAGACATACTGCTGGTTGGTGGCATATGGAGTCAGGTGGAGCAATTTTCCTTGCTGTCTTGTCGCCGCACAATTCAAAACATACTTTCAAGAGTTCGCTTGGAAAGAAATAAATCTGTGTTCTGTGAAACAGACTTAAGAGATGAGTGATGTTAGTGCAGCTGGTTCTTATACGAAATATGACTCATCAGGTGATGGATGAGTGCACGGACCTTCTCACAAGCTGCTGCTCTATCAAGAATCATATGGTGGATACACCAGGGATACCATCGGATTTGGTGCATGTGTTACAAGGATGATGGACTGTGTATGCTACGTAGCTACAGCCCCTGGAAAAAATATTAAATCCCCACTCTTGGAAGATGTTCAGTCAGCTATTTTCATTACATAGAACAAACCTGGACAAAAAAATCATTTTAATGAATCAGGATTTAATTATTAAGCTGAAAATTACGGCTTTTTAAAGCATGACTAAAATAAAATGGATCAAATTGTTCTAATCAATGGAAAGAAATCAATTAGAGAAACAAAGGATCAAACCTTTTCATCTGAATTTTAATAACAAATATCAGTCTAAATATACAAATCATTACAGTTAAAAGATAGTGTTACCCTTAATAAACCATCGTAACAGACAGAAACCAGTCTAAGGCCGACAGTTCAAACCATGAACGAGATTATAAATTTCCTTAAAGAATATAACTCGATACAGAATGTTTAAAAAGATGCTGATAGTTTCTGGTAAATTGTTGAATATTTAAAGCAATGTTCAAACTAAATGGGATGCTTGTTAAAGGGCAAACATACAGGTGGACCTAGGAAGACGTCAAAGCGTCGGGACAGAAAACTGCCTCGAAAATAGAAAATGCACGACAACGAAATAAAAAGCAAATGGGCAGAAAAAGTTGATGTTCATGACCAAATGTAAACCATTACTATCACCTAACGGCAGAAAACAAGGTTACAGTGGCTAAAGAGGAGTCATGAGTGATGAAAATGATATTCAGTGATGAATCACCAGTCTGTACTGGGCAAAGAGATTATGCTGGAACATTTTTTTGTTGTTGTTCAAGGCCAGTGAAACATATTCAGACGACTGCCTGAGGAAAACATAATCATTCCCACTTGTTTGTCATTTCAAGGACAGAAGGAGACGGCAGTCATTACCGCTACAGTAAATGTACGGACATATTTAGAAATTAAGGATGTTTCCCTCATTCCATCAGTCCAATGTATTGGGAATGATGAAGCGAGAAAGTTGAAACCCACATTGCTTTTTTTTGTTTTGTTTTGTTTTTTCAGGGTTATGATTCAGACATTTTCTCCTCTAAATTAATCAGTTTCATTTCTTCTGTTGCGTCTTATCTGTGATTTTGATCCAGGAAATATTAGCAAATCTTGAACATGGCTTAAACAAGTTTGCTTCTGGACTACACAGAACCCTGCCTCTCCCCAAGGCTTTTCTCTTTGCACTAAGGAAAATGAGATGAAAATAAATAAGGGCTGGTCTTGTTGGCATAGGGAGACAGAGGTAATCCCGAATTACAACCTTGATAAATATTATTCACTGTATTTGTTCCTTTTGCTCTGTTTACACAATGATTCCTGGAGGCTGGTAAGATTCATAAATCCCACAGGTCATTATGCAAATATTTGCATAGCTCTTTAGTAACACCTTTGGTACCTTGGTATTTTATCAAAATAATAAAATACAATAGAACTGCAAATGCCTCTGAAATAGCAGCTGCACAACCAGGCCGTTCCACAAATAAACACATTTTAGGATGGAGGTTATTAAGTATTCGGTCTCTGATTTCAACCCAGACCCTTTGGCATCACAGTTCAGTTGGAGATCTGTCTTTATTTCCACTTTTTGACTTCACCCTCCTCTGAGGTTTGTTGAGAATATTTGCTGCACTCAGACGTCTCACTCAGTCGCTCCTTTTCACAGGGTAGGGTTCATGAGTCTGCATGAAACCCTGAGATATCTGTCAGAGATGGTGATTTATCACAGAGCCACTGCCAGTCTGCAGGTAAACAGCAAAATCTAAGCTTCAGCAGTTGTCTAAAGGTGTGTATGTGTGTGTAAGCGTGAATGCTCACAGCAGGCAAACATGCATACATAAGCATATGGTTAAAGTCCCAGGGGAAATACACTGCACTCTCTTATGGCAGATGACTTTTCATTATTATGATTACTTTTTTTTTAGAGGACAGTAGGAAGTCTTGGCAGCTCTTTCATTATTTTTTTTATTTAGTTTTGATATTCCGGACAGGGAACAGAAACAGCAACACGACTGGAGCGGTGACCTTGGATCCCGGGCTTCAAAGCCCGCAGCTGCTTTCTATTCAAGCTATCCAATCAAAGACTGATTTACACCTGGAAGCCCAGGTGATCATAATTAACTGTAATTAACGAGCAGGTGGGAGACAAAATCAAATAACCGGGACATAAAAACAGCGGATTGAACATAATAAGGAAGAACTGCAATAAAGTCAGCCGGCAGCATGTCATGGTTGTATATTGCAGACGTTAAAGCACAGCACAAGAACCCAACATGTGCAAGTGGACTGACAGGATAAGCCATAACAACGGTGATATATTTGTGCGGTGTCATTGCTGCAGCTAAAATATAAGCCCCTGGTCTAGTTGACCAGAGAAATCAATCATCCTATTGGCTGGATATTGCAGCTTACATGAGGTTGAATTCAGGTTTGATCCGAATATATCATCACGTACTACACCCCATGTTATGGGAGGACAAGTTTATCGTCCCAGCACTCAGGCAGATCTTTTTGTAGCAGGAAAAAAAGGGTAATTATTAGTTTTGATATGATAATGTGATGATTTTTTTTTTGTTTTTATCATTTTAATCAGGAAAAGTAAATCAACATGCTCAAAATTATATGGATTGTTATAGCTAAAGTGAAGCATTGGCTTGGACTTGTGCTGAAATGAAGCACATTACTCCTTATTACTGTACATAATGCCCTCAGCACTTTTTAAAAGCTGTATGTATTTAATGGAATTTCAACTGGAAAAATGTCAGCGGCTCTTTTCTTTCTTCATTTCTGGATTGTGTTTTGCATTTGAAAAATCAAATCCAATATCATATTATTGCAACTGGATGAAAAGAGGTTTTTTTTTTTTTTTTTGCTTTTCTCACACTGATCCCATGAATTCACATGTTAGTTTATTCACATGCAGCGACGAAAACGTTCCTCCAGACTTTCCCCGCTGACTCTCACCATTACCCTCGTCAGAACATCACACTTGAGAGCCGCGTTGTTACTACAACCTTTCTACTGAGATGTCCTGTCTCCAAATAATAAACCTGTCTGCAATATCAGTCAAGTGATGAAAAGATCAGCTGCTGGACCAGTTACTTAGCAACAGCCATGGCTGTGTATTGCAAAACTATTATTGCTCCCATAGAAAAGGGCTGCGTTTAAGCTGTTTTTAATCACTGGTGCTGAATCAAACCCATCTTTAATGGTTCTCTGGGAAAATGAGATCCTTAACTGAATATGTGTGTGTGTGTGTGTGATTGTTTTGTCCTTTGATGTAATGAAGTTTTTTCTAATTGATACTCGAATGGTTTGCCCACAGTGCTGCTGTCAGACGGAGCTCACTTGGTCAGTTTGACTTTGATCGTCTGGACATACTCCAGTGTGTGTTTGTGTGTGTGTGAGAGTGCAGCATGTGTTTACATGTAGTTATTACGTTAGATGATAAATGATTAATCCTTAAATGGCAGGTTAATCTTAGCTATATTCTACACAACGCACTTCTCATCCACTCATCCACAGAGGAAAGGATTGAGAAAGGCTTCAGGCTTACACCCACATGTTTGGCTTTTGAGCTTCATGTAGGTGAAAAAAATGCTTTTCTATACATTCTATACTGTATACTATATTAAAATGGTCAGACAATTATATTACAAACATGTTTCTTATATATTTTGGTTTAAACTTCCGATGTTAGTTGCTCTCACCGTTTTCATCACACCTTCTGATAACAGCTCAAAGCTTTGAATGAGCTCCAACCCCCTCATCATACACAGGCCCGTCCATAATAACAGTCTCTCTCCTCCTTCCCGGTCATACATCTGTGATGCCATGATGTGTGCTTGTCCTCCTTGTCCAGCTGAAAGGCTAGTTTTCTGATGGTATAAGAAATATTCTTTT
Source organism: Craterocephalus stercusmuscarum (assembly GCA_037177115.1). Classification (NCBI taxonomy): domain Eukaryota; kingdom Metazoa; phylum Chordata; class Actinopteri; order Atheriniformes; family Atherinidae; genus Craterocephalus; species Craterocephalus stercusmuscarum. The sequence goes on from JBBDHI010000019.1 coordinate 13,749,182, forward strand.
TATTTTTTACATTTTATCGATGCTACGTGAACAAGGAGCAGCAAAGCGACACACAGCATGATGGAACCTCCACCATCCTTTACTAGAAGTAATCCTTTCAGAATGTTCTCGCTTAAAATAAAATGATGCACTAGCTTGGTTTGACTTTGGTTTTTATAAACAGCATTAGCCTCCAAGTGTAGATACATTTTTATCTAGTATCAGCCTACCAGTAGTAATTGTGCTGTTTTTAACAAAAAAAATATATACATCAGTTGATTTTTTTTCCTCAGCATATGAATACACTATAACAGCTAAAAAATAGCTAAATGTTTTGGTACTTTTACAAATCTGTATTTTCTGTATTTTACACAGTTAAACCTGAGAAATGTGAAGTAACTGTAAAAGTTTTATAACACACTTAGACGGAGCCTTTAAATCCATATGTTGTTTTTTTTTATTCTATGTGTTCAAATGTCAAGTTGCAGCTCACGGGGTCAGATGTGTGCAGACCTGGGCTTGGCCTTGGAGCAGTGTGCTCTGATGATGCGAGGTTGCCATTAAAATGGACTCAGAACTCAGAACTCATGTTGCTCAAACCAATTTATTTCTGGGTCTTTTTCCTGGCGGAAGTTTATTTTCAAAGTTTTTTTTAAATCTCCAATCTTAATTCATGTTTTTGCATATCAAATCTTTTCAATAACCGACCCATCAAACGAGTGAAAGCACAGTTTCCGCGGTGATAAACGATGGGCCCGGCTCACTGATGCACTGCCGTCTAACATTTTATGCGATCACCTTTGTAATTGCTCTTGTACTTATAGATTTTTCAATAAAACAGTAATTACTGAGTAAAAGTACCATTGCCTGCACATGTTCCATCACTTTGTGGGATGGTGATTTATCACACAAACACTTTCTCATTTTTAAATACATTCTTATTGCCTTCTTTTGCCTTAGGGACAATGTTTCACTTCTTTTCAAGATTATGGGAGTGATGAAGGAATAAACTTGTTATGTAGCTCTTAGACCCTGGGTTATGAGGACATGCAGCTTGTGGTGTTTTTTTTTAGCATTTATTTATTTATCTATTATCAATGTGCAGATATATGTAGATCATATGGCGACTCTCAGCCTCCTCTCTGTAGGAGTAAAGTTCCCAACATGCTCAGGTGATGGTGGAACTCAACCTAAACCGCCTTCCAATGTACAGAAAGCATGATAATAAATCAAAGAGACGGGATACTAATCTCTCTAACCTTAAACAAAAACTCTTTATTTATCCCTTCTTCAGTCTTAGCTTGGTCTATATTTTACCCATGCAGTCTAAGAGCTTTAGTAGTCAGTCTTTCCCTCTAAGTCATTCTGCTTCCCTTTGTTCATCCCTCTCACAGCATGGTGCACAGAGTACAGCTGGACATTAATCTGCCACTGATGAGCCCCACTCACCACACAGCACATGGCTGCTTATTGGGAATTGGGTAAGATTAGGACCGTCGCTGGAGCCACAGCAAAGTTTAGGACGAGGAAAAGGAAAGGAGATGAATCAATGAACACAAGCAGATGATCCGCTTTGCAAATAAAAACGGAAATATCAACATTTTTGAGCTCAAAATAAATCAAACTCGCGATTAATCTCTGAGAAAATGCTTTAAATATTTATTTTCTCTTTTCACTTTGTTTGACGATTTCACTCAGATCAAACAAAAGGTGGCATTCTTTAATTTATCTCCACATCTGAAGGCAATGAGAAAAAATCTGCTTCCTTTGCAAATTAATTTCATCAAATGCATTTAAAAACATCCCCAGAAAAGGCATATTGATTTAGTTTAACTTATCCCACACATCAAACGAAGACAAATGTCAAGAGCTCTTGGTTTATCCTTCCGTCTGCCTTTTCTTCCGCTTTCCATCAATCCTTTCTACATCTCTGGTGTGTTTTTTTTCCCCCCTGAGCCGCCTCATCTCAGCACTTAACCTCCAATTTGCATAAGTCATTACGGCTGTCGGGACGGAGGAGGCTGTAAATTCTGCCGAGTATTCATCTGTCATTGGAAATTTTTCAGAAAGAGCAACCAATTCTTATGCTTCTTTGATAAATGAGACAGAAAATGCACCCATCACAGAAACATCATTAATATCTTTGACGAACTAAGCAGTTTCCGTTTAATTGATGCGGACCTCGAGTACCTGACTGCCACAGAAGATTTTTCATCCACTCGTCACATGTACGCATTCCTACTGATGTATCTGGAAGTTATTCTCTCTGGTCGGGTGAATCAAGCGTGGAAACACTGTTCAGGAATCTTAAGCGAATATTTTCTCCTCCTGCAAGCATCAATTACAGCAAATGTTTGTTCTGCTGAATAGGAAACGGGGATATCTGTCCCGTCCTATCAATAAACAGAGAGCGGAACAACGCTGGTATCACACAGTGAAAACAGGAAACTCAATAAAAGTGCCGCAGCCTCTCTGGAAAAACAGATATTCCTGCAGCAGCGTTGACAGATGCTGAAAAAGTTTGTGCACAGCTGGGACATAGGAGAGCAGGCTGGCTGTCTACAACTTCACTTCAAACAGCTGAGCTGACATTCCCGAGTCAGACAGCTGACGCAGAACAGCCGAGACAGAGCCAAAGCGTCTCTTTTTAGTGATAAAACTGCAGTTGAGACGGAGCCGACAGAACTCGAGGGTGAGGGTTTCTTCTGCCTGGCCGTTAGCCGAGCCCCTCAGCATCACACACAAACAAGTGCACAAGCCTCCGTCATAAGGGACGAAACTTCAACTCGACTCGCTGTTTGCTTTAAAGAGGTGCTGCAGTCATTAACTTTCACATCTCACGCGCCGCGCTCTGCCGAAATCAAGTGGACATAGTGTCACTCGCCTAATTAAGGTGCCATCCCCGCAGAGCTCAATGAGTCCGAGTGGGAGGCTGGAGGAAAACTCCTCAGCCTCACTACCTGCAACAAGAAGTCAAATGTTTGGCAGGTCTTTTTTCCAATTCTCTGAGCTCATCGGCATAAAGTGCAACTCCCGACTTGGCCCCCTCCGCTCTTCCATAATAACAGTCATTATCTTCAGCACACATCTTTCTGCCTCATTTAAGCCCTTCTTAACAGGGGGCATCTATCACAGAGGTGCTACTATTCCGCGGTCGCACTGACCTCCAGCGGCTCTGATTTATTCCCGACCATGTCCACAACTCTGACTTTCACTCTCGCTGCAGGACGAAACTGCCACAGACAACCTTTTTAATTATGAAGACTTAATTTAAAACTTCATTAGTCGTTGGTGGTCCCTGGACAAGGGTGACATAAGCGGCCGACAGCCTCTCCATCTCCACAATGGTACTTTTTTTTTTTTTAAATGGAGATGAGGGTTTGTGTAACAGGGAAGGTAAACAGGGGCAGTGGAGCTCTAAGTGTTCTTCATGCTTCTTAAGTTTATCACAAATAATAATTACAGTTGTGTCACTTTGATTTAACTTTCTTTTTAATGTCTGCAAGTGCTTTTTCTCACTGCCACCCCACAACAAATTGCAGTCTTACCTTAAATAGAGGTTATATATCACCTGTGTGATGAGATAGGTGATGCTGTTCGGCCAATCCAGTGTCATTATTTTCATTTTGTCCTGTGTTCCTGTGACGAGTGAAAGCAGCAGGGCTCTGAGAGATGAGGATGTGGAGGTGTAGCCAGCTGCACCTGGACAAACACAAGGACAGCTCCATCTTCGACGACATCGTATTAAAAACAATTATTCACAAGTGGGGACTGCTTTGTGCAAAACAAGGTGTTTTTGTTTATGTGGCTCAAAAAAAGAAAAGAAAAGAAAAATGATGGTTCAGGCAGCAGAAACTGTAAACACCCCGTACCTCACCTCTCCCTACAAAAGGATAAATAAAAGCGCTGCTGTTAGGAGATTTAATTCTGAGACGCCTCTCTCTGGGGCTCCGCGCTGCACTCAGAAGCCCTTCGTAAATATCCCTCAATTAGAAAGGCGCTCCTTCGTCTTCTGACCAAAGTCACCTCATAGAATCAAATTACCTGTAACTCTAAATAAAACTATCCCTCTTAATTAATCAAAGTTCATTATCTCAGAAATAATTCCCACTGGATCTTGAAGGCACCACTAAAGTTTACAGTCACCCCGTCCCCTTCAAGTTCAAACAGACACTCGCTTCATATAGCTCGTCTGTTAGGTCATCTACAAACACACCTGTGTGTGTGGGGGGGAATGATAAACAACAGTATACGCCAGTTTACTGAGAAACGCTTTCTTCTTCAGTTACTGGTGGCGCCAAGCACAGATGTGTTTGTTAAACCGGCAGTTTGAAATATTGTAAATGGGTTTAGCACAATTTACGGGAGGTCTGCTGAGGATGCGGGGGCCGACGGACACAAACAATGTCACCGAGACAAACTGCTTTGGTCAGTGAGAATGAGATTTACACACTCGAAACTGAATTCTTAGTTACAAAAGCCCCGAAAAGGATCTTAAAGAGACAGAAGCTAAATAGGACGGGGCATGTGTTGCAAAAAAAAGCACTGTGTGAGGAAAAAATCTGGATCCCAATCTAACAATGACTGATCCAGCATCTGTCTTGCATCCTGTTTAGGGACACACATGCACTATTCGTTGTCCCTGTACACACACTCAGTATTCATAAGTTTTCTAATACTACAAAACCTGTTCATGTGAAATAATGGGGCTGCTAAACTGAACGTGTTTAATGAGAAGAGATTAATCTGCAGGATCAACATCTAATTTGATTTGAATTAGATTTTAGGCATACAGATGCCTTGTCACAGCTGTGAACAACAAAACCCACCATATCCTCCTCATTTATGAAGATTCCCACCCGATATATCCCACCACTCATTGCGTCTGACATCCTGGTCCACACTCCTCACCAGTGAACTGTAGGACTCATATTGGTACTTGGTATCAGCAAGTTCTCAAATGTAAGTACTTTTACTTGGTTTGAACAAATTAGCGTGTTTTCTTTTTAGCTCTTTTCAGCTCGTACAGTAGGTCGGTTCAGGGATGACTTTTATCTTTCTTTTCCTTACTTCTTCTGACATTGTCATCTTGTCAAGTTTTCTGGATAAACATTTACTGAAACAAATGAAGACATGAAATTTTGGAATTGACACATTTTAAAATTTTATTTTATTAACAAAATGTTCAATTTCACCATTTCTATTAATCATGACAAATAAAATTAATCTTAACTAAAACGGTTGATGGGTTTTCTAAGTTTTACTAAAAACAAAGCTTTATAT
>JBBDHI010000019.1:13785196-13800393 GCA_037177115.1 Craterocephalus stercusmuscarum
CATCAAAAATCAAAACAACCACTACTTTATACATGTTTGACTGCTACAACTTTGAATGCAGGTATGTTTACTGACTCTATTTCCAAGTACTTAACTAAAGTTTTTGTATTTGTAGTCTTTTACCCCTCCAATGTGTAGCTAAATCCTAATAACTAAACATTAAGAAACAACTAAATCTGATAGACCTCAACATGTTGACACCACTGAGCCTGAGCATGTTAATGCAAAAGTAACAAAACACACGATCAAGTCCAGTATTTACGGCTGACCTTACCAACATACTTGGACAAGACACAGGCTGCCACAAAAACACCCTCGCTGCAAAGCAAACAGCCCTTGTCCCACTAAAGACCACCATACTTACAACACCCGGATATTGCGTCAAATTTTTGCGGCTGACAGCAGCACACGTGGATATAATCATGTTACTTGTTCTCAAAACTAAAGCAAAAACAGACACTCGATTTGGGGTGTTTTTTCTGCGGTTAATTTATTTAATAGTTTTACCTTTACGAAGTCACTGTGATAATTCCCACGCGCCACACCTATGCTCCTGTTGATGCAATTTTACTAAATTCACGCGAGATCAGAGCACGCACTACAGTCAAACGTAGACGGAACGAACCAAGTTTCCAAAAAAAAACTATTCAGTGATAATTCCTAACTTTTGCCTTATATTAATGTTTCAATCATTTTACAGAATAATTAATTATTAAACGACCAGTTATTCAAAGAAACAGTCTTGTATGAAAGAGTTTTACCTTATTTTAATCTAGACAGTTAACAGTATTTGGTTCCGCCCTCCCCGCCCGACGAGCCTTCCAGAAGTCGCCGGGCAAGACCGTGCGGCTTGCAGCTTAGCCACACTCCAGATTTACATCATTTGTACTCATTTTCCAGTAGCTCACTCTTATTAAGCGTCTTACTCCATCCGTCAAAATGTCCACTTTAGGGACGCTGGCTTTCGATGAGTATGGCAGGCCTTTCATCATCATTAAAGACCAGGATAAGAAGACACGGCTAACGGGCATTGACGCATTGAAGGTACAATGGGCTTGCTAGCGCAGCGCAACTGCAATATCGTTGCTATCAAGTTGTCATTTTAATGATAGACACTTGAGTTGGGTAGGCAGAGTCTAAACAACCGTAGTTCAGAGAAAGGGCTGTGGATTTTTGCACATACTTTACGGGAAAATGAAGCTGTTTGTATTACGATCGCGGCAGTATGTGGCGTAGGATTAGCTAGTCATGCTAACAAGTAGGTCCATGTGCTCATGTAATGCGTTCATCCAGTGGGAGTTGCTACATCCTATGCCTAAAATGGTCATTGATGGTGCACATCACTTCCATGATCAAGCAGAAAATGGTCTCGTCAGAAAACAAGAAGTTTAAGTGGAATTAAATGACAATGCTGATATGCAACTATTTATGTTTTGCAGTCACATATTATGGCAGCCAAAGCAGTTGCTTCAACTCTAAAAACCTCTCTGGGGCCAAATGGTGAGTACGAATTAATATTTTTGTCATATATGACGTCTTTTATCTAACTAGAGACGTTCGGTTTATTTTGGTTAAGTTGTATATTATGTTCGACAAAATCTTATATCTTTTTAACATCCTCTATATACATTTGAGTGAAAAACAATGTAAACACGTGTCATTGGATTCATTTAACCTTCCTTTTTTCTTTATTCGATTAGGTCTTGACAAGATGATGGTTGACAGGGATGGAGAGGTAACTGTCACTAATGATGGAGCCACTATTCTTAGCATGATGGATGTGGACCACCAGATTGCCAAGCTTATGGTGGAGTTATCAAAGTCCCAAGATGATGAGATTGGTGATGGAACCACTGGAGTAGTTGGTACATGACTTTTCCAATACTGCCTAAAATTCATGTAGATTTTAGACATTGTAGTATTTTGTGCCATAGTTTGCATGGAAAATAGTTTTTCATTGATTTTCTAAACATAAATTTAGCAAATGTTAATGAAGAAATTAAATTTTGATTGTTTAATTTGACTTTCTGGTATGTTTCTTTACATACTAAAGTTAATACTATGCAAGTGTTACGCTAGCAAAAAAAACTGTCGGTCTTAAAAAACGATGATGCTGTCATACTTTTACACACATAACGTACTGCAAACTGCAGTTGCATTGCATAATTACAGGTGCAAGTCACTATTTTCAAGATGAGCTGCGCTGTAATGGTTTAATTTTGAGATGTCCAATTTGACCATTGCTTTATTTTGGTTTTTCATTTTTCTCTCCTCAGTGCTGGCTGGGGCGCTGCTTGAGCAGGCTGAGCAGCTGCTGGATCGTGGTATCCACCCAATCAGGATCTCTGATGGTTATGACCAGGCTGCACGCATCGCCATCGAGCAGCTGGACAAAATGGCAGAAACTTTTCCCTTTGATCCCAACAACACAGAACCACTCATTCAGACGGCCATGACCACACTTGGATCCAAAGTGTAAGTCACAGCATTGTTTTTATTAGATGCTGTTGTTAACATATTTGTTATTGAATTTGTTTAATTTCTCTACAGTTCTTGATTGTATTTCTGCAACTTGAATTGCTTAATACTAACCGGAAACTATTGTTTTTTTTAATATCTTGGTAGAGAATTAAAAGCATAATCCCTTTGTTCATGTTGTGTACTGGAGGCAAGAGCGGGTTTGCTAAATCTTAAAATTCTGTCGTTTTTCTAGTATCAACCGGTGCCACCGACAGATGGCAGAGATTGCAGTGAATGCCATCCTCACTGTGGCTGACATGGAAAGAAAGGATGTGGACTTTGAGCTCATCAAGATGGAGGGCAAGGTGGGAGGAAAGCTGGAGGACACACAGCTCATCAAGGGAGTTATAGTTGACAAGGAGTTCAGCCACCCTCAGATGCCCAAGGTATGATCAAAGGAGAATCTTCAGAGGATGTCATTGGCTCTCACTTCCGTGACTCCATGTCTTTGATCCAAATAGATGAACAGTCATAAGGGCTGCTTAAGCTGTGCTCTGACATCATGTCAGAAATTCAAGTATTGTGTAAATGAATTTAGAGATGTATATTAAAAGTCGATTCAAGTACTCCTGTTATGTTATGCATACTGATGAACAGTGGGCTAAGCAATGTACAAGTTGTAGCTCAAATGCATCAACACAGTATCTGGCCTAACAATTCCTTTTTGTTTCATCTTAGGTCCTGAAAGATGTAAAGATTGCTATCCTGACCTGCCCATTTGAGCCTCCTAAACCCAAGACCAAGCATAAGTTGGATGTGACCTCTGTGGAGGACTACAAAGCCCTCCAGAAATATGAAAAAGAGAAGTTTGAGGAGATGATCCAACAGGTTTGTACCTGTTAACTACTAATGTCTAATTGACATTTAGCTATCGGCTGTTTATCAGAAATATGGCAAAAATGTCCATGGGCTTAAAAATGTATTTAAATGATAGGTCAAAAGCAACGGGGCAAACTTGGCTATCTGTCAGTGGGGTTTTGATGACGAGGCGAACCACCTGCTGCTGCAGAATGAGCTGCCTGCTGTGCGCTGGGTCGGAGGGCCTGAGATTGAGGTGAGAGGTGAACGGAACAGAACCCTTATAATGTAAAATTGCTCACGCTTGTTGATGCGGATCGATCAAGTATCACAAGTTCTTGCTTCAAAGCAATAGGGAAGTTTGTACTGAAGTAATCGATTTGTGAATGTGGTTTCTGTGCAGCTGATAGCTATAGCCACAGGAGGTCGCATCGTGCCCAGGTTCTGTGAGCTGACGCCAGAGAAGCTTGGCACAGCCGGCCTGGTGAAGGAGATCTCCTTCGGTACAACCAAAGATCACATGTTGGTCATCCAGGAGTGCAAAAACACCAGAGCTGTAACTATTTTCATCCGTGGAGGCAACAAAATGGTCAGCATATATTAGACGCAACATTATTTTCCTGTTTATTTTAGTATGTTCGTTTTGTTAAATTTCTTAAAATTTCTCACCTGGTAGATCATCGAGGAGGCCAAGCGTGCGCTCCATGATGCTCTGTGTGTAATTCGCAACTTGGTCAGAGATAACCGTGTTGTGTATGGAGGCGGAGCTTCAGAGATCGCCTGCGCCCTGGCTGTAAACCACGCCGCTGATAAGGTGAGACATTTGATGCATGTCTTGTAGCACATCATAGAACCTTGAAGCTTTCAACATTGGAATAATCAGAGTATTAATTGTGACTCAATGATTAGATCTAATCATTTCTATGTTATCAGTGCCCATCATTGGAACAGTATGCCATGAGGGCATTTGCTGATGCCCTGGAGGTCATCCCCATGGCACTGGCTGAGAACAGCGGCCTGAACCCCATCCAGACTATGACAGAGATCAGAGCCAGACAAGTCAGAGAGAACAACGCCTTCCTTGGCATTGACTGTTTGCACAACAACACCAATGGTATGAACATCTTTACTGGTCTCTGCTGTATTAACACACATTTATTCCAGCATTTGGACTTCAGTGTTTTCTCGTTTTTCCTCTTGTACAGACATGAAGCAGCAACATGTGATTGAGACCCTCATCGGCAAAAAGCAGCAGATCCTACTGGCTACTCAGGTAGTCAAAATGATCCTGAAGATAGACGACATCCGAAACCCAGGAGAAAGTGAGGACTGAAGCCCGCTCTGAGCAGAAGCAGCTCAGATGTGCTCTTCGTTGTTAGCATCTGAGCCATTTCAGAGGGTTGTGGCACTTCCCAGTTCCTGTCCAAACCGCACTGCATATTGCTATTTATCATTTGATATAAAAACGCCCAAGCTGTTGTAGTCTCAAAGTCACAATAAAATGTTGGTCTGTTGACATTTCCAGACTCAAATTTGTTTTTGTAATGCATAACAAGAAAATACGTAAATGCATGAAATATATATCCCATATAAACAGTGGTGTATACAAATAGCTGTTGCTAATGTTTAAAAGGCTCAAGTCCGCTCCATCTCAATATTTAAGAAGTCAAGGATTTAGCCGTGTTAATTTAGTTATTCTTTTAGGAAAATTCCCAACATGTCCCTGTTTACCCAGGCTTCCTTCCACAGACCAAAAACAAGCAGGTTGGTTAATAGGTGAATCTAAATTAAGTGCGCACATTAATGTTTTGTCCTTGTAGTCATGATGTACCCTGCCTCTCGCCCATTTTCAGGTGGGTTCCAGCCTCCTGTATCCCTGAATTGTATAAATGTAAAAGACGGATGGATTCCTTAATAAAAAGACTGAAATATAAGCAGCATGCAGCCATAAGAGCTGTTAGAAATCAGTATATTAAGGATCACAATTCCTTGAGCGACAGCAAAGTAACATTTCATTATAGTTATTAAGCAGTTGTATTCTACACTCGCTCCAAAGCATATTGTACAGATGAATGACAGGAGGGTGAATGAGAAGCCATGAAAATATTTTAATTTTGTGCATTTTCTTGGTTTATTAAAATATAACAATGTATATCTTGCAATGTTACTGATCAAGCAACATATAAGATTACATTCAATAAAGCATCTAAGGCACTTAGGGTCATATTGAAAGGCTTTGGTCATTAGCGATGCAAGCTCACATGATAGCTATAGGCAGTCATTCTCATTGCAGCACAGTCAGTCTTTCCTTAACCACATTCTTTTAATTGTGTCATCTCATAAGTAGATGAGAAGAGGGCTCTCTTTTTTCGAACTCAGACAAAAAGCTGCACAGGGTCTGCAACTAAAATGCATCGTTCTTTTATCATTCAGTTTTACACAATATTAAAGTCAAAGTGCGGTTCTGAGGGATTATTTAAGGCCCTTCTTTCTTCGACAGCATAACTTTCACATTTTCTGTTACAACTTCTGGACCACAGGTGTCAAACTCTGGCCCTGTGAGGCAATACCAACTGGCCACTAGAAATGGCCCACCAGTATTATACGGCTAATGTGCTGCTAATACTCCAAATCCTAGAATGCTTTGCTGGTGTTTTGGCTTGTCAGAACAGGACGGGAATCATGACATCTCACACTCGGAGCCTGAGCCCAGATAATGAGCAAGCATCCTTGATTAGATGCAGGTATCTGGTAGGACACTGAGTAAACTGAGCAATAATTAACATTTTCTTGCAACTCCAAGGCATGGTGCTGAATCATTGCTCATTCATTCAAGGAAGCTATTATTTGGTTATTTTTAGATTTATTATTAGCTTGTGGAAAAACGTTATTGTTAAAATTCAAATCAGAAGGTTTCAAAAGAAGAGAGACATACAAATTTTACTTAAACACATTGATTTCAAATGGAATTTAAGATTAATCTGTTTGATTACAAATATGATTTTGCATGGGTTCATTAAGTTATGACTTGAGTCCATCTGTAAAGGCTCATTGTTTTATCTGGAGGAATTTGTTTTAACAAATATCAATATTGTCCTCGCATGTGACTTTTTCCACGTTTCATATTTTGGCCCACTGTGGGTTTGAGTTTGACACCCCTGTTCTAAATCATCTTTCTTATATGTACTTGTTGAGCCAGTTGAGCATGTCTGTCCTGGCTTCCTGGATGTAGGGTTTGTCAGTGGAGTTGATATCCTCTCTCTTGCGGTGGACAAAACCGTGGGTCTGGTTGGGAAATATTTTCACCTGGTGATCCACAGTACATTTCTCCTTCAGCTTTGCCTCCAAAGCGCTAACCTGAAATGTATCGCAATACATTTATAGTGCACTTAAACGGTGCTGAAATACCAGCTGGGAAACAGAAAAAAAAAATTTTAACTTATAAACCTCATACTAACCTGGTCTAAAGGGATAACCTCATCCTTCTCAGCAAAGATGAACAGCGTCGGGCTCTTTAGCTGGTATGCATCCTCCCTTTCACGAACTATTCCTGCACAGTATGGCATGAATCAGAATAAGACCAACTCCAAATAAATGAAGCTTTTGTTGGAATTCTTAGCATACCATAAACAGAAACTCCAGCTTTGATTTCTGGATACTGTAAGGACAGGTAATGAGTGGCAACTCCTCCCCAGCAAAAACCCACTGCTCCAATATGCTTGGCCCCACACTGCTCCTTCAGGAACTTGAGCACTGCATCCACCTCTCTGGAGAAATTGGTTGTCACAGCCCAGACATCAGAAAGTGGAGGTCATGCATGCAAGTTAAAAATAAATAATAAAATAAAAAACATACTTATTTATCTTGGTAGGTTTTTTGTCTTCAAGCCATTGCTGAAATTTTGACCAGTCACCAGTTGGACTCCATGGTTCCTTACCGACAAAGAAGTCTGGACAAACAGCACTGCTTAGTGGAAAACAAAGCAAGAAAAATAGACAAATATCCAGCTATTTAAAAATAATTATAAAAAGAGACCTCAACCAACTTCATGCATTTGTTTTTTATGTCAAGTATTGGATTTTACACACATGTATCCATTGGCAGCCAGCATGTCAGCCATGTATCTAGTGTTTGGAAGCTGCCACCCAAAGATGTCCTGGATGACGATGATGGCTTTGTCAGATGCAGCAGAGGGCTTCACCACGTACGCTTTGATGTGCTCTATTTGGACCTCCTGACCGAGCCCGCCATATTCAAGCCGATCCCCAATATCGCAGGGGCATGGTTTGGCTTCGTTTGCCATTTACTGACACAGAAACAAGTAAGAAAATAATTAAAATAGGTAAAAAAAAATTTGTATTTTAAAAATTACTTCAGTTAAGTGGAATGTAAATACAAATTATGTTAGGACATTTTAGATTGTTAATGATAACTTGTTAAAATTTTGGAAATTGATAATAATTTTGCTCTCAAGTCAGTGAGATTTTTTTCCTTCCTCTGCAATGAATAACTTAGACGTGTTTCACACACATTTTGACTTGAAATTAAAACAGAGTAGACATGTTAACTAGGACTGCATTCTGCATAGATGTTTTGTTATGATCCATGTACATGTGCAGAGGCAGAAATGCAATGTAGCCCTCTTTCAAACACAGATGTATCCAATTATTCCAAGGCTTTTTTTTCAAAAAGAAGAAGAAATTGCAATAGATTGTAAAATAAACAATAATTTTACATTAAAAAAAGTCTGGAAGAAAAAAGACAAAAGATTGGGATGCAGGGATGCTGCAAAACTGCTACCTTGATATCCCTAGGGTGAAAAGTTCACTTATAATTCCTCAAAATGACAAAGCAAACTGCGTTATACAGCAAACTGCTTTGTCATTCTGCTGTAACTGTAAAACTTTGAAGAGAAACATGCCTTGCCTTCAAGTAGATCATTCAATGTTCTCTTTATCCTTTGGCAAAGATCAGAAACATGCTGTAACTTGATAAGATTTTGGAAATTGATAATAATTTTGATTTTAACTTAATGAGGTTTATTTTCCTTCCTAAAGAATGAATAACTTAGGCCTGTTTCACACACATTTAGCCATAAAATTAAGACACTGGAGACATGTTAATGAGGACTGCATTCTGCATAGAGGGTATTTTGTTGAGTTACAATCTATGTACATGTGCAGAGGCAGACATGGAACGCAACCCTCTTTCAAACAAGTTCATCTAATAATGTCAAGCCTTTTTAAAATAGAGGAAGAAGAAACTGTAATAGACTGCTAAATGTATACTTGTCAATGGAAAAGGTCTAGAAGAAAAAAGATAGAAGATGGGGATGCAGGGATCCCGCTGCAAAACTGCTACATTGATATCAGTGGGGTGAAAAGTTCAATTATTACACAATAGAATGACAAAGCAATTTGATATTAGCTGTAACCTTTTGAAGGAAAACTCGCTTTGCCTTAAAAGTAGATCATTCAATTCTCTTCGAAATTCTTTCGCCAAGATCAGAAACATACCGTATTTTGCCGTGACACGAAGAAATGGGAGACAGGAGCGGGAGTTCTGTAAGTGTCTATGGACCTGTCCCAATATTATCACTTCCGACCATGTGCCCCTGGAATGGGCGTTCGCGGTGTGGGTGTCCCGTTGGTCCCGCCCCTTCTTTACTGCATGTCCCGTTTGAAGCAAATAAGTGGAGAGACTGCAGTTAGGTACACTTGAATAAGTGGGGAAACTGGATGTTTTGCGATACGTTTCCTTTGCTGAAAAAATGTGTTGAGTTATTTAAATATGTCTTTCAAAGTCTACATATGTAATAGTATTCTGTTTGCCCTGTCACTTTGAAATATGCTTTACATATCTTTTTTTTATATGTAGCCTATCTATATTTATTTATAAATATTCTATGCTAACGATTCAATCACTTTTAGTTTTCAACATTAAAGCAGAAATTTAATTGACTCGTTATGATAATCAATAAGGTACACTCGAACCTTGTCATGCACTTCCACCATCTACACAGTAGTTTGTACAGAAACGGGTGTAGTTTGAGTAGTGGGACATGATAAATGTTATTACCATGTAAACTTCAAACTATAACCTTTCACTGGCCTTGTTTAAGTTATCGAAACCGCGACAAGTTTACGTTTTGGGATTATGATTATGATAGTAGACCAGCGTGTGATAGAACAAATCACGGTTTAGTAAATGGTGTTTACATTAGTATTTCGGGTACTCCTGAAAAGGCACCGCTGGGATTCGAACCCAGGATCTCCTGTTTACTAGACAGGCGCTTTAACCAACTAAGCCACGGCGCCACTGTCATTAATGATATCTACCGTGAAACAATCGCTTTCGGACACATACCTGCTTGACAGTTTTTCTATATAAATATGAGAGGAGTACACAATAGAGTTCAAATTAATGTCAAGTTTGCGCTCACTTGTCTTTTTAAGGCAAGTGTTTCCACTGATAACCTGTAGATGTTGCTATTACCTTTCGATTACTATACACCATCATCGAGAAAAATCTTACATATTTTAAGTTCTTGTGCCAGAGTAGAATATGAAGAATATGAAGTTGTTATTTCGAAAAACGATCAGTTTTTCATTTGAAGATGAAAATGTGAATAGTGCTCTTTAGATGGCATGTGCTTTGCCCACAGTAAATATGAAACCACTGTTCCGTACTGGTGACGAAGAATGCTGTTATGACAGGAGCTGACGAGTTAACGGTTGCGCATGCGCTCTCCGTTTTGTAGCTAGCCATTTGTCACCAAGGTACAGACTGTCGCTTTAGTAGCAGAGAATGCAACGTTCCTCTAGTTTAATGTTTCATAATAAAAGTACAAAGTGAATTGTGTATATTTTGATTATCAGCGAACAGAAACGGGACGTAAAGTACACAACGAAGCAAACGCTTTGCTATTAATCTGTGGGGAAACCATTTTCTGACTGCCAATGTGTTCGACACACAGGAATACAGAAGTCTCGCTAGCTTAACGGAGCTAGCCAACCAATTCTGTCTGTTTCTTGCATGGGTTCATTGTACAAGGTTCTCCTAAAAGAGAAGGTGGCAGGTGCTTAGCCATAAACATGGAGACTGCCGAAGAAGGTAAGCATCGTGTTTGTTTCTCAATGTTGGTTAACGACAGTTAGCTTAGCAAAGACATCAACATGATCCAAGCCTGCTGTTGAGTTGGCCTGCTAATGGTTTACATAGTTTATTGGCATAGCCTGTCATATAATGCAGTGCAAAGTTAATTCAGGAGGATAGGAGACAACTGATAAATGTTAATTTAGTAATCGAGTGCAACACGATGGCATAAATCATTGTTATAGCCGCGAACTTGGGATGAAAGAAAGGACCAGAATTAACCGGTGATGTCATCAATCTCCTGTTGTACGTCCTTTAGCTTGTTGGAGTTAAATAGCAAAGTACATTAGCTCAAAAGATGTATTACATTTCATCCTCTTGTATTAATTTCCAGTCCACTCAACAAAAAAGTACTCTGCTCTTTCAAGTCTATTTTATCGTTGTAACAGGTGGGTTTAGGAGAAAAGGAGTGCATTATGTAGAATAACTTTCCAGTACAACACGGTTACAGATCAAACCATTGGTCTCCGGTTTGTATTATCAAACAAAATACCGTATAAGATCGGGTCTGATTTCTAGTGTCTCGTGTTGAATAACAAGGTGACTCTCGAAGCTTCTCATTGTTTAGCATCAGCAATCGACGACAGAAGAAAACAACTAATACCGATAATTACTGTAGGTTGTAGATCTTTTTTGCTACATCATTATTTTCTTACACATTCAGAGCCTTTTGTTTATTTGGTACATGATCAGGTAACTCCAGGCTCATCAACATCTACTCACTGGTGCTTCAGTTGGAAGGATCAGATGATATCACTGATGATACAGTAGTCAAAGGGCCCAAACTAGGATTTTATCCAAAAACTAACTGCAACATAACATATGCGAATTCATATGTATTTTATTACTTTTTTAATGTGGAAGATGACTTGTAATTATTTTTACTTTGCTGTGATATAATTGTAAACCAAATATGGGATCTGTTTATTCCATCCGCCAGTAGACCTGTCATGATTGCAAAACATAACACTTCTTAAACATTTGTATAGTTAATGACTTGTTATGAATTGTTTTACTGTTATAATGATGTCTTTACCTTTATCATAATATAAGCCTGCTTATAATTCAAAATTTTTTTCTTGAAGCATGTAAGCTCATTTATCAAATAGTGGAAAATAAAAGAGGAAATATGACATTTCGATTCATTCCACTCATCTTTTATCATAAAAGTAAATAAAAATGATTATGAAGAATATAGACATTTATGATTACAATTGTCTCAACTAATTGCAACTATAAATCTGTGTTAATTTTGATAGGCCTATCCACTGTTTCCTTATGATTTTTTTCTGATTCTCAAATGTATGTGTACTGTGTGGTTGAGCTTTGGCAATGGATATTGTAATCAGTCACATTTTGCATATTTGTTTGTTTTTGTTTATGTGTGTGCATGAACAGCGGATATTTGTCGCGTGTGTCGCTCTGAGGGGACACCCGACAAACCCCTGTACCACCCTTGTGTCTGCACTGGCAGTATCAAATTCATCCACCAGGAATGGTAAGTCTGTCAGTGTTGTTCCTCTTTTGTCGATGTCATGAATGTGACTTTGCAAAGTCAGTCTCACTATAGACACTACAGAATCTTCCACTTTGTCAAGAATAAATATTTTACATGATTACAAATTGACCAGTGACCTTGCTGTGAGGACTAAAAGCTGAAGACATTTCAACTTCTTGTGTTAGTTATCCCAGAGCCATAGTTTGCTGCAAATTCCCAAATATTTTCTCCATAAGAGAATCTGACATCTAGTGCATTTGTTGTTGACTATTACTATTAAACGTTTAAAACATTTTTCCAGATGTTATTTCTTCATGATTGTATAAACTAAGAAAATACTTTGTTTCTATACAGAAGAAACTTGTTACTCAAGTTATTTTTAATCTCAGTCTAAAAAAAGAAATTAGATTTGCGTACACAACAGTGTGTTGATAATAGATTACCAAGTAAAGGTAATAAGATTATTACAGGTAAGTGAGAATAGTATCACTTGAGAAAATCCAAAGAAATCTTGAAGCTGGAATTTCAGGTATTTTGGAGGTGGTTGTGTGGTTTCATCTGTCTTCAGTGTCCTGTAAGTATCAGTGTGTACAAGAGTGTCAGGTAAATGGAAATCCCTCGGGCTGAATCAAAGTCTAGGCCTGGACTGGTCTGTGGTAACTGAAATCCAGACACTTCTCTCTGGATAGCATACTGTAGCTGTGCAGAGTGTATGCAGGTTGCAACTGAGCTGAAGTTCCCTGCATTGAGGAGAGGGAGAAAAGGGAAAATTGATTTGACATTGAGACACAATTGAAACTTTGATCCATTTATGTTGAACCGCAGCTTTGAAGCATGGTCTGTGTAAATCCAGTACCATGGTTGTGATGTGACGACTCCCTTAAGTTCTATGTTACTCATGTGAGCATGGAGTTACATATCAGCTCCTATACATTGGTATAAGTCAATCAGAGGATTTAAATTGTTCAGATGGCAAATAAACTCTCAGAATGAGCATCTCTTGGGTCCACAGATCTTTGAGAGGTGAGCACAGAACTTGCTTTTTCAGCATATTAAGTGTATGATCAGCAGCTGTCTATGAAATAAATATGTTGAATCAGCACTTTTTGGGGTTTTAGTCTCAAATACTATAGTTGTTTCTGGTGAGGATGTTTAATTAAATAAAAACCCATAAGTTCATCAGACTATTGAACTGAATTACAAGACCTAAAGATCTGACTTTCAAAATATCACCTCATACACCCAGACATGTTATGTATGGTAAGTTCTTTCTGAATCTTCATCAGAGGCTGGTTGTCAGTATCATATTTGTATGTGAATCATGCAAAAACTCAGGTAATATTTAGAACGTCTGATTTTCATTTAAACCATTGTCACTTTGCAGTTTGGTCCAGTGGTTGAAGCACAGCAGGAAGGAGTACTGTGAATTATGCAAGCACAGATTTGCTTTCACACCAAGTAAGTCCACATCCAATAAAATATTATTCACCTAAAAATGTTCCAGCTTGACAGTGGCTTGAAGCCACATGATTGATCATGTTTGTGGTCCTTCATGATCAGACTTTTTCTTGGTGATAAACCAGGATTTGAATGACTCAGTTTTTCCATTCTCTTCATCTCTCCATTTCAGTCTACTCCCCAGATATGCCCTCACGTCTTCCCATTCAGGACATCTGCGCTGGCCTGCTGACCAGTGTGGGCACAGCCATCCGCTACTGGTTCCATTACACACTGGTTGCCTTTGCATGGCTTGGAGTGGTTCCCCTCACTGCATGTAAGTAGTGTCCACAAACATAAATACAATGTTAAGGTATAGTTAATGCCACCAGGATTAACTCAACAACGCAGGGTTACATCTCTCTTAGGATCATCTTTTGAATATATATTTTTGTTAAATTCATTAATCATTCAATTTAACTAACTTGTTTGATCGACTCTAGCGCATGTTTCTCATATGAGGATCAGTGTTTTCCCTCACTTGCTTTGATATAATTTCAATATATTTTATATATGTATATTATATGTGAATCAGCAGAAATACTGCTTCAGTACCATAACAAGCAAGCATGGTCCAAGATATGCAAAGCCATAACCATTTAATTCTTACATATTATGTAAATGTTTGCATTGATGATGGGGTTCTAAACATTTAAGAACACAATTTGTATATTGTGTTTTCAGTAACACCAATATATCATTGTGGTTGCTATATTGTAGGTCGCATCTACAAGTGTCTTTTTACCGGCTCTGTGAGCTCTCTGTTGACACTGCCATTGGACATGCTCTCTACGTAAGTGAGAACAGTTTCCCCTGTATTAAAGCTGTGTGATTAAATTCTGTGGTATTGTGTGTTAGCAGACGTTTCCTTTGTGTTCCTGCAGAGAGAACCTCCTTGCAGACTGCCTACAGGGCTGCTTTGTCGTCACCTGCACCCTGTGTGCATTTATCAGTCTAGTCTGGCTCAGAGAACAGATAGTCCATGGTGGCGCCCCTCAGTGGTTGGAACAACACCAGCCACCGCCACCAAACTTGGCCGGACAAGACAATGAGGTACATAGCTTAACTCATTATAAAATAAATGGCAGCATCAATTCAAGTGTAATTCCTTCTGTCTTTTATCTTATTTAAAGCTGTACATAATGTTTTCTTTCTCTAAGGCACAGGCTGCAGGTCAGGGAGCAGCTGATGAGCCTCCTGCAGCTCAGCCGGCCCCTGCTGATCCTCCAGCCCAGAATGAGGCAGAGCCTGAGCCCCCTGATGTACCCCCAGACCAAGCTGAAGACCCAGAATTAGAAGAGGAGGGAGCAGCTGCTGAAGATGCAGACCCCAACAATGGAGCACAAGGTTAGAGCAAGATTTATGTCATTTTAACATTTGTGTACATTTTAATTTGTTTGGTGTAAACAAACCTAGATGTATCCATCTGTCATTTTGTGAAACTGAAGAACAGAGTGCACAATTACTGCAGACAGTTTCCACTGCAGCCTCATTTGTCCAAGCAGGGAATGATATAACAATGCGTCAAAATGCTACCAGTAGCTGTCCGTTCACATTCATCTTGTTTTGCCATTTTTAATGGACACATTTTGCAGCAGGCAAACGAAGCAGGCCTGGTAATAACTTATTATGCTATTAGACATGATTCCTGTTATTTGTCACTTGAGAATGATATATGAGCTAATTTCAGATACAGTGCCTTTAAAATTATTCACCCTCCTTGGATGTT
>JBBDHI010000019.1:13864204-13888325 GCA_037177115.1 Craterocephalus stercusmuscarum
AAAGGAGTCATATTGACACTTGACCACATATCTGTCGTGGCAGAGAAGTACTCAACATCTTTGAGCTCGCTTTTCACCGATGCTCTTACCGCGTTGTACATTTTTGGGACAGCAGTATCCGAGAAGAAGGTTTTTCCTGGCAACTCGTACTGCTTATCAAATTTTTGAAGCATTGACTTGAATGCAGGTTTCTCCACTGTGTTAAATGGGACCATCCCCTCCACCAGATACTTTGCAACGGCATCTGTAAGGCATTTATGCCTGTTACTTTCACGGCTGTATTTGACAGCTCGTCCAAAGGCTTCAGCTACTCCAACTTGTCTGCTGGCACCAGCCTGAGCGGCACTAGGCCTATTTGAAGCTGCTGACGGGGGCAGTTTTGCTGCGACAGCCGGATGCTTGCTAGCTAGGTGAGATCTCAAATTTGTCGTATTTCCGCGACTAACAATGACTTTTTTTGCGCAGATCTTGCATATTGCCTCCTGTAAATTTTCTGGTTCTCCCTTTTCGTTTGGGTGAAAACCGAAATGTTCCCAAACTGGGGCAGTTACATTTGGCTTTGGGACTAGTGCAGTTGCCATTGTCTGTTGATCTTAAAATGAACAGCTCTAGGGTAGGACCGGATGTAAATAGAAGTTTGGACGGAACCAGGACACTCTTCCGGCGGTGGTGGCGGTTGCTTGCCACGCCCTGCGATTAGGCTTAACAATACCGCGGTATTGCAATATTGCGGTTATTGCGACAGCCCTAGTTATAATTTATTTAACTAACTTGATTATTTCCAGATCCAGCAGACTTGGATGTTCTTGGGGACAAGAGGAGGAGGACAAAGTCTCTGAAGCGCCTGCAGAGGTTCAGGTGGACTCCAGTCGGCTCCCCCTGGTTGAAGGAGCCGACGGGGAGCAGGTGTTTCGCTTCTATTGGCTGGATGCCTTTGAGGACCCATACAACCAGCCAGGTGAATCAAGAATACTGTATTTATTGCAGTTTCTTTCTGCTGTTTAGAAATCTTAAACAGATCCGGTCTGGAGCGTATGGTGACATGTGGTTTTATTCATGGTTTAGGTGTGGTGTACCTGTTTGGGAAAGTGTGGATTGAATCAGCAATGTCTCATGTCAGCTGCTGCGTAACTGTCAAGAACATAGAGCGGACCGTGTACCTTCTACCTCGGGAATACGTAAGTGCTGCG
Organism: Craterocephalus stercusmuscarum; assembly: GCA_037177115.1. Classification (NCBI taxonomy): domain Eukaryota; kingdom Metazoa; phylum Chordata; class Actinopteri; order Atheriniformes; family Atherinidae; genus Craterocephalus; species Craterocephalus stercusmuscarum. Next base: position 13,865,395 of record JBBDHI010000019.1, read on the forward strand.
CTCTGTCGGCAGGCAAACAGAACATCAGATATCCTCATCATGGTTTGAAAGGGTGAAAAAAGGAACACATTTTGAGACACTGCTATTGTTTTTCGCATCGTTAATAGGAATGTAACGATTCACTCAAGTCGCGATTTGATTCGATTCTCGATTTTAAGTACTCAATTTCCATTTTTTATGATTTTTTTCCAACAAAAATTATTTTTATTTTATGAACAAATGAATTGTCTTTTTCTTATATTTGTCTTTTTCTCCCTTGTTTAAAACTATGACCTTGCCTGTTATACTAACAAAACTTAACACTGAACAAATAATTATTATAGATATGGAAATGATCACAAATCTTTTTATGAACAAAAGTTTTGTTTTGAACATCATCTGCATTGATTGCACTGATGCGTTGCATGCAAAACGATCTTCCTTTTTTCTACATCCATTGCCATTTAAAACAGTTTGAATCGATATTAAATGGATTTTCGAAGTATCATAACATCCCTAATTGTTAACATTACAAACTAATTGAGGGGAAAGTGTGTACTGCTGCATTGTGTTTCTGTTCATAGATTCATAGTATCTTTGGTGTAGACAATTTATTTGAATGGAATATTTTTAAAGAATAATTGATCCACTGATAAATGATTATTTTAATTCAGTTTTTATTCTATTGTATTCATTTATTCACTAATAACTTTCTTACTTTATATTTATTTATTAACTGCAATCAACAGAAAGTAAACCCCAAGACTGGAGAGGTGTCGGCCACGCCTGTGGGAATGATGGATATTTACCAGGAGTTCAACGAGGTCTCTGAGAAGTTTAAGATCATGAAGTTTAAATCAAAGGTCAGAACCCGTCTTTGTTAAATGAACTGTATAAATGCAGTTTTTAAAAGATGCAGAGTCATGTTTTTAACTCGTGTTTGATTCGGTCGTTTTTCATTTACTTTCGGCAGAAAGTGGAGAAGAACTACGCTTTTGAAATTCCCGACGTGCCAAATCAGTGCGAGTACCTGGAAGTCAGATACTCTGTGAGCAGACGCACACATTCGGCATTCCCTGACTGATTTGGCTTATCAATGGCGTGGCTGACATCACATTAACACGTCTGGGGAATTTCCATTTTTGCAGGCCGAGTTCCCAGCGCTGCCATCTGACCTGAAAGGGGCGACTTTTTCTCACATTTTTGGAACGAACACCTCCAGTTTGGAGCACTTCCTCCTCAGTAGGAAAATTAAAGGCCCTTGCTGGTTGGATATCAAGACACCACGTAAGCACGATCAGACATATTAGCTTTGAATTAAATTTGAAATGCTTTATATGAGGCCTAATGTTGTTTGGACACCTTGGATATTACTTTGATAAAGTCCCTACTTTGTCTGCGCTAGAGCTGATGAGCCAGCCGGTCAGCTGGTGTAAGGTGGAGGCTCTCGCTTTGAGGAGCGACCTGATCAGCGTGATCAAAGATCTCTCACCTCCACCCCTTACCGTCATGTCCATCAGCCTCAAGACTGTCCAGAACCCCAAGACTCACCACAATGAGGTCAGACCACCAACACTGCTTAGAGTTAGTCATAGGGTTCGGCAGGAATAGGAATACACTTTTATGTCTGCAAATAATGGGAAAAACCAATATCACGCACCCTCAGTTATTGTTTAATGGTGTATAAAGAGTAAGGGACATTGCTGTAGCTTTTTTTGTCCCTTCGGTGAGTAGATTTTCCAAAAAATTTCATTTGTAATTTTCACCTCCCTGCAGATGTTTTATGTCTGTGGGAATAAGTTGTTTTATGATGATATCGAATGCTAACACAAGGGAAACGTGAACTTAATGACCGCATTTTCTCTGCAGATTGTGTCTTTAGCTGCTCTCATCCACTATCGCTTCCATATGGATAAAGCTCCTCCTCAACCCCCGTATCAGGCTCATTTCTGTGGTAAGCCACTAAGACTTCTAGTTTATTGTTTTTGTGGTCTAAATGCAACAAAAAAAAACTGAAATTCATCAGGGTATTGTTCTGTCTTTCCACATAAATGTATAGTTTTAGAATAACCTGCTGCAAACAGAATTTTATGCTGTCCTGTGTGAAAGTAGCTGAAGATGAGCTGTGAAAGAACTGATCTCTGTGATGTTTATCTCCTCAGTGATCAGTAAACCAGCCGACTGCATCTTTCCGTATGATTTCAAAGAAGCTGTGAGGAAAAAGGTGAGCCATCGCGTGGCTGTAGATTTCAGCCTGTTTGTATTATTTTGCACTAAATCAAGAAGTATTAATCCGATTCTAGATGATGTTTCATATCACCAGTGAGGTTTACACAAACTGGTAGATAAAACACAAACAGCCTGAATATCATAAAGACACCGGTGGTGTGATTTGCTCCTTGTGTTAGAACGGGAAAGTGGAGATTGCTGGTACGGAGCGAACTCTGCTTGGCTTCTTCCTGGCCAAGATGCACAAGATTGACCCCGATGTGTTGGTGGTGAGTTACGAACGGCCACATCCAGTGACATGAGTTGTTTTACAGCTTGTTTAGCTCTGTGAGCGCTGCTTTAACATTTCAGTGTTTTTCTTTCTTCTGCCTGGTCTCCCTTCCTTGTCATTCAGTGTAACACATGAGCAGCTGTGTCACTTGGATCTCGTTGCACTGAATTGTGTATTTTTCTGCAGGGTCATGACATCTTTGGTTTCGATTTGGAAGTTCTCCTGCAGAGGATCAATGTGTGCAAAGTTCCCCACTGGTCCAAAATTGGACGCCTCAGGAGGGTCAATATGCCCAAATTAGGGGTAAGAGGAATAACGACGACTCGCTTTATTTCTACAACATATTGCGTGTTAACATTTTATATCCTTGCCATGGTCTGTATTTGTGACTTTTTGATTTGCAGGGTCGCAGCGCCTTTGCAGAGAAAAGTGCGACTTGTGGTCGTTTGGTGTGTGACGTGGAGATCTCAGCCAAAGAGCTGATTCGCTGTAAAAGTTACCATCTGACAGAGCTCGCTGCACAGGTGCTGAAGATGGAGAGGCACGTAGTCCCCCAGGAAGACATAAGAAATCTTTACAGGTGATCATTTCACTGAACATGATCAAAACGGTGAATAGTGGATCAGATATCGACATCTGTTTACAAACTGCTCAAATTTGAGTGTTTGTGTGTCAGTGACTCTCCTCACCTGCTGTACCTGTTGGAGTTGACCTGGACCGATTCCAAGCTGATCCTGCAGATCATGTGTGAGCTCAACGTGCTGCCGCTGGCCCTGCAGATCACCAACATCGCTGGCAATGTCATGGTAATTCCACCGAAGCTGTTATCTTTCGCAGTTTGCTCAGTGTGGCAGTGTTAACACAAACATTTACTTCTCACATTTAATGAGCAAATGTTAAAAGCATGTTTAGATTTTAAGATTTTTAAAGGATGGTGACCCTGTCGCCTTCCATGCAGGTGAAACCACTCCCTGGGTCATGACATGATTTTCTTCTTCCTCCTCCTTTCAGTCTCGTACTCTGATGGGCGGCCGATCTGAGAGAAACGAGTTTCTTTTGCTTCACGCATTCCACGATAAGAACTACATCGTCCCTGACAAACCGTCCTTTAAAAAGGCCCAGCTGGAGTCGGTAAAGATGCAAATGCATTAAAGTGTCCTCAGTTTTTTTTTATTTATTATTTTTTTCTGTTTTGTTTGGTGTGTCTATAGGTGCATATAGATATATATTTCTCAATATGTCGATTAAGTTATGTGAATGTTTGCTAATGTTTATAAATATTATTATAGATATCACTGTGTTATTGCAGCTGATTAACTGTTTGTGGAAAAGAAGTGGGACTAGATGAGCTATAGCTTCTTTCCACTCCTGAGCATACTTTTGAAGTACCTGCTGTATATTTAATGCTGTTCAACGTGTTCTGCATGTTCAAATCAATAAGATAAATAGATTAAAAAAAAATACAAACGTTTTATTTAGAATTACTTATTTGACCTCCAGTTTTTGCTTTGCTCTTCTGTTCAGGCTGAAGGAGAAGATGATGTGGATGCAGGGAAGGGAAAGAGGAAAAAGAAGGCGGCCTATGCTGGAGGTCTGGTGCTTGATCCTAAAGTTGGTAAGTCACTGCGGGTCTTTGGAATTTTCTTTATCTCACGTTATTCCTGTTCTTGTAATATCTTTTAACCTCCATCTCTTTCTTCTTTCAGGGTTCTACGATAAGTTTGTGCTCCTGCTCGACTTCAACAGCTTGTATCCCTCCATCATCCAGGAGTTCAACATCTGCTTCACCACCGTGCAACGAGAGGCGTACAACGCGCAGAAGAAGAAGGACGTGAGCTCTCTTCACTGGTTGAGAAAACATGTCAAAATAACAACTACATTCCCAGGGAAAAGTGGCACTTTTTAAACTCTTGTTTCCTTGGCAACAGGAGGACGAGCCTGAGGAGATTCCCGAGATCCCTGATCCCGACCTGGAGATGGGAATCCTGCCCAAAGAAATCAGGAAGCTGGTGGAACGGCGTAAACAGGTCAAACAGCTAATGAAGCAGCAAGACGTTAACCCAGATCTTTACATGCAGGTACAAACACACAAACGCTTTGTACACACACTCATTTGTACTGTTGTACTAATCTAATTTATCATTTCACACACAAATTAATAGGTTAAACATTTTACAAGCTAAATGTGATGTAGCTTCTCCAAAAGGGGAAGATTAGCTCCGTATTTCACTTAGATATTATTGCGGCTTAGATCGAACAAGCTTGCTTTTGGTCGTTTCCGTTGTATCATTTTGTTATGATTTTATTGAAATATTTGACAATTGCATATGCAAACCGTGTCTTTTTTTCTCTTAGTATGACATTCGTCAGAAAGCCTTGAAGCTGACTGCAAACAGTATGTACGGCTGCCTGGGATTCAGCTTTAGCCGCTTCTACGCCAAGCCACTCGCTGCTCTGGTCACACACAAAGGTAGAGAGGTGAGTCAAGTTCACCCACCGATCATACAGACTGGACACTAGACCTGATATCGTAGCTGTGTAATCTTAAATGCCCATTCAGATGCAAACTAAAAGCCACCCGGAGCACATTCCTCAGCCAAAGCTAATGCCAAACATGACAGATGTGTATTTTGCTCGTTGGCATGATATCCCTCACAGCATCTTTTGCATAATTTAGCATCTAAAAAGACAAAAATTGGATTCTGGATAGGGGAAAAAAATCCTCTCCCTCAATTCTAGCTTTTGAGGAAATGTAAAACATTCCCTTTTTTAGCCACAAGAGGGCACTGCTACATTATATTCTGCATTCTTCTCTCCTTTATCCCATGTTCTCCAACTCTGGAACAGGGTTGCAGGTTTGTTTTCCTGATTAAACCTGCCTGGCTCAGATTATTGGGCCATTACCAGACCTGTGCAGAAGCTACTTAAAGACACCTACTTCATTTCTGATAAGGAGTGTAGAGCAAGGTAACATCTAAAACCAACAGAGCAGTGGCATCCGGTGATCACAGGAGAACCCTCTTATTCCCTTTCTTACTTTTAATAATCTCGTCCTACCTCACCGTGACGATGTCCCCATCGCTCCGTCACCCCATGCCCTTTTCTGTTCTAAATATGACCAGTCCTTCCGGTCCATTATGTCAGTATAAATCAGCTGATTTAGTGTCAGCGATATCAATAGCACTATGGAAGTACTTTCCGAAAACTAAATGCCACAGACACACCATGAAACTTAGACGCTCTCCATGTAAAGTCTCGATTGTATAAGGTGTGATGGGCGTGCACGCTCAATAAATTGGTGCAAAGCAGCATGCGTACTGAGTGACATAAACAGCTAAAGCTGGTGTTGTAATTGAAAACCACACACACACACACTCCCAACATGTCAGAGGTAGTACTCATGTTCTTTAATGAGCGCTAACAGTACAAGTCCTCAGCGGAGGCATCAGTTTGCCTCAGGGGAGTCCTTCATTAAGATCCCCTTACACACTCATTGTGTTCTCTAATAGAGGGCAGGGCAGTAACTCACTGTGCGTGTTTGTTATTTTGTCAGTCCATTTGTGCCTCCAGTCATGCTCTGTGTTGGGCTGGCAGAGTTACTTTGTTTAAGTAACTCGGGTGGGAGTTTTCTGTGCTCTGAACGTACTGCTTACATCTGTCAACAGCCAGAGGTGGATGGCTGAATTACATTCTGCCTCCTTCTCGTTTAGCTTCATGTGGGAAACGTCGCCGGTTTAACAGTTGCAACCAAGAAGTAGGCCACAGTTGTTATCTGGAGCAACTAAGCGGTTTGGTTAAAACTAGAAATTTCTGTTTTGAGACTTGGCAAGTACCAGATTAAACAGATTAAACTGCCTTAATTGGTTATAGCATAGATCCAATAAGGTGCTGGAGGCATTCCTCTGAGATTTTGGTCCATTTAGACATGATGGACTCACGCATGTGCTACAGATTCAGCAGCTGCACACCCAGCCAGTAGAAACCAGTTAATGATGAGCTTTGTGACGTGGTGCATTATTCTGCTGGACGTAGCCGTCAGAAGATCAGAGGGATGGACATTCTCAGCAGCACTACTTTAGTGTTTAAACCATGCCGTGTTGGTACTAAGGGGGCTAATGGTGTCTTGTAACTCCAAGCGGTTAATAGTACAGGGCGTTATTACCAGGTAATTTGCGTCACAGCTGCGCCAATTTAATAAAAATGGACGCCTCGAGAAGTTGCCATTTGTGAGGATGTTCAGATGATGTATAAACTAGAAAAACATGAACCCAGTTTAAAAATGCAGGTGATGATGGTTAACAAGTGTGGAGATGATTTTTTTTACAAACGAGCCTACCGTCAGTCCTGCACGGGTCCAGTTGTACAAATCCACGCCTGCCTGCATGTGCTGGGATGATTGCCAAACCCAACCTGGTACCCATGTTTATGTAACAGTCAAATCTGGACCCGGCCCGTTGATATATAGCTTGCGACTACAAGCTAAATTAAATGATATATATGTAGCTCGTCCTTTACTTCATTGCATCATTTTCTTTATTCATTCTCATATTTAATGTGATGTTGTTTTTTTTCTGTTTTCATTCGCAGTAAAAAAAAAGGAAATAATAACAAGACAGTAAATTTGTTGTGACCTAAAAAAGCGTTTTTCATCAGAATCGAGATTCTTGCTCATCAACATTATGAATCGTTTTAAAATTTCAGAGAATCGAGTTTTGTAAAATCTGAGCTGAAACAGAGACTCATCCGATCAGGCAACCCTCTACTGTCCAATTATGATGAACCTGTGTGAATTTCCTTCACACAACAGTGGTACCCAGTATGAGATTCTGCTGCTGTAGCTAATCTACATCCAGTGAAAAGCGTCAATTTAACAGGAAGGAAAAACCTCCAGCAGAATCTGCGGCAACCTTCTGCCTCCATTGGTTGAAGGTGGAGCGCCTTACTACACACCACTAACCCTCCCATGTTCAAAGTTCCCATATCTTCCTCATTCTGACGCTTAGTTTAAACTTCAGCAAATCATCTTGACCATGTCTACATGCCTAAATGTGTTGCTGTGATGTGATTGGCTGATTAGATATTTGTCTTAACAAGCAAATGAACAGATATAGCTGATAAAGTTGCTAATGAATGTATACCGAAAAATTCTGGAGCTCACCCTCCACCGTCTGCCTTGTTGCACTCCTTTGCAGCAGATCGAAGTCTGTGTGTGTACTGTGGATTTGGTGAGTTAAAAATGTTAAATTACAATCTTACAAACTGTGCTGCACACTCCTCTGCTCTGTACAGCCTTAACCCCAAATTAGTTAAATATGTTTTAATAAAAACTGAATCCATTGCTGATCATGTCGCTAAGATTTCCTTAAATCCACCAACCGGTACTGTTTTCTTGCACTAGCTGTATTTTTTATTGTAGGGTATTTAGAATAATCTCCACTTAAAATACTTACCTGAAAGTACAACCTCAGTGTAGCAACAGTGGGAAAAGTAAAGAGCTGCCTTAAGTAGGCCGGTGAATATAAGCCTACCTCATCCACTATCACCAAATTACAGGGATGTCTTACTCACACGGATTATCTGTGGAAACTGGTGTTTAAGTGGCTCCTCGGGCAGTTTAAAAGACCCTTTATGATGTAAATCTTCTGGAACCGCCATTGCTTACAAAGTGGCATAAAACAAGGAGAGGAAAAGCCAAAGGGAAGCTGGGTGAATATTAGCGCCACATTCTTTGTTTTGATGAACTTAAGGTTGCTTTCACAGCTTCAGGGTTTGATCTGTCGCTTCCAATCGCAGCACGTTGTTCCTGCAGTTTTCCGACCAAAACAGCTGCATTAAGACCCCTGGAGAAGCCGGGGTGGGGGGTTGTATTGTCGGCTGTGTTCTTAAAATACCCAGTGCGCTGAGGGGACGGTAAACGGATTGGATCGTGGTCTATTGGGGCTTTACTACATTAGTGCATTACATACAGTGAGGATTGATATGACATATTAAGGAGACGCGCAGCAAAAGGTCATCGGTCAGAAATGAACCCGCCGTGGGCTGACTGCTCAGCTTGTGCCTCGGCTTGCTGATGTAGCAGGAGATCCCGCTTCTCATGATCATAGTGTTTTGTTTACTTTGTATCTATGATCCAGGACGCAACTCTATTTATACTGCGTGTTGTGTGTTTAGCGAGAGACTCCCAATGGTAATATCAAGACGTGCTGTTTGTGGAGAATTTGATACTCCAGCAGTCATCGAAACATTTGGACGCTTGCATTTGTTTGAACGACTACAAACTATATTGGATATGATTAAAACCTATTAAAATCTCCAGGGACTGCCAACTGGACGGAGAAAATTGCTTTTAAACTTTGAAGGGTGATGATCCTGGTACCTGAGCCGTCATATTCTGACTCTGGGTTTGTGTGTGTCTGTGTGTGTGTGAGTGTGTGTTGGCTGGTCCAGGCAACTCACCAACCAGCAGTAAAAGTATGAGCAGAATGAGCCAGTTTTCCTGAGTTAATGGACCGTAAGCCAAGTAGTTCCTGGTAGTTTCCAACTGCAGCGAGCCAGAAAAGCCAGCTGGCATTTATAGCTGCGTTTCTAGTGTATTTGTGGGTATTGCCATTTGCACTCCTGCCCCCATTTTAATCATCACATTTGCACTCTACTTTCATCTCATGATTTAGGAGGCTTTTTATTTTTATAATTGTAACAAGTACACTGATCGCCGCGCGGTCCGCAGCGTAAATCCACCCCTCCCGCGCCTCCGCGTCTTCCCCTCGTCTGTTTGGACCGCTGTCCCGAGTGAATGTGCATGTGTTCTCTGTATTTATTGATTGGCCTACCTCTCATCTTTCTCTCACTCTCATTTTAAATTGAGGCCCAACACCCCCTCCCCTCCCCTCTGTAGGCAGCCAGGGGTTTGTGATAGTTGGCAGTTTGTCTCTTTTGATCAAATTTGCTTATTTTTTTAGGCTATTTTTTATTTTATTTTAGGGATGAAAGCCCCCACCCCCACTTATCTCCCCTCCTTACTTCTGTATGCGTTTCCTGGGATAGGCCGTCCAACATACTGCCTGTAGACACACACATGGGTGCATGTGCCACTGGCCGAACTCTGCCCTTTGTCAGGGGACCATTTGTTGTGGCCCTACTCTGTCCTGGTATGTGTGGGGTATTAAAGAGGAGGGGGTGATGGGTATTAAGAGGAAGGTGAAGGTTTAGGATTACACAGCAGATTGATGTCCCCCTCAACCCCTCGGCGTTATTTTGAGTTCTTTTGTATGTTCGCCAGAGAACAGTCGAGTGCAGAGCAGCCGATATACGAAACACAGACATCTTCCAGAGTTTACGATGCCCCGGCGAATGTTTTTGTCTCACTTTTATTGGCTGCTGTTTGTTTTCACTTAACAAACAAGGAGGGGGAAATCCTGCAAAACCTCACAGACAAAAGGTGCTCCATGTTAAAATGAACTCAATTCTTTGGTATGTTCACATATCATTGAGGACAATACCGTTTTTATTTTTCTTGTATTACCTCTGTTGACTCCAAAGGCAACACTTTGTGTGCTAAGTGTGTTTATGTCCTCTCTAACAAGTGATGTTAACAGCACAGGCTGGTGGAAGCTGCTGATTGTTGTGGATTGCAGATTGGTTTGACCTTTGTCCCTTTTGCCAGCAAATCTGACAACCATTAGCAGGTGAGTGTGTGTGCGTCTCAGGATGAAAGCCATTCTGCTGTAATTGAGTCTCTGTCCTTGTGTTTAAAAACAGCCTGACAGGAGCTCGCCGTTGACATTATTGGATGGCATGCAAAGAAGAGGATAGAAGTGGGGCTTGTGTGACAGAGCTGAGGGTGCGTGCAGGTCAGAGTTTGGTTTAGGTTAAACCCTCCCGCGTGTATGCGTGTGCAAGTGGTTGTAATGAAGTCTAAGTAAATATTGTCGCCCCTGGCGTCCCTCGTTCAGGTTCCCCATCGTCCCCCTCGCTCCAAGAATGAAAAACTATTTCCCAGAACCGGACGCGAGAATTCCTAATCTATGCGATCACGTCTCGTTGGTGGCAGGGCCCCGGTCGGGTTTGCGCGGCCGCGCTTTTGCGACCGAGCATTGTCGCCTCACATTTCTTTCATTCAGAATCTCAGCCGCCGCTGCTGCTGTCTCAGAATCACGGGGGCCGTTTTTACATTTCCCTGAATTAGATGTAAGAATATAAGCCTACTTGGGCTGTGTGCGTCTCTGCACATGCATGCTTGTGTGCTTGTGTCTGGGGAAATGAAGGGTGCAATGTTTCCATGGCCCCATAGTCCTCTTAAAGAGCTGGCTTTACTCCTGATAGGAGTGGACTTAACAAATAGTCACATGGGAGCTGCGCTGCTATTTTAGCCACATTAGCTTGTCTGCGAGGGCTGTCGTTGGAAGGGACAAGAGTTTAGAATTTAAACAGCGACGCTGGTAACACCTACTAATGAGGCCATGTGAGACCGAGCTAATGGCGGGGATTACATCTGATAATGGACTGATTTGACATATGCTGCCTTTCTCATGGATAGTTGTAAATGAGTGGATAATTAGTAAATGGTTTTGACTTGCTTTTATGAGGGTGCCTGAATAAATTTCCCATTAAATATGTCGTTTTTGCAAAGCAAACGGACAAATGCGACCCTCTAATCTGCTGTACCGCTTTAAAGAGGCGACACAAGCGTCCTCATATTGAGCAACGGCACATTTGATGCCAGTTTCCGAAAAATGTATCGCTGGTTCGCCGCAGTAATGAACACATAAACGACTTATTCGCTTGACGCCATTTTAAAAATGTGTCTCCGACCACTTTGACAGTGCCAGAGCAAATGCGGCGACATACCAGGAGATGTCCTTTCCAGCTTTTAAAGCAGCACATTTTAATTGAGACCAAACAACCGGAGGATTGTTGGCATTGTCGAGTTATTTTCAATCAAAGCCGGCATTTGCGATCTCAGCCGGTTGTATTAAATCAGACGCAGCTTTACAACCGATTGACCTTCCTAGCAGCAGACATGAGAACACAGCTATGGCATCCGCCAGGACAGGTGTCAGCGTAAATGTGTGTGTGTGTGCGTTTGGTTGTTTTGCTCTCCCATGCAAGTGAAATCACTTTAGTAAAAGAATGATTTTATTATTATGTCTGTGTGTTTATGTGTGTAGCAGAATGCAAATGCGACACAACAGCGGAGACTACATGTATTATGCAACGCAGTGTGTGAGATTTTGTTAATGAACAAGTGTTTGATATTGTGGGTCCCCAGACACATGCTTGAGTGCCTTATGTGTTGAGTATCATGCCCCCCCCCCTGCTCTTTCAGTGGTGTGCTCCTCCACAGGTGCTATTTCAGTCGGCCGACTGTCATCCCATAATGCTTTTCAGCTGAGTGCTTTTCAAAACAATCGTCAGTGGTTCAGTCACTTTTTACAAGGGCCCTTTGCCACGCCGAGGTTCAACACGCCGCCTCTGATCTGCTGATTAGCAGGAGGCCGTGTGGTAGACGTTAATATACATGTGTAGGGGTTCAAAATGGTGTGATGGGAGAACAGAAGGCAGAACGGGGCAGACATGACGAGTAGTTCGGGTCGGTGGCTTTCTGAATTCATTCGTTTATTAATTTTGTATAAAAGGTAAGAACGTTTGTTCAGTTTTGCTCAACATTTTAGGCTTTATTCCCTGTGGGGAAGATCCATATCTGGCCATATTAACTTGGCGGCAGCCTGGTCACATTTTCATCACATTAATCAACAAGGTCAACCAGTATGGTTATGTTGGTCAATTCCAGCTAGTACAGCACACCCAAGCTAATCCCACAAGTGTTAATCTGAGTGGAGGTCTGGACTCGTGCGGGCCGTTACATCCTCTCCACTCCCAGATTGTGGACTTCCTCTGTTAGGTTCTTGGCTCTGTGGGAGGAGAGTGCTGTCATCCTGGAGCTGCATTCATTGCACATGTTATACTTCGATGTAAAGATGACTAATCAAGCTTTTTAACAATGTTTAAAACAATAGCAATTGTTGTTAAAGGAGAGAAATAATACCCAACCGATTTTCTTAAGTTTTCTCCTAAATTAATCTATTAAAAAGCTTTCTTATGTGTCCTGCAGCCCAGAGGCAAAATGAAATACTTTTCATTGTGCAAGAAACCTCACCAGTACAACATACTCTGCACTAAAATCTAGCATATTGAGGCAAATTGCTTTTTTTGAAAATGATTTTGGAAACACAAAAAATTACATTTCCAGCCAGTGACCACGGGGAACTGCCAACCAGAGTAACACTGAAAAAGTGATGCCAAAGCTTCCTTCCAACAGAGAAGAACGAGGCAATTATGAAACTATTGGAGCATTTATTGCTGTTGCAGTTTTAGCAGAGATGCAGCTTTGCATCTTTAAGATACTTTATTGATGTAAGACCAAACAAAAAAGTAGGGACAAGTAGACCGTAGTACATAGAGTTTGTCTAACACAACCTCAGATTGTATTGATATAAACACTGTCATCTCATCTTGCTTAAAACAAGAAATCTGTGTGAAGAAATCAATATACTTCCAATCTGGAGCTCATTTATCCGCTTCAGTGAAGTCCTTCTCTAAGCAGGTCAATTAAGACCAATATTCCAATCATGGCAGCTTGGCAAAATGGATTTGAAGAGGAGGAAGGGGTTGTAAATTTAGATGAGGAATACTTGAGGGAGGGATGACAATGAGACACACATCTTGAATAAATAAGACCAACGAATCCCAGGAAACAGCTGGGAAAACAGATTTTTTTCTGCAACATTGCTGAATCAGTCCTCAATTACCATGGCAGGGTGTAATAACTCACAGCTAATGAAGTGGTAGTTTGAATTATTATTAATTAATTTGCAAGTTATCAGGACAGAATTTGTCATCCCCTGTGGATTTATGCTCTTATACACGTCCCCTTTGGTCACTTAGCTGCAAACTACTGTTGAACCACTTAACAAAACTACAGTCTTCTGCTGCCCTGACGTCCGTGTCCTCAAGTCGCAAATCTCAAGATAGATTTGTTGGGTGCGTTGTGTTTTAGAAACGGGCAGCACAATGGATAAATGTCACTTTTAAGCTGAAACACAGTGGTAATACAGGAACACTCCATAGCACTCAAGTTTTTGAAATGTCGAATCCAAAGTTAGTGCATGTGAAAAGATAACAGCTTCAGGCTGGCACGCTTTAAAACTGTCATGCTCTGCTTGTTGTTCAATTATTAAATCCTAGTTTATTCGATCTATAATAAAACTATGACACTGCATGCTTGTTTTACATTTAAGTAAGTAATTTTGGAACAGTAAATAAATAAAATCATCTGTTGTTCCCCTTATTTGCCTAAAATCTATGGTAGAAAGATTTAAAGGCTGCATGTGTGCACATAATAGAGCCTACTTTAATATCTGAGTCCTTGTGACAGCCTAAAGGATGCATGCTGACATCTGAGCCCTCACCTGCATTGTTGCATAAAAATGGAAGGAAAAGATGGGTGAGGAAAATAGAAAGGGGGGAAAAAAAATCATCAGTCTCCTCTGCTTGCAAGTCTTCTGTCATGATCCCTCACTCTGTGGGAGCACTTTCCAGTGAGCTGCTCAATTACTGTTCGGTCTAATTACAGTTTATTAACACCAGTGAGCTGAGAAGGGAAAGAGGCAGGAACCAAGGAAAACTGAGTGATGTTTTACTGGGTGAGGAAAAGATTGTACCAGATTTTATGAATTTACCGAGTAGGAGGTTGGCAAAGTGAGTCAAGCAGGGCCAGACCTGGACTTGTAGTAGATATTAAAGCCAGAGAAAGAAAATCTTAAGTCAAATGTAAGCAAAAAGCCATTAAGGCTGATTGTGTATCTTCACCACTGTGGGAGAAGATGGGTAGATATTGATGAATCGGGGTCACCTTTTCCAAAAGGGCTTGCACAATATTGCGCAAACATTAAGTAACATGAATCCCCCGCCATGCTTTTTCAGTTGTTTGGCCCAGTATGAGCGGCACGCACGGTGGTGACTAGTGTACTCATCGGGGCGAAGAAAAACACTCTTTTCACCCCCTGGGGAAATGTGTTTGCATTGGTCGGTATAGTATGTGTATGTTGGTATGTGTTTAAAGATGAGTGCTCACACACACACGCCGTCAGTTGCGCACATTCCAGCGTCATGGTCAAACGACTTGTCTTTCACACGGTTCATTCCTTAAAGCTGTCCGTCCTGCTGGACCTGACAGCATATGGAAAACCTGTCTAAATGAGTCCGCACATCAATAACATCATCGCGTTCTCACCTCGCGCGCCCCCCTCCCTCCCTCCCCGGTCGCCTCATTTTGCTTTTGCTCTCTCTCCTTTTCCCACATTTCCCCATTCATCCCTTCTCTGGCCTCTTTTTTTTTTTTCTCAATTTTGCTTTTTTATTTGGTGAAAATTATTTTTGCACCAAAATGATGAAGCAGTTCTTGGTCTGATATTTAGTTTGCTAGATTTCTGTTTTGATAATTAGCTTTTAAAGGTCCGTTATTTTACAGAGTGACATTTTCATGTGTGCTTTGACCACAGAGCACTTTTAATCCACGAAAAAATGTACAATTAGCTGTTAAAGTGAGCTCTTAAGACTTCTGTAAAGTTGTGATACAACAACAATAAAACCAGCCTCTCAGTCACAGACACAGTTTGATTTACAAAACAAAATAAAAACAACAAAATCAAGAGTATGCAAACACATTAGGAGTGATCTTTACCTTATTTGGAATATGAATTTGATAAAGATATTTAAGATTTGCATTAACTTGTTAAATGGGGTTTAGTGTGGACATCATGATGTGTACTATTCTGACCTGATGAGGAGCAAAAGAAGGAAGATTTAAAGGAGCTATACCTGATATTATTTTAATCTTTCTAAGAAAAATGGTTTGTACTCGATATATAATGTGGTAAAAAGGGGAACTTCAGACTTACCCTTTTTAAGTCCATAAATATTCATTACTGAACAGAAGTTACAGAAATTAACCCCATTGACAGAGAGAAAGCGTCACGCCAAAGCTAAAAATTAGCCGCTTTCGCTAACTAAAATGGCCTGGACTCGTGCATATACGCAATCAATGAGTCATTTATTTTTATGGATTCACCATTACAACGTAATATATCGTGTAGAAACCATTTTTCTTAGAAAGGTTAAAATAATATCGGGTATTGCTCCTTTAGAAAAAAGAGACAAAGCCTGTTTACATGCAGACAAAAAGTTGCAAGATTTCTTCCCAATAACCAGATGTCTTTGTGCATGTAGACCCCCTAATTCAATTTATTTAGTCTTTCTACACCTGTAGACGATGCCAAATTCAGATTTCTGAAACCGTTCTTATGATAAATTTGTTTCTCGACGCTCAATGATAAAAAAAATCTTAATGTAACAATGTAAAAGTTATTAAAAACCTAATATATGAATAAAGTTATTTTTGTTGGAGCTGTAGCAGGTAACCTATATGCCAAAAATCAGATTCTTTCACAGAGATGATGCCAAATTTAGATTTATAATATGGCATGAATAATGAAGTTAGGACTACTTGTCTTAGAACAATATTATTTCAGTGGCATTTTTTCATACGTTTCATTAAAAACATTGGAGGGGGGGCTTGACATTATGATTGCAGATGAAAAAAGGGCAATTTGGGAATCAACTAAGTAAAACATTCACCCATAAACTATTTAGCATCTTGTTACATCTCAAATTAGCAGCCAATGCTAATATCGTGGGCATCACCATGCCAAGTCTGGATGTTTTGAAAATGACGCCACCACAGACATACTTTCTCCGAAATTAAATCCGATTATAGACCAGTAAATGTAGACATTCTTTAAAATCTGATATTTCAGGCGTGCATGATCAGACGTCAGATCAGATTGTTGCAATTCTGTGATTACTCTCATTTTGATGATCATGTAAACAGACTCACATATACAAAAGACAGAATAAAAACAGCATCAACAGTTCAATCGATGCCAAAGCAGGAAAGACAACCAGCTGCTACACTTTTAAAGAAACTTAACAAACAATAACTCTTGGGCTCTGTAAGAAAACAAAGCAGACAATCATCAGGAGCACCTATAAACGGACAACAGCGACGTACAACTGTAACTATTGGCAGTTGAAATTATAGGAACTTATAGGAATATGTCTTCGTCAATGAATTTCAGCCAAACTGAAAATATAAGGAAAGAGTTGTTTAATGGTGAGTGCGTTGAGGCAAAATGCATTTTATAGCTGAAAATAAACTTCTTCATCCAATAAAAAGTGTAATGTCACTGTGCTGCTTATTCAGACAGCCTCCGCCATTGTTGCTTCCATTTCACCATTTTAACACAATATGTCTCCTTTCTCTGTTCTGTATATAAATATATATGTATGTATGTGTGTGTGTTAGATAAACAACCCCACTCTCATTCAGCATTCAGATTCACTTTTTGTTGAACAAAAAACGTCTGTTCTCTCAAAGAGGCTTTTTACTCCACAAAGTTGCATAAATTCCCGGCTTGAAAAGTTTTTACGCTTGTGCGGGAGTGGTGTCGGGAACGGCCAGGAGTCGTTTTGTCTGCATCAAAGCTTAGCAACACAATTCACAGCATACGTGCTTAGGCCAAGATCCGGGTGTGTGTATGTGTGTGGGATTTTTTTGTGGCGAGGCCTTGACCTTGACTGCAGTCCCTAATGGAGGAGGCTGTTCTCTGAATGACTCGAGCGCTCCCCCTCCTCCCCCCTTCCTCTCATCGTACAGTGGTATGTAGCAGCCCATAAAGCATGCTTACGTCCCACTCTGGTTTCAGGGAGTGGAAGCCTGACCCCGCCCCTTCCTCACACTCTGAAATAGCCACGTCCTTGTCCCCGCACGGAGCACAGTGTGAGTCGGGGTGTGTATATATGCGGCCATGGTTGATTGAGGAGCAGATTGCTGGTGACAGATCACACCGAGTTCCTCCCTCCCAGCCCCCCCCCCCAAGATTAGCGATCTGAGGCCCCCCGCACAAACACCACCCTCTCTTTTCGCTGGGCCCCCACCTGTTGGGATCCCTCTGCTGCTCTCCCACACACACACACACACACACACACACACACACACACAGTGGACAACAACCTGCGTTAACAGAATTCTCTTATTTCTCCGTCACTCACCCTGCTGGTTATTAAGGCCATTACGAGTCATTAAGGTGAGTGTGTGTGTGTTTGAGGGAGCACTGCCTGGCGAGGAGTGTGTGTGGGTTGAAAAGACGCCTGTCACAGCACGCGCTCATAATTGCCCTCTTAGCCAATTATCCCCCATTTAAAAGCAAGTCACCTGCTCTGCTCCTGTGACCACATGAATGCAGGCACGCACATCACACACACACACACACACTCTTTCACTCTCAATGAATCACCCAGAAACTTAATGTTTAATCGTTGTTTGTTCCTGAGTGATTTGTTTGTTTACTGTGCCCGGGAATTTGCTGGATTGGTTCTTGTTGTTCGTATCTTTCATCTTATGTCTGCTCTCGTCCTCAGATTCTGATGCACACCAAAGACATGGTTCAAAAGGTGAGTTATAAACATGTGTATCTGTCAATTTAATAACATGATACCCATTTTAAGAGCTACCAAAATTACATGCCTATTTGTTTACCAATCATGGATATCTTTTGGAACAATCACACTGTCTTGAATGGCACTACAAATAAACTGAATTTGAACTTATTTGATTTTTACAACCATGTAATTAGACCATATTTGTAATGGAAAAGGAGCGACTGTAAATAATAGGGATGGATCTTCCGCCACATGGCCCTGTAGTTTTCAGAAGAGCTGAATTGAAGCTCACTGGAAGGTTCGTACCGTCGCCATCTTGGTAGCGTCACAAGTTTCTTAAGTCCAGGAAAATACAAAAAAGGACGACAACAAGGTGCTGAGAGGCAGGCTGTGAGTGTAGGGAGGGGTGATTGACACCCATCAAACAGAGATGCCTGTAGCTACGAGCTAACAAAGTTAACTCGGAGCTAACGGGAGCTGAACTAATGGAGGTAGGTGGGCTAAAGCTAAGCTACGCTGTTAGACGGCTAAAAACCAGGGTTGTGCTACCCACTGCCTCGTTTTGCCAGATATCCTGCACTTGTCAATTAAAAGAACTTAACTTAATTATAAAGAATTTCAGGAATAAATAACATCTAAATGAATGAGCTATAAATAGATTCACTGAGTCCCCCATATGAAGGTAAATGATCTATTAAACCTAAAATGTTTTTTGTACCGGGCTGTATACATGTTTATTTAGTTGTGTTGGCCTTTTTAACATTAGAGTCTATGGAGATTTGCTCTGTTTTGGAGCCAGCCCCTAGTGGATGAAGGGGGAACTTTAAATTTTGGCACTTTGCACGATCTTATTTCTTGCCGCTTCAGGAAAAGCCAATAAAAGCAAACAAGGAAGTGACATGACATAATAAAACAGCAATGAAAAATTGTCGTTTTCAAAAAAATTCTCCAATGGGGAGCTAAAATCACAAGAATGATATATATTACCTTTAATTATCGTGATTTCTTGAAATAGGGGCATGAAAAGGGCTTCATGTCAAGCCCTGCTGCATGCATGATTCAATATGAATATATGATACTACATAAAGAAAAGAAAAAGAAGCCAGGCATCCTCAGTAGCTAAGCTGAATCACCCAAGTTTGATATGATTTGTGTTTTAACCTTTTAATACCAAAGGTCCCCACCGCTGAAGAACACTGAGAACAGAGGGTGCCAGCCTGCTGAAATAGCCATTTTTGAGACATTGCCAGAATTATCTGTAGTGAAGCCGCTCTCATTTTATTTGGCTTTATCTCCTTTTCAGAGATAATGTTCTCATAGTGTACCATGATCTCATAGTGTACCATGATTGCTCCAAGTTTACAGCTAAAGCCATAATATTTTAAATGGATTTTAAATGGATATTCATGTTTTTCAGTTTTTTTCACAGCCTGAAAGACTTTCCCTTGTGTTATGTAGCTTTTTAATTTATTTTGCACAAGTACGTTCATTATTACTTATACATCTTAACAAATGTCACAAGACTTCCCTTCACTGTGGCTCCAAAAGTATTAGAATATACCATTTTTGTTGAGAGCTCACCGGGCTCAAAACATTTAAAAACTATAAAAATTTCTTGTTTCTTGTCCAGAGAACTAATGGCCAATAACGGTTTTGTAATTTTTCCCCCCATGTGCGTTTGACTCAGATGAATCTAGAAGTAATCTATGGAGACACCGACTCCATCATGATCAACACCAACAGTAAATCTCTCGAGGAGGTCTTTAAGCTGGGAAACAAGGTTTGTGTGTATCCTGATTTTCGTTTTTTTTTTGCATGAATTTAGTTTCTTTTCTTTTCAGCTATGTCCGGGTTTGATGTAGAGTTTGGATGCATGCGCTTGCCTCCTCTCCAGGTAAAGGCGGAAGTAAACAAGCTCTACAAACTGCTGGAGATTGACATTGATGGCGTGTTCAAGTCACTTCTGCTGCTGAAGAAGAAGAAATATGCAGCGCTGGTGGTAGAGCAACACGGAGAGGGACGATTCAGCGTGAAGCAGGAGCTCAAAGGCCTGGACATCGTGCGCAGGGACTGGTGTGACCTGGCCAAGGAATGTGGCAAGTATGTTAGTGGCAACATAAAGGCTGATTGCAACGTTTTAACAACGTATGGTGAGCAACTCTCTGCTGTTTGGTTCTAGCTATGTGATTGGCCAGATCTTGTCAGACCAGAGTCGCGACGTCATTGTGGAGAACATCCAGAAACACCTGGTGGAGGTGGGAGAGAAGGTGGCCAGTGGAGACATCCCCCTCAACCAGTATGAGATACACAAGGTGAGGACACGGCTGCAACCAGATTCTGCTTTTACGTTTTTATGGCTGCATTTGCCTTTTATATGTTTAGCTCAAATGATGTTTTTGCATAATTATTTCAGTTAAAGAGGCAGACACTATAAGGCAGTAGGGATGTAATGATACTTTGAAAAACTGGTTTACATGGCAATCGATGTAGAAAAAAGAAAAATCAATTCTCATACAATGCAGTAATGCAAATGACGTTCAAAACAAATAAAACTTTATTTGTTCGTGAAAAGATTTGTGATTATTTCCATATGTATAATAATTATTTGTTCAGTGTTTTGTTAGTACAACAGCCAATAGAAGGTCACAGTTATAAACAAGGGAGAAAAAGGCAAATATAAGAAAGAAACCATTCATTTGGCCATACAATAACTAAAATTTATTTTTTATGGAATAACATCGTAAAAAATTAAAATCGAGAATCAGATCGAATCGTGGCTTGAGTGAATCGTTACATCCCTAGAAGGCAGTTTATTTTATGAAAAGATGAGCGGCTTCAAGTGTTTTTGTTATGTGTGTGTGTTTGTTTGCATGATGATAAATGTATGTAAAGAAGAGAGCATGGACAGGTGTGCGCTATTGACCTTTGTTTTCATACTTAGTTTTATTTATTTATATCAATTTTTTTTTTGTGATTCTTAAGTAGCATAGAGATAAAGTTTGATTTGATTTGATCTATGACCTCATCTTTGTTTTTGCCGATTTGCTCTCCAGGCGCTGACAAAGGATCCTCAGGACTACCCAGATAAGAAGAGTCTCCCTCACGTCCACGTAGCTCTGTGGATCAACTCGCAGGGCGGTCGCAGAGTCAAAGCTGGAGACACAGTTTCCTACCTCATCTGCAAGGTGTGGAGATTTAAGATCTGCACAGAAACGGTCACGTTTGCCATTTTATTTGTGAGGTGCATCATAAAACAAATGTGGTTTCTCTTCCAGGATGGTTCCACGTTGGCAGCCAGTCAGAGGGCGTATGCTCTGGAGCAGCTCCAGAAGCAAGAGGGTCTCAGTCTGGACACACAGTACTACCTGGCCCAGCAGATCCACCCGGTGGTTTCTCGTATCTGCGACCCCATTGAGGGCATCGACAGCGTGCTCATAGCCACGTGGCTGGGTGAGTTAATTTCAGGTTATGACTGTACAAGACTTTGACTTGAGGAATGCCACTTTGGCTTTAGCCTTGAAGTAAAATTACAAATTACACTCATCAGTATTGAAAAAAATCAAGGTTGAATAAAGTGTTGGCGATTAAAATGAAAGAAGTGTTGTAAGCACCTTGATGATTTAGTGAAATAAGGCCTTGTTTTCTGGGCCAGTTATGTATTCACAAGGTACATATTGATGTAAGATTGGTCTTAATTCCTTTTCAAAGCCCATTAATTGCTGAAACAGCAAAACTCCAGCCCTTTTCAGACCAATAATCCCTTCAACAAATCAATAGAAGATGCTATTCAATCATATCTTAATTTCATGGCTTTATTCAGACCTTGTGATATTTTACAACTGAGCCAGACATTACAGTGATTGCCTCGCTGGAGTCCTTAGAGAAGGTCAGTATTGTGAAGAACTCCGATTGAAGTCATACTTTTTAATGTTATGAGCCTAGTAATTATCATCTGGAGAAAAATATAAGCTTATACATGAAATATATCATCCATTATCTACATGTGAGAGAAGTGGTGTTGAGCTTCATCAGAGGTTTTTTCCTGGTCATTTAGTTTAGAATCTGAAGGAAAAAAAAACCTGTAAGTGCCCCATGATGTAATGGCATGAAAACAAGTAAGAAGTTACAACAGTACTCTCATTTATTTTTTAATTTAAAATAAAAGCAGTCCGATTTTCAGTGTTGAAAGTGAAACATAAACATTAGTAGTTCTGACCCAGTCACAAGTCATGATCATTGATTGCCACCAGTATGTCAAGTCTCATGTGTGAGTGAACGTTTCCTCCATTTGCTGTAGGTCTTAGTGGAGCGGTTAGGACTCAAAGCTGTTTTCCATCTCAGGTCTGGACCCGACTCAGTTCCGATCCCAGCAGCAGTATCAGCGGGAGGAAGAGGCTGACGCCATGCTGGGAGCGCCGGTGCAGCTGACCGACGAGGAGCGCTACAAAGATTGCGAGAGGTTTACCTTCACCTGCCCTCAGTGCGGCACTGACAACATCTACGACAGCGTCTTTGAAGGAGCTGTGAGTAAAAGCATTTATGAAAATCAAACCGGTTTCAGATGAGCAGATTAAAGGAAAAACCAAACTGTGACGCTTCTAAGCTCATGAAACTGCTTCTTTCCTAAATACCTTCTGCAGGTACTACTTGGAAAATGAGAATATGCTGGAAAAGTTGTTTTATTCAGGCATTTCAACATAAAGGGTAAAACCAATACATTCTATGTACCAAGTACTTTCAGAGGCCTGATTTTTTTATTTAAAATCAAATTTTCATTGATTTCGAGCAATAATCAGATTTTCTGAGCATTTTAATTGGAGGTTTTCTGAAGCAAAATCTAAACAAATAAAAGCTGAAATATGTTGATTTGCAGACTAATTGTTTCCCAGTAGTT
>JBBDHI010000019.1:13906592-13920177 GCA_037177115.1 Craterocephalus stercusmuscarum
GCGGGACAGTTTTCGTGCGCATGAGGTTCATACATGAGATCACATACAAGGCGCATTTAATTGGAAATTTGAACGGATTTTCAAAAAAATCGGATTTCACAAAAAAATCCGAATTGAGCATTATGCCCTGCAGTCTGAACTTAGCCTAAGTCTTGTTAAAGTGACTTTAAGAAAGTGAAGCGCAGCATCCTTGTAATCGGCTTCGCTTTGCTTCGGCTGTTTTCCTTAAGTCGCTTGTGCCGAGGGAAAGATGTTTATGTACTTTTAAGTCAGCTGTATAGAGGAACATTTTTGCCATTACTTCCATTTTTTTTTCTTTTAAGCCCCTGCTGCTTTGAACTGATCAAGAGACCAGACAAAGACAGACCTAAAAATCAATCAGAGAAATGCTACATGCTTGTATGTGTGTATGTGTGTGGGGGGGTTAGATGGAAAGACAGGTGCAGAAGGGGTTTATTTTGAGTGAATGGAAGGAGGGAAGGCAGGAAAGATGGATGTAGCAGAGGAGCAAAGGCGTTGATGGTGGTGGGTCTTATGCTCTGTCATTAGTTGGGCATTAGCCCCCTCCTCTTTAAACCCCCCTTCATAATGACAGGGCGTAAGAAGCAGAGGAGGGAGGAGGCGCCTGAAAGAATATGGGGAGATTGAGAGGGTTAGAACCCAGCACCTGCCCAGGGTCACTCCCTCACCCCGGGAGGCCCTAAATACTGCTGTTTTGGCTGCCCGCTGCTCTGCCTGTGTGACGGAGCAGCACCTTGACACACAGCAGCTGAAGTTATATTGATAGGTAAGAAGAAGCCGAAAGGAGGGACATGATGGTTGCAAAGCTCGCTTCTTTCTGCAGTCGTTTTTATGTTACAATAAAGTTTTCTTGGAAGGTTGATGTGCAGAGTTACAGTAGCGAAAACATGCATCAAAATCTTCTTTTTAACTTGTTTGTTGTTTCTCTTTTGAAAAAAAAAAACAGTTTTTCATAACATCTATTTTGGTTTGAATAAAATCATTCATGATTAAATGAATTTATGCTTTTACATATTGACATTCAAGGTCTGTTTTTATGATAATATATTAGAAACCTATCAGTAAAGGAAACTTCATAAGGTTTATGAGATCACAAAATGGACATTAGCAACATATTGACTCGTGTTTCCTGAAGCAGCAAGTTAGTCTTACTCCTATGAAGTCAGGAGCTTTCACAGCTGCTGGAAATAAAAACAAATCCTCTGTGTCGTAGGGCTGGTGTGTGTGCGAGGACCAGACCTGTCAGAACAGGACCAGGCGTTTGCCCATTGCCTTCTCCCGACACGGACCCATCTGCCCGGCCTGCACCCGGGCGACGCTTCGACCTGAGGTAACGCACACAGCCCCACAAACCTCACACTTCCCAGCTGAGCTAAAGAAATGCATACCGGGAGGAGAACAACGCACTAAAAACCATAAAGCTGCTTCTTTTCTCAGCACACAGGAGGCAGAATCCACACACACCAACACACACGCTTTGTGTTCTGTAAGTCTTTTCCAGGTGGTTGTGATGCATCATCTGCTCATTAGTGTTACATATCAACATGTTGTTGCATCATTTGCCTTCTTTTTGCTTCGTAACTTGGTGTGTATCAGTCCAAACACACACCTGCCCATATCTTTATACTTTGGAGGCGCTTGGAGGCTGGATGGTAGTTGAGCCATTAAATCGTGTCTGTGAAGCTCTGTCCTTATAACACTTTGTTAGTGTGACCACTGGATTTAAAAGAAACTCTCTCCCTATCAGTTAAAGCTTGACGGTTCAATCTACTTCTTGTCCCCTCGTTTTCTCTCTCCTTTCTCGCTGGCTCTTACCTCCGCTACCTTCCCACTCTCTCCTCAGTTTTTTTTTTTTGTTTTGTTTCTAAGCGTTGCATGTTCTGCTCTTGCCGGTCTCCTGTACCGTTTGATTGCTTTGCTCTGTCGGGCTCTGTGGCGACAGGTTGTAAACCAGAAGGCCAATTTCTCCTGTCACTGTAGCCACTTAGGTGGCCATTGCTTTGCCTGAGGGCCGAGGCACTTTAAGCTGTGGGCTGAATAAAACATTTAACTTTTTGTGCTTCCCCACGCACCCTTTTCTCTGTCCAAAAAACACCAGCCCGCTTTCCTTTTACATCTGTTTTTACTTTCAGTTCTTTGATTACATGACCTTTTATGTAAATGTGATTATCACTGACATTAAATAAAGTTGAGCTATCAGTTTTAAATCATTACAACTTAAAAACAAGAATTTCTTCTTCTTATTGTAAAAAAAAAAACCATGAATCCAACATCTGAGTGGTTTGGTTCTTTTGTGTTTAACAGTCTAATATAACTATTGTCCCACTTTTTTCCCTCAATCCTTCCATGATTTGATTAATTTTCTATTAAACCAGCATCGTGGAAATCAACAGAATTTTTTTGTAAATGAAGAAAAAGCTCTGCATGTGCCTGCACCGCTAAATGAATGAAAATGAATTAATGGCTCACTGCAATCTCTCAAAAAGGTTAAAAGACGCACAGTGAAGGGAAATTAATAACCCCATAAATACACTAAAACTGAAATAAACACTGATTCTCCCAAACCATCACTGAATACTAAATGTTGACCTCCATGGTTATTATCTGCAGCCAGAATACATTGTTTGAGCTCTGAGAGTCACACAGACAAGTCAGAGTTTTGCATGAGGCTTAATACGAAGCGTGTTGATATTAACATCAATAAAGAAAAAGTTAACGATGTTAACATTTCAAACTAGCAACGGAAGATCACAATGAGCTCTGATGAAACTCAAGTCTGAGCAGATGCTGTGAGAACCACAAGTAAACATCAATAAAACATTTGTTGCCATTTTCTCAGCACACCAGCGGCCGTTTTCATAAAGAATCTTAGAGCGAAAAGTTGCTCTAAGCTGCTGATTTAGAAGTAAATCTGAGAAAAAGTGGGAGTGTCAGTCTTAAAATTTGGAATTTTTCTCTTAAGAGTATTTCACAAAGCATTTTAGTGCTAAAACAACTCCTATACCTCACAGTGGTTTGGCGTAGCCACAAGCGCTGCTAAAACGCTAAGAAGGAAAATTCACTGATGTCTGCTGTGGTCGTCCACGTAACCGAATTACCATTTGGGAAAACTTTAATGATGATGAGCTTTTATGAAGGTAGAGCTAGACCAGAATGCAGGGACAAAAAGAAACGACACACTAACCCGGAGATCAAAGTTGTGAATATTCTGCGATTTGGCTGCAGGGGAAATGCAGCTGCTTTCGCCATGACTCAGAATAATTCATCAAACAATAAAGGCCCCCTGAAGACCCTGAATCATCCAACAGGTTTCATCTGACGGATGTTTGTTCAAATTGATTATAAAAAGTAAATTTTATTTAACAAAAAAAGAGAGATTTTGCATCATCTCTTAATTTCAAAAGAGAAACACAGAACCGAACCAACTATCTCAATCCGCCCACTATTAAATAAACATGCTAAAAAGTAATAATAAATAAATAAATACACGCTGAATATGCAATTGAATGCTGTTGTTGAAAATGTTTTAGATTTTTTTACATAATATTGCAGGTTTCGTTCATAGCATTATTTACCCGCCCCACTTGCATCGCTATTTATGTGAACATTTCTTGACTCAGCCGGATCCATGGGACCCAGGGTTTACGGATCGGCCTGCGCGTCACTGTCCTGCAGCATCTCAGTCATGAATTTAATGACAGAGACGTTAAAGGAACCAAAAACCTAAGACAGCGAATCTCAGTGTCAGGAAACACGACATCATCCATAGCAGCTCCGCCTGTTTTCTTAGCTTAAGAGTCCCCTCAATTGCTTGGTAAAAGTTCGTAGACAGGTCCTTACACCTTGACAGTGTGGTTAGCGATGCCTCTAAGGCCTGGAGTGATGCTTACTGGGTTGATTTGAAGCCACAGTTGATCATAGATCGGATTGTAGGTGGGGATTCAGACATAGTGCACCTGAGGAAGGAAGAATGAAATGTGTAGCATGCTATGTGTTCGCACTATGTGAAAGCAAGAGTTGTGCTCTTGTATGAAGTCGCCATGTTCCTTCTCATCTTCCCATTATAAGACGAGATCTACTCTGAACTTGTGGTTTTCAAAAAGAAGAGAAATCTGAGCCACACAAATGAAAAGTTATAGTTGAGCTAAATGAAATGTTTTCTGCTTCATCTCCTTTTGATTTAAATGAATTTTTAAACTTCTGAATGTTTTAGTCTTTAACATATAAACACTTGAGACTCCTTAATTGCCTTGTTGATTACAGAAATGGCTGCTGTATGGGAATACAAGCGTTTGCCCTGCTAAAGAGCCATTAAGCCAAACATTTAAACCCTAATTATTGCTGCTGACCTCCTGTTTAGTAGTAATTCTTCCTAAGAGCTGTTCTCTATATTAGAGCGAGTCCACCCGTCCCCGTTTGCTGAACCTGCCATGTCAGCCTACTCATCCCTCTTCTTTTTTTTTTCCTTTTCGTCTGCCAGTGTCCACACAGGTTAGTCAGCTAATATGAGAGACGAATTCTTCGTCCTCTCCACAGGTTTTGTGCAGAATCATCCCGTCTGTGCCTCGGCATTTCCATTTCTCCATCGTACATTTACCATCGCAGTGGGGCATGCCTCCTCTCCTTCCTCCATCCATCTCCCTCGCTCTGCCTCATCCCTCTCCTCCCTCCCTCCTTCTCTGGACACAGACTCAGAGTGTGATCTGATCTCCATGTAATGGGAGAGTAATAGGCACTTTGCCTTGATTGGTTGGTAATTTGGGGGAGTTATGCACAGGTGCAATTTGTAATATTTTCAGTAAATTAAATTTCTTTCTCTCCCTCTCTCCCTCTCTCTCTCCCTCCTCTGTGCTTTATTCACAAAGCCTATTTTCCCCCCTCACTCTGCCTCAAATCTCTGTCCTGACTTTTCTTTTCTTTCCCTCCTTTTATTCACCATTTTCTCCTCCTTTCTTTTCGTTTTCTTTCCCTCCCCTCCCTCCTTAGCTCTCGCCGTCTTTCTGTCTTCTCTTGGCTCGCTCTCTCTCCTCCTCGTCCTCCTCCTCTCCCCCTCCCTTTCTCTTTCTCTCTCTCCTTTTCTCCCCTCCTTTTATTGATGTACGCTCAGGCGCCCATTAGAGCTCCCTTTTTCCCTCTAGTGGAAATTGCAGCATGTTAATTTTCACACAAATTACGGCAATAGCAGGTATCTCTATTTGATACATTATAGCGGGAGCAATCAGAGATAATTGAGTGCCTTTCAGAGGGAGACGGCTGCATTCACTGCCGGCTCAAAGCTGCCCCATTATCGCCTAATCGCTCTTTAAACACTGAATTTTGCCGAACAAAAATTCTTGTCATAATTTTGCTTAAGTGTATTTGGAAATCACAGTCCTTTGAGCGAGGATAATTGAAATCAAATCCCTTTCACTGGAGCTGACATTTCTACATTTCCCCCCAATTGAAATTAATTTCAAAAATTGAGCATGAATATCTTCAAATAGCAGGCAATTATGCCTTTCAATAGGGAGAAATTACCGGTGCTGAATCGTTGGAGGCTTGCGGGCGAGAGCACCAGTTAAATGCCTTTGTTTCCCGCCGTGTTTGCCTAGTAAAGATTTACATATATTGACTCATTATGGTGTCTTGTGAAGCTGATCGGCGTGACTACCACAACCGGCAATAACGCTCATCGCATCTAAAAAGCTCAAGAGTTTTAAAGCCTCGTGGCCTCACAGCTGAGGGAAAATGTATGTTTGTTTCTCCCTGGTCTCCCTCCCTTTCTCACTCCCTCTCTTTTCTCTGCAGCTGCAGTTGTGCGACGGCTTAAATAACGTGTTTTTTTTTAGTATTTACATCGCGTATTTTGCTGCAAAAGCTTAAGTGTGCGACGTGAAAGCCTTGTCAGATTGATAAATACTTGGGATTTTTTTTTTTTTTTAAAGCAGGTCCCACGATTTTTTGTTTTTGTTTGCCTCCGGCCTGCTGCGGACAGAAACACTGTCTGACTGACTACCTTTCATTAACTGCTTCACTGTCGTGTTCGAGAGACGGTGTGGTGCACGAAAAGTTGTTTAGAGGTCAAGTGTGTGTATTATTGTGCATGTGCCTCCGCAAAGATAAACTGGGGAAGACTCAAGTGTTTTTTTTTTTTCTTCATGCGAGCCATTTTCTCCTCTCGTAGGCTCATCTCCAGCTTCTCCCTTTATAGCTCCACACTTTTTTTTTCTCCCCTCTACAGACATTGTACAAGGGGCCCGGATGTAAATGCATGTCGGAGGTGGGTGGAGGGGATGTAGTCAGATGGGGATAAGGGAGCAAGGGGTACGAGGTGGGGGCTTTGTTGGGGGGTGGGGGGGGGGGAGTGGGGGTCCGACACTCCCGGGAGAGAGGCAATTTCACAGCTGGTTTGCTCCTTAGGCAGTCAGGCTGAAAATGCTGCAGATTTGTGGAGCAAATTGAAATGGTGTCAGTGCAGGAACAAAGTGCCGAGCTGAATGACGAGGTGTGTGTGTGTATATGAAGGGGAGAGTGAGGTGGGGTTGTGGGACTCTAAATTCAATAACAATCCTGTAACATTTAGCCACACCTTTCTGACACCTGTCAATCAATCAGTGTGCAGCACCCCCCAATCCATAATCAGCATTATATTGTTTGAATAGTTAGTGCGTGTGTGTGTTTTATTTTTCAAGAGGATGAGGTGATGTGCAGTCTTTCTGCCGATCGAGCACGTTCAACCTTGGCAACCGTAACCGAGGCTCCATTATGGGATGCGCATGGTTTGGTTGTTGACTCGGCAGCGCATCAACGGTCAACAGCTGTGTGTGCCATGTGGGCAGCCATAGAAAGCCATTAAACACACACACACACGCGCGCACTCTTCCACACACGGCTCGGCTTGCGTTTAGCTGCATTAGATACTCTCACCACTTGATTATGCCGCAGCAGTAAAAACTGAAATTACAATTACGCACATTGCCGATTGGCAGGTATAATGGGCGCACACAAACGCGCTTCGCGCACGGGGGAATTGTCAGGGGATTCTTCCTGGTGGTAATAATAAAGCACTCGGCGCACACCTGATGGCAGTGTGGGGTCGAGGCTTAGCGTGCCCTCTGCAGTGTAGCAGGGAAATGACGAGCCAATAACTGCAATTAAACATGCAGTATAATGGCTAATCAAATTGACAGCCTCGGCTGTTCGCATGCCTCTCCTACAATAGCTTATCACAACAAACTATTATGAGGGAGGGAGTATCAGGTCTGATCCCCTCTCGTCTTTCTCTCCTCTTCACCGTTTGATTTTTCTCTATCTTTTGCTTCTTTCATTGTCTTTACCCTTTCTCTCTTTTGCTCATCTTCTCCCCCCCCCTCCCCCTCCCACAGCTCTGTCTAGCTTATCCTCTCTCTCTCTCTCTCTCTCTCTGGCAGGCTGTCATGTGGCTCCACTTAATTGCAGTGAAGATTAACAAAGCAAGCAAATTTGTTTTCTAGCTCTACTGTGTCACACAGGAGAAGGGAGATGCTCGCAGGGAGGTGTAGTCATCGGCGGTCTCACAGAATCATGCTTAAGCTGAACGTGGAGTCGTTCGGTTCGGTTGTAGCTGAGAGCTGGTTTGGTTTTCCATAGCAAGAGACCCTCTGCAGAGCCGAGTCACTGGGTCACTTTAAATCTCGCTTCCAACTGGATCAGTAGTCAGGGAGACCGTTTATCTGCACCACAGAAACAACCCCATGTAAGATTGTTTGACTTATCCCAGTAAATATATGTCTTAACATCAGGTTAGTTTTTAAAAAAAGCAATTTTTAACAACTGCAGGTGTTTGTGAGCCTTATCTAATATCTAAACCAGCGCTTACTTTATAAAATGTCAAAAAACGGGAACTAATGTGGCAGACATGACAGCTGATACAAAACATTAGACACCAGAAACACTCAGTTCATGTTGCTTCTCCACTCTAAATATGTTAAAGAATCGTTTTTTCCGACTCTTCAACTTATTGCCAATCAGGATTTTGTCCATAATTTATTTTAGAGTCTCAGATCCAGGTGGTTTGATGTGTATCATGTCAGTTCATGCCGTTTAGATCACAGTTTTCCTTCTCTAAAGACATATTGCCAATATGTCAGATGCGTGGATACTTTATTCCTTTATATTTTAAAGTGGAAAAAGGAATGAATGTTTTTTATTTTCCAACTTGAGAAACATGTTTGTGCAGGTAGCAGCCATGCAGCAGTCAGCGAATGATGTGCAGTGGCTGTGTGTTTATTGGTCCTGATTCAATTCTGAAAATATCCACTTCTAAAGTGTAAAGTCAATGAGACACAGTTTAAATTATATTTCACTTATACCCCAAAACTAATGTTGAAATGTTCTGTTTTTAATGTGAATACACCTGCTAAAACAAGGGTTTGTCATGGTGAGTAGAATCAGAGCTCTGAGGGCTGAAGCTTACCAACTTCCCTGATAACAGGTACATTACTACAACAGGTACATCACCACATCATGTGAGGATTAAGGCAAACCCGGGGTTCTGATTGACAGCCCAAACCGGTTTACAACCCAACATTATTGAAGTATGCGCAAGCACACAGCTCTGCTGCCTTTAGTCAAGAATGAGTCATTTATACATATTTAAACACCATTTATTCATGACTAAGAGAAGTTATCAGCCACTTGGAAGTTGGAGCAACAGCAAAGATTTCTGCATGTTTCTGCTATTCCAAACTCATCACCTGACTGCTCGCTCAGCCTGAGCTCATGTAAGAATTTAAATAAAGCCTGATAGAACCTGTGGGCCCCATCGGGTCCCTTTGGGTTCAGGCAAAGATCTTGACCCTTAGTAATGATGACGCTACACTGTATCCTGCAAGTATACCGTCACTCTGAGAGAGCATCAGGCTGGTTTGCTACTTCTGACACGACTGTAAACATCGGCAGGACGGAGAGTAAAGTTGGAAATGAAAACGGACCCAGAAAGGAGTGAACGGTCTCACTTTTTGCCTGAGTTGTTGCTATCAGTTTCAAAGCTTCTATGTTGGGCGTTATATCAGATAACGTGTATTTTGGTAAAGTAAAAAGTATACTGTGGCAATTTTTTCCCTTGACTGTAGCATCGTTAGTAAAAATGAGTGTGTAGTTTGGTTTTCTGAGCCAATGGAGCCAAGCCACACTAGAGCCAAACAAAAGCCTCCTAGTGTGTAGGAGAATATTGGGGATAAAAATAAATCAAGACTCCTTCAACCCACCCTCCTTTCACCTCATATAACAAGACCATTATCAATCGGAAGAAGGTTCACACTTGCAAAGTTTGCATTTAGTATCTTGTATAGATAGATTTAAACACTTCAATGCTTCAACTTTTATATATAACTTTTTCAACATGTTCAAATTTGTTGGTTTGATAAAGGACTTATATTTGTTTGTTACTACAAAGGTTTTTTTTGCACTTTTTTGACAGTAACGCCATAATCTGTTACTCTGCAACTCTAAAAACCTCTTTTATTTCTCTGTCTGCACCTTCACCACAGATGTTGGCGACAAAATCAGTGGCTCCAAACACAGCTCTGACCATTCAGTGTAGTTTCTATGTGGTCATTTGGCTCAAGCGCTGCATCAGATTCACATTTCCTACCTGTTCCTTCCTACACGCATTTCATACTTTTGCTCTTTAATAAGTAACAATAATAAAATGGATTTGTTTCTCTGTTTGCAGTACTCCGAGAAGGCCCTCTACAACCAGCTCTGCTTCTACAGATTCATTTTTGACTGGGACCACGCACTAGCCAAACTACAGCTCGATGAGAAACGTAAGACCACACACACATCTCCTACTTTTTATCTTTTTATTTTACCTTTAAATGTACTTTTTGCCTCGAGTTTTATTCTCTTTTCACTTTCTTTGTTGCTTTACTGCCTCTGGAAGTGAAATCAAGTTTGTAAAGCCGCTGAAGGAGTTTGAATTTTAATTCCCTAACAATGCTTTCTCACAAAAAAACTCACACAACATAGCATTAGCAATCAATGTCTCGACATAAACCTTTTACTCTGGCTGCCCTTAAAATATACACACACACACACAAGTAGCTGCGCATGGGCATCGGTTATGGGAGGGGGGGGGGGGGGGGGTTAAGGACATTCAGCTCCTCGAGTCGACAGCCCTAATTTAGGAGACGGATTCAATCACACACACATACAAAATGCAGAACGCTCCAATCACTGGATGAAAGAAAGAAAGAGCCCTCCATCGCTCTCCCTCTACCCTCACTGTCCATCTCTGCCGCTTTCTCCCCCGTGCTCCCTCGCTCTTTTTTTGTCTCTCTCTCTGCCTCTCTTGGACAGGCACTCGTTTGGCTGTGTTGATTGAAAACAGGTTTTAAATTTGGGGAAATGATAGGGGGAGTAATGGGCGCGCTGACGAAAGGATAGCCCTTCTCCTGTAATGGGACATGGAGCGTATATTTCCCCCCTCGGACTCAAATAGACGCCACTCCAGCGATTGGGGTGCACTCAGTAGGCGTCAGCCACAAGGCCTCTTTACCCACAGTTCTCCCTGATTGATGTCACTTGATTAGAAAGGGCCGCTGGGCCGAGTGATTTATTTATTTGATTAAATATTTATGTATGGAGGTTATTTATGTATGTATGCCTGAATCTGGCGGGTATGTGAGCTCAGACCTAAGCGAAGCGGCGAAAAGGGTGAGACAGCTGACTTAAATGTAACGTGTAATCAACAGATGACCACTCAGAAAATGGAAGGAGCTGAAATAGAGGGATTGGGCCATTGTAGAGGAAGGGGGTGCACTAACATGATTATAGCCTCCATTTTTGCTTTCTTTTATTTCAGTCTTTACCCAGATGCAAGAAATCATCGCCAATCAATTCTCGACTCTGCTGCTTTCTTTATGTTCTCTTGCGCTTTGCAGCCTTGTTGATCCGTGTGGACTTTGTGTTTCAGCCAGGCGTGTTTTTCACAGCACAACGCAGTGCATTTTCACCCAGGGAAGGGTTGGAAATGCTGATGATTTGTAGCAGACGTAGAAGACACACTGTGGACACATTGTTATAAAAGACACAATATTAAAGTTGTGGAGCAGTTGTAATATTAGCGGTAGAAAGGCATTTTTTTCCAACAGGATCATCATTTCAATTAGGTTTGATTCTCCGGTAATTCACCCAAGACTGGAAAAAATGTAACTTTTTAAGTGTCCTGATGAAGACGGAGCCGCTCCAAATATTCTTAAAGTTCAGATCTCACATGATGTGTTGACATTAATAAAGGTAAGAATATTGGATCTATTTTAAGGCGTCATATGACAGAAAATACAACAGTAACGGCAGATTCAGCGTGTTAAAGAAGTGTGCACACTGTGGGCAGGAGAAATAATCCGGCTTCTCCTCACTGGAGCACGTATGTTTCCATCATTATCTCTCTGTGAGAATTTAAAAAAACTGATATTTTTGTCTGATTTTCTGCTGGTTGACATGTTTTAACACAGACGGCTTCACGTCTCCTCGACAGAGATGGTTTGCGGTCACACACAAAGGAAGTTTATTTATTCATCTTTTCTTAGGTGACACATGATTTATTTGTTTTTTAAATGCTAGAAAAATGTTGTGATGTTCTGATTCTTTTGTATCATAGTAACTATCCGGACCACTGCTGTTCTTCTTGGGACTAGTTAGTCCCCTGCTCCTTGTCACACCCATTAGGCCCGACATGAAAACAATACTTACCTTGTTCCAAACCAGCATCTGGCATATATTTTTCTGACAACGATTCTGAGGCCTCGACATTCCCCAGATACCAGTGTGATGGGATGAAGCGAGCCCATTCCACATAGACCCCATCGCATAACCGTGACGGTTAGCTGGGTTTATACTCGCGCGTCGTTGTAGGTCTGCAGGGGCTCGACGCGCTCCTCTTCCATACCTGACATGCAGCCGGCTACGCAGACGCAGAGATGCGGAAGTATGCCCTTGTGATTGGTCAGATTGTGATGCTAGTTTCTGGATATTTGACCACCTCTAAACTGCACGGAAAAGTCACATAAAACTGAATTTTGACAGTTTACTTCACTGATCCTGCAGCCATGTTGGTGATTTGTGGAGATGGCAGTAATGACTCACATGGAAAATTATCAGGCTGTTCAGTTAAAGACTGCATGGAATCAGTAGATTGTAAATTTGTATGTTGAATCATTGAAAAAAACTTCGCCTTGTGGATTTTATTAACCGGTAACAGCCTACCGCTGCCTGCTAACCCAGAAAAGAAACGCAGGAGTATAAACACACAGAGGCTCTGTATCCTCCGCAGGTCCAAACCCACAGAGACACACAAGTATAAAGCAAGCTTTAGGTGGATTTGTCATGTTATTCCTTATCCGTCTTCACCTACTGAAGTGTTTTTATGTTTCCCCATCCAGCAGTAGCCCAGTTTCCTGTTCAGGATGTGGGATTGTAAAGCCACCTCCGCCATCATGGTTGCTCCCATTCTCCAGATGGGAAGCCGTAGCTCTGTTCAATCACGTCGTCAGACAGGCTTCCCTAAACACTAATCATCGTCTTTCAAGTTGATCATCTATAAAACCATAACCTGTGGCATCTCCGGCCAGTACGGCCCTGCTCCAAGAACTTGACAAACCTAAACAATGGCAGCAGGACGTTGCATCGATGCTTTGAGTTACCTGTACCTTTATAATGTGAGGTGTTTATGAATGCTCTGCCCTGTGATGGTCTGAACCAATGAAAAGGGTCGGTTTCTGGCTGCGGTACATAAATAGACATGGAATACAATTTAATGGATGAAGACTTTTTGAATATAGACGGATGATGACGGGGAAAAAACGTGGCATTTAAGAGGAGACCCAGAGCTAACGTGTTGATTTAACCGATGAGTTGGGGTGTGTGTATTTACATATTACATGCCTGATTACTGACTGCTGATATAAAAACTATTTGTTTTCTATTTAGCCAGGAGGTCAAAATCACCGCAGACGTATTATGACTTGAACGCAGCACGTCACGTTGTTGTTGTTGTAACTGGGTGTAGTACATCGTCCTGCTTCACAACAGCTGCAAAACAAATAATTAATATCCAACACACACCACAGCCTCCCCTCAAAGTGAGACAGATACATACATACACACACTCATGCTGCTATAAAATATAGGTTGATGGTGTTATCCCACAGTCCTGGGGCAGTAATATCCCATATTACTGCATTACACACCCAGGGGCCACATGGCTCAGATTACAGGGAGGAGACCCACACACCTAACTCTCCTCTGTGTCAGCGTAGAAACTGCTATCTCTGTGGGAGTTTGTGCATAAATACTGATTTATGAGAAACGTCTCAACTTGACATTGTATCTTCTTTTCAAGCTGTGATTTTCCTGAATGCAAATAAGTTTGTGTGGACTTGGGTGATGGAAGCTGTGTATGCAACTGGGGTGTGTTTTTTCCACTATTAAGGACTTAAAACAGTTAAAAGAGGGTCATTAATCTGCAGCCAGCTCGTTCCTATATATTTTCTAGTACAAGTACTAAGACCATGGTGTGGTCTTTTTCTTTTTTTAACTTGTC
>JBBDHI010000019.1:13939685-13954632 GCA_037177115.1 Craterocephalus stercusmuscarum
GGAACACGCAGGGTGTGTTTTGGGTTTGTTTAACTCAATGAGTTTGAAGAGGTTGACCCCCCCCCCCCCCCCCACCACCACCACCACCACCACCACCACCACCACCCCACCACCCCAGCCAAAATCATGTAAATCATTTGTAATTCGAAATATATTTTGCATGAATAAGCTTTGTGTGAATCTGCATTCTGATTGTCATTATGGGAGGCCAAGGAAGTCCATCCAGATCCCCCCCACCCTCCGCGAAAAAGGTTGGGCCTTGCCTTGCAGGTCATTCAAATGGCGCCATCTTGTGGACTGAGCATAAAACAGGTAACAAAGTTCTTTAAATGTAGACAGACATGTTCAGGTTGATTTGCATCCAGATAGCCTACATCACAATAATCGTTTAATTTCTCAATTCTCCCTTCATCCACTCTCTCAGCTAATTCTTCCTTCCTTCAACCACTTGTCACATTTGAAGGAATAAAGTCATTAAATCAAAGCATGCATCTCCATCCACCTTTAAGAGACGGATTTAAGCCTGTGACAGACAAAACTACTTCATCACTCACAAGTTTGTCCTTGTGAGACGCGTGTAATTACTGGTCTTGAATACGCAGCAACTGGCCTTGGTGGCGGCGACTCATCCTCCATCCAGCCTTGCACTCTGACATAATTGGACACTTGCTCTGCTTGAGAGGACAAGCAAAGCAAGAGAAGAAGAAGAGGAAAGTGAAGAAAGAGGAAGAATGTGCGTCGGGAAGTGTGAGTAGTTGGGGGGGAGGAAGGGCGGGCGCTTTAAGGCGCGCGTAAGCAAAGTTAATTAGCGGTTATTAACAGCCCGCATAATGAGAGCGAGAGGGAGTCAATTTAATGACTTTGTTAGCGCGGGTTCAGAGCGACAGGCGATGATCGAAACAACAAAGGCGAGCGCGCACACAGCCATCATCCGTAATTTCCAGCGGTAATGCGGTCTGATCAGAAACAAAGGGTTCTAATTTTGTTCAACTGACTCGATAATTTGTCCTTATGTAAGGAAAATAATTAATGACTTAATGCTTCAACAGAAGTAGCTTTCTTTGAGGGAGGGGATCTGTGAGGCCTCGTTTGCTGGAGAAGGTGGGTAGCCTAAGGAAATCAATTTCCAGGCCTATAATTATTTACATCATGAATTTAAAACGTGGACGTGCGCTTTTGCTCCCAGTTAGTGACAAGTGAGAGTCTATTTGGAAAAGAAGGGAGGAGTTCCAAAGCGCGCAACCCCTCCACCCCCCACCCCAGCCAAATTGTGTGTGACAACAAATTAGCCACTTGTCAAAGAAAAACATGCGGAATTCGGAACATGGAAATCATAAACCGGAATCAAACCTATTTATTTTGGCCAATCAGAAGCTGCCTGATCATACAACAGCCTGGAGTTTTCATTCATGGTTGTGTCTTTTCCCAACCATTTACTGTGGCTGCAAAATTATCCAAGACCCGCGTGTCTTTTACGCGTGATTTCATTATTCCGCAGATGGGCTGAGCCTGAGGAGGAAAAATGTGAGCGCTATTATTGACTCGGTGGGGACATGAGCCGTCTGTGGGCCACTCTTGGATTCATGGCAGGTGGATAGGTCACCCACACGAGAGCGGCAATTTCAGGGCCCCCATTGTCTCCTCTGATTACTGCTTTGATCACAGGAATCAAGAGCCCGGAGACTCTCGTAAACCCGCTGCAAGGTCCGGCTTTAGCTCGTGAGCTGAAGAGGTCATCATCATCTGCCACATCGTCAGCATCATCTTTCATCACCGCTGCAGTTGACCATGCAAACCTGCGGCGCGGCGTGTTTTCACTGCCGCGTTGCCCTTTTATTGATTGCGTGCCTTAATTTTAATTCGATTGCGCGAGTGTCAAAAAATTCCGCAAGAATCATCCCTAGTAATGAGATAATCAGAGTAATATATGCAAATCAGTTATGTTGCCAGCTTATCAAAACCGGAGTGCCCCCCCTTGAGTCTGAAGAAGTCCATTTATTCAGTTAGTGGCAATACCTTGCGCAAATGGCGCGATGCAAATGACAGTTGATTAGACTAAATTAAGAACCTCGTTTCTCTCTGACCTTGTCTGAGTTTTATGTAAATTCTTTTTTTCCCCTTTCTTTAATGTGATAAAGAAGCGAAAAAAGTGTATTTTATGTTAGCTTTTGTAAACCTGAGCTCTGTATTGATAGAAACAATGGTCAGCCTCAGATTACTCAATCTTTGCAGCTTGGATGATTCTCTTCTCTGTCTGTCACATATCTCAGTATATCCCAGTAAATCTTGACCCCAGTGGATCTCCCACAGTGTTGGAGTGAGCTGTTATAACTTCCTTGCTGTGGGGGAGTGCGCCTTCAAGACAGACAAGGCCTCTGAGTGTGCCTTCATGTGTGTGCCTGTGTGTGTTTATACGATTATGTGTACTGATGTGTGTTCCATAACATATTGTCTAAGGGGACAGAGAGAGTGGAGTTGGGACTTCCTCTCTGTGGGGCGTGTGGGGCCTGTAGATGGGAAAGGAATAAATCCAATATAGATTGCAGGGCTGCGCTGCCTCCCGCTGGGGACCCTCAGACTTGCAGGGCCAGGATCGAAGTGCTTTTCTCCCCCTAAATTGGCCCAAGAGGCCGCAGGAGCGGCCGTGCAACACCCCCCAACTTTGAGGCTGCCCATGACCTAATGATGGCGCCGGGGGACGAGCACATACACACATTCATGGATGCACACACCAAAAGTCACACAAAATCATCCCCGCAGATTGATATAACATCAGCCGCACTCGTGCACCGGTCAAACACACACTTTTGACAAGAAAACCACACAGGTATAAACACACCCTCCTCGTTCTCCGGTGCTGAACACACTCATTCCTTGTCCAAAGACTATTCACCTCGAGTTTCCCCTCTTCACATCTCAGGCCAACCCTCAAACCCACCTCGCTAAACTACAGTTAGAGGAGGCATCCTCACTGCCTGTCCACACACACTCCAGAAGGGGGTGTGAATAGCATAACTGGCATCACACCAAGTGTCAGGACTGATACGCAGTCCTGCACTTTGGATCCCCTACAAGGAAAACTCCACCAGCTCCCCAATGCTATTATGCTTCCAGCTGAACTAGCAGGTGCTGTCATTTTGTTTCTGACCGGGGAACTAATTCTATTTATGATGAGCTATCTGATGTGTTTGTGGATCAGACTCACAGACAGTGTGACAGAATATTCTACAGGTGGACGTTTCGTTTCTTAATGTGCCAACACCTGCGCGGGGCAATCAGTTTTCTTCATTTTCTCTTAAATGTTTTGCTTCTCTGTGATTTCCAATATTTACTTTCCTTCTTTTTAACCCCAACACTTTTTAGCACACACTTTGTTCACTTCGGTCCTTTGTTTATGTCTTTTCTAAACTCACATTCCAACTATTTGTCGCTGTTTTGAAGTGTTTCATGCATGTGTGCAAAAAGCAACATCTCTGCATGAGATTGTTATTCACCACGACAGAGACAATGCATACTAAATACCCCCTAAATGCAAAGACAAACCCATGCCGCACATAAACACAGGCCACAAACACACTCGCACAACAAAATCCTTTTGACATCAATAATTGGTAAATCCTCTGATTAACTTGTAAGAATTGTCCTTAGAGTGCTTAAGTAATTGTGTTTGTGTGTGTCCCTTTTTTTTATTGCATGCACCCCCCTCTCTTTAAAGCACATCTTTATAACCAAGCAATTCCAAAGCAATTTTCTCTGTGGGAGGAGAGTGTAATTTTCTATTCTGTGACACTGTGATGTGTAAGAAACTGGGAGCCGGCGCTAAAAGGTGTCTGTAGTGTGTGTCTTGGTGTGGGTGTGAGCTGCTTTAATGGCCAACGCGGGGCGGGCGGCGGCGGTGGTGAGCGGGTGGATGTCAGGAAGGCCATCATTTAATGACTCCCAAATAGTGCCCTCCTCGTTAGAGCTATCGTCCTGGAAACGCGAGGCTGTGAACCGCAAGAGCGCCACACGCTGCAACAGTCTTTTATCTTCATATTAAACCATTTGCATAACATTACAGCGATAGATAAGATTCAGGAGATACTCAACCTACTCAGGAAGAGACATAGAGAGAGTAGGCAGAGGAGAGACAGAGAGGTAATACTACATGTCCTTGCAAATCTAATCAGTGTTAAATGGAGCTGTCAGAAGTGTGTGTATATGTGTACGTGTGTGTGTGCAGTACTCGCTTGCTCATATCCGGAGTCATTTAGCATTAAACCACAACTTACTGGCATATATCGGGGCTGTAATTATAAAATGCAACAATCAGAGCTATTTCTTGATAGTTTTAATACATGAATCCAGGAGTTATTTGTCAGTGATACACAAGGTGAGGCCGGCCGATGGCAATTCAGATGTCGCGCACGCTTGTGTGTCCTTCACCGAGTGTTTTCTATCTGAATGGGTGAAGAAATTCTTACTTATTGTAGCAGCTCTGCAGAATACAAAAGAGCGACCAATTAGAGCAAATTACACTGCTAACGTTTGCGGGTGTGCTTTGCAACAGTGGTTGTTTTTTTTTTTTCTTCTGTGTGACATCCAGTGACTAACAAAAGACTCAATTTGATGTTTGTATAAAATCATCTGTACTGTATAAAGTGGTGATTTGGTATCAGAATATACCTGAAAGCGGCTGAAAAAGGATGATTTAGGCGAAGCTAAAGCAGCACAGTGTATGAGCCCACAATAATTAGATGTGTCATCTTGTCACT
Source organism: Craterocephalus stercusmuscarum (assembly GCA_037177115.1). Taxonomy (NCBI): domain Eukaryota; kingdom Metazoa; phylum Chordata; class Actinopteri; order Atheriniformes; family Atherinidae; genus Craterocephalus; species Craterocephalus stercusmuscarum. Next base: position 13,944,440 of record JBBDHI010000019.1, read on the forward strand.
GCCTGATTAATTTGATCAACACTACTGTTTATCTTTGTTTAACTGCTGGTATAAATGGTCATCTTGCAAACACTGTAAAATATACCCGTATGTGGGAATAAAATCAGATCGCAAAGCTTTGCTTGTACTTAAATTTAATTTTTAAAAATGAGGTGCATGCCTAAATATTTATATGCTTTATTCATTTCTAAGAGAAGATTCCTTTTTCGTAAAAACTGTTCAAGCTCTTGTAGTTTGGACAGAGCACCAGTGTGTAGCCATTTTCAGGCCTCATTTTCAGCTCAGGTTCAGACTCTTGCTGGTTGAAGGACTGCCACAGAGTTTTTCCAATCCCACTCCTCTGTTTTCTTGTCAATATGTTTAGGCTCAGAGTTGAAATGTAAACCTCCCCAGTCTGAAGCTATTTTATTTACTTGATTGCTTTAAATTTTTTCTGCAGTAATCTTTCTCTCTTTCTTCTCTCTTTTTGTAGAAAAACACAGAATGATGCGGCCATCGCTATGTTTAACGGTAGAGACAGGAGTGATCCCCAGTGCCTCATTTCTTCCAACTTTACTGTTAGGAAATCAGTGCAAATACATCTACAACAAATGCAGGATTGTAGGAACCCTTGATGACTCCTTGGCTATGTTGCTTAAATGTATGACCAAGGTATTTTGGGCAATCGGGACTAAATAGTTTGTTAATGCCTTCAAACAAGAATGTCATCGTTATGCATTCTCTCTAATGGACGTCATGAAATGTCAAGCTTTATGTATGTGGAAAGGAAATGGTCCATAAAAGAGACTGGATTCTTACAAGGAAGTAAGAATTCTCTTGATGAGAAAAATGAAAGTAATCAAAAGATGAGTTACAACATAACTAGATATGCAAAACTTTTAATCTGCAGCCTGCTTTGCCCCAGAAAAAAAAAAAAAAGCACTTAACATTACAAACACTGAAGTCCAGCAGTCCGCCTGTTCACGCTGTATGCTACTCTTTGATTTCTTGCTTGTGTTCTTCTCTCAAATGTAAGTCGCTTTGGATAGAAGCATCTGCTAAATGACAGTAGTAGTAGAACTTGAATGCACACCAAAGGGCCACAACATTAAAACCATTAGAAATAATTTGTTGGGGAATCCCTACACCCTGATATGAAGGTATTACTTTCTAGCACCCGTTGGGAAATATAATCCTGCATTTTTTCAGCGGTCTTGGCTGGACTAAACACATCATTGTTCTGGGGATTAAAAGGATTAATTCTTCACGATAGCATGCTGACAGTAGCTCCACTTAGATAATGTTCTGAGTAATCTACTTTTCAGACGTCTGTCAGGTTTCTTTTTCTTTCCATGTCCGGTGAGTTGATTTGAACTTGGAAAACTGCATTGATTTTTGGTTAGAGGTATGTCTTCCTGCAGAACTTATGTTTTACATTGAATATCTTTAGGGCGGTAATCTTTTTGTGTATTGCATATGAGACTGCGTATGCATTTGGCTGCTATATGAAAACAGGAAGTTGCCGTCACAGCACAGAATATGAGGCCTAACTGTCTGTGTTTGGGACAAAGATTGCTTGTTTATGCATATGGAGATAGGCTGTGGCAGGTGAGCGCATCATTTCCCATCAAGCTATTGAATTCTGCAGCCATCTAATAACAAAGAATTTAAGGCTCACTTAGGCATGCATAGATATGACTGTGAGTAAACAACAGCCGTGTCTTCTCTCTGGCCTCCAGCTATTCCGTCCTCCCATAAAACACACAGGCAGCACCCGGATTGGACTTAGATACTAGAATTCTATCAACAGCTTCCGAGATGAAATTAAAATCGCTCATTTTCTTTCTCCGTACAAGGAGCAGATCAATTTCCGGAGACGGGGGACGTGATATTTTCCTGCCATTGGGCTTTCTCGTCTTTGGCGCAGCACCCTGACTGCCTCCCAGCGGGACACCCGGGTCTGACTGCACGCCTCACCGGAGAACAGTTACTTCTGCCATGGCGAGTTTATTTGCGCCTCGCTATGTGAGAATTGCCATCATTTACCCTTCCCCAACATCTCCCAAAACACAGAAAAGAAATAGACAAGCAGGGGAAGCAGGGCGGGAGCGACACAGGCGAAATTGATTCTTTTTGATACTTGCTACACGGGGGACATTAGATAGCCCACACCTTGTTTGACTTCCTATTTCAAGAAATGAACTGAATAAATTTTGCATGAGGTAATGTACACAGGCCTTTAAGAGGCCTTCTGCTGTTGTTCTCACATGATCAAGAATGACTGCCCCCCGACCCCCACCCCCCGAGTAGCAGAGGATTCTGCTGCTTTTAAGATCAGTAAATAAATTATACTACACTGGAACACATTTTACATAAAACAATAAGTCAGAGCAGGATAAACTTGAACTAATGAATTAGATCTGGATTTGTAGCGTCTCCGCTCAAGTAGCCTGCACACATTTCACTTTGTGTTGCCCCCCCCCCAACTCCCTTTAACACTGTTTGTTTAGCAGGACGTGAGGATGCACATGACAGCATTGTTTGCACAAGCAGTTCATATGAGGTCGCAAGTCTTTCACAGATTTACATTCCTGGATTTCATACTTTATTTAACCCCAGCATACTTTTGCTGTTGGATGTGATTTTCCTATGAGATTTGTTTATTTATTATATTGGATTAAACTATAAAGTTATGATCTCTGGTATGGAAAGGTCACAAAGCACCACTATGTTATATCCATGCGACCTATCTATGTCACGAGTCCATGTAGCAAATTATTAAAACATGCAAACACAATTAAAAGTATATAAAAACAGTTTGGACAATTCTAAATGTTAGAAAGTCTTTCAGACAAGCTTTCTCTGTATTTCTTTAGGTATTTTTCAAGAATAGCTCTTCAGGCTACTCTGAAGACTTTGAAAAGTGATGTTGGCTTTTTGGTCTGTTCTTCAAGATGTTCAAACTTCAGTAATGTTGCCTCTGGAGAGGATTCATCACTCCATAACACCCTTTGCCACTATTGTAATCCAGTACTTATGTCATTTGGTTTATGTCAGCCTTCTTTCCCCCTTCCTTGCAATAATGGCTTCCATGTAAAGCCTTTCTGATGAGGTTTCAGCAAACAATCATCTGCAGGTATCTTTCGAATCTACCAGGTTTCTGCTGTGGATGGATTTTAGATTTTAGCAATCTCCAAATGTCCAGCTCCCTTAAAATATTCTAAGGACACTTGCAAATGATATCAAGACGTTATGTTTTTGGTTGTCGTCATTTTGCTTATAGGTTTTTGGGTTTAGATTTATAGGTTTATAAAACAAGCATATTTTATATTTGTCAAACTGCAAATCTTGCAACAAAGGAAATGGAAAATCGATTATCTGTCTTAATGAAAGGTTTCTGATAAAGAAGTCTCAATAGATATAAGTCTTGGTTGTTTGCTGTTGTGTGTTATATTGAACCAACACTGGCCCAACTGAACTGCCACCTAAGTGAAAAGACAAGTTGGAAATGCTTGCAGGATTCCTTTTCCAAACCATTTTAAGAAAGTCTGATTCCTTGAAAGAGTGGCTTAAGACTTTTGCATATTCCTACCAACATTTTAGCTGAATATTGCACTCAAAGCTTTTAAATATGTTCTCTTTTTGTTTTTCTTGGCGTACACTCAGTCTTTTTTGCGCACTTTGGCCCCCCGAACTGTCCTCTCCCCTTAGATGGACACCAGCCCGTTGCGTCACGGAGCCAGTCAAGGCCTAATTAAACCCAGATTGAGAAAGAGTACAAATCCAGCCCCTTCTCCACAGAGTCCACACATCAGCATGCGCCCGTACTGAAGTGGATTTTGGTCGCAGGAAACACTGTGAGAACCGCAACTTATTTTATAACGAGTAAAACACTCAGCAGCAGGAAACTTTTTAAACGACAACATGGCCGGACTCAAGGTAAGACTGCGTTCAAATCTAAGCTTGCTGGTAAAAACTTATTCATCATCTCTGACATTCTGCGCCTGCGTACAGCGCAACAATGAAAGACTGCGCACCAACGCGCACCGTTACCGTCAAGTTATTAAGAAAATAAAGAGAAAGGTGTGTCGGGGAGCTTGCAGCAGCAATAAGATAGGAAATTAAATGTGTGCCATAATTTCTCTAACGGTAGCAAACTGGCTTACTGTAGAGAGGCGTTCCCTCTAGCCAATCAGAGCGCTGCATTCAGCAGCTGCCCAGATGTGGTCTAAGACGATTCAACAAAGTTTTAATATTTTTTTATATTATTTTCCTCAAACACCACCGTGACGCCAACTCAGCGTTATATGATGTATTGATGAGTAAAGACTGATGGGCAGGAGATGGATGATTTGCAAAACTTTACGCATGAAATCCTTTTAATGTTTTTTTTTTAATCAAGAATATAAACGACTAAAACATCTCTGTGTTGATAAAGTTGTATCGTTTCTTAGACTACATCTTTTTCCTACACGTTGCTTGTACGTTTACATAAACATTCCGGATGTACCAAATGCTCCTTTACATAACAGTGTGGATCTCTCCAAACGCACATGAACGCGCACATATGGAAACCATTCACGTCTGCAAGCGTTTTGCAGAGCAACAGTGACTCAGCAAGATGTGCTTACATCGTGCCAAGTTCAAATTTTTCTGATGACTGCTGGTGGCAGTAAAATACCAAAATGTTAAAGCAATTGGCAATTATTTTGACTCTCTTGAAGCACACAGTCCTCATTTTGGATTTTTCCCCCCTCAGTCATCAAGCACTTTTCTTTGGATTTTTAAAGACATTCAGGTCGGAGGATTGTTCTTTACTGAGCCTTAAGTCCATCCATCATAGAGTTTAGAAGTGTTTTGAGGTCCTTATCCTTTCATGGAAACCATCATTTTTCACCATCCACTGTTTTAACACATAATGTGACATTTGCATCTAAAGTAGCTACAGCTGTTTCATTGAGTCTATTCTTACCTTTGTATGCAGCTGTGCTATTTGCTGCAACACAATCCCAAAGGTTTTCATCCATCTTTCTGCTTAACAGATTAAGAAGTAAACTTGTCAAGCATACTTCCATCAATGCAGCAACCATATTCTTTTTTTAATGTATATCTTCACAGTTGCCACTTTTAGATGCAAACTTCTGTCACCAAATGTTAGTCAGAGGTCTTCTTATGTTCCCTCCATGGAGATTGTACTGGTTTAGTTGTACAGAAGTGAAGAACACCATCACCCCAGAGTTTAAAAACTCTTTCCAAAGGCTTTTTGCAATCTAAAAAGTAGATTTTCCTTCATAAAAATTCTACTACCAGTCGTCTTTAAGAGTTCCTTTGCATGTACAGACCTCCATTTTGCCTCCACAGCTTCTATGAACAGATATTTTTGATAAGTGAAGCTTTATTTTAAGAGCTTTTCTCTGTTTTGAAAGCATCAACTCTTTATTTAGGCAGCTTGTTAGCTGACAAACATTGTTTCACACAATTCAAGCTTTTACAGGTTTTTTTTTTTATAAATGTTCTCTTAGAATTGTACAAAAGAAAAATTCACTAAGATTGCTTTAGGTATTGAAAACTTTCAAGTTCCTCATTTTTCTAATTCATTGTGACAGGAATTTTCACCAATTATATGCCAAAATGTGCATGTCTGGAAATATATGATAATTTACATAATTAGACAAAAAAGATGCCATGGAGGATGTACATGTAATTAGACTGTGTCTGTTCAATACAAGGGGAGATTGAGCAGAACTGCAGTTTGTGTTATCACAGATCTAATGGGAATCAATATGACAACAATTAACAAAAAGACAAGCCTTAATGACAAGCCTTCAAATTTAATTATAACCAGCATGAAAACATTTATCCATCACGATGAAGCCACATGATGGATTTTCTTTTTCACTTTAACACGCTAATGCGTGTGTGTCTTTTTCAGTACATGAGTGGTTTCGGGAATGAGTTTTCTTCTGAAGATCCTCGTTGTCCTGGATCTTTACCTGAGGGACAGGTAGCACACATGTTTGAATTCTTTCTTTTTGTTATGACTGGGTTTAAAAGAAAAGAAAATATATAAAAATTCATGTGTTTGTTGACAAACTGTGATATTTCAACAGAACAGTCCTCAAGTCTGTCCCTATGGCCTTTATGCGGAGCAGCTCTCTGGTTCTGCCTTCACATGTCCCCGTGACTCCAACAAGAGAAGGTGTCATTTTCTGTTTTAGACTCAGCAAATACAGACCGAATATAATGACATTATGAATACCTATCTCTGTACCCTTCTGTCTGCAGCTGGCTATACCGAATCCTCCCATCTGTTAAACATAAGCCTTTTAAACCTGTGCCATGTGGGGATCTAACAGAGAGCTGGGACGAAGTGGAGCCTGATCCTAACCAGGTATATCAACAGCAGGAGTCACTGATCACTTTGCTTTAAAAAGTCATTAAAAGTCCCTAAACGCTGAATAAGTAGGTTCTGACTGTAATAATCTCACCACAGCTACGCTGGATGCCATTCACCATCCCTAAAACTGCAGAAAAGAAAGTGGACTTTGTGGCTGTGAGTGTGGCTTGCTTGTTGGAATGTCTTTATTCATGATGGATTCTGAGTTCATTGATAAGCATCACATCCTTCTGTGTGGTTAAGGGTCTACATACTGTCTGTGGTGCAGGAGATGCCAAATCTCGCAATGGCATTGGGATCCATGTGTATGCCTGCAACACCTCCATGGTTGACAGGTGAGTGTGTATGTGCAACTCTTAGCAAACAGAAGTGTCAAAATCTTTGGCAATTATTCCAAAATGCTCTTATTTATGTTCCAGGTGCTTCAACAATTCAGATGGAGACTTTATGATTGGTGAGAAATGAAGGGAGTTGCCCTGTTGGAGGATCTACACAAACTCAGTCGGTCTATCTCCTACCTCATATTTCCTTTTCTCTGTTGCCTTCTTTGTCTGTCTGCATCTACAGTTCCCCAGCAGGGCGAGATCCTGGTCACCACAGAGTTTGGGAAGATGATGGTTGAGCCGAACGAGATTTGTGTTATCCAGGTGGGCTGGATTTCTTCCATCTCCCCAGTTGCCTTTTTTATTTTTTCATTCTTCCTTAAATACCAAGGTGTTTCCCCCCATATTCCCTTTGTCATGGTTTGCATCTCTTCAAAAGTGTAAGCTTAATAAACATCGGTGAAGACAGGTTTTGTAGCCACACAGTCTGAACACCTGTGTGTTTGTTTTTTCCAAACACATTAGTCTATTAGACCCCTCAGCACTGATATAGCCTACATTTAACAGCAGTAAATTTCCCCTAACTGCCACTTTTCACATTTATTTCTTTTTCTTTTTTCCAGCAAGGCATGCGGTTCAGCGTGGATGTGTTCGGAGAAACCCGAGGCTACATTCTGGAGGTGTATGGAGCCCATTTTGAGCTCCCTGACCTGGGACCTATAGGTTTGTGCTCGAATAATGTGTGTGAGTCTGGATAAAGAAAGATGAACACGTGCTATATGTGTCCATCCTTCTATGAAATCTGCACACCAACCACTCTGCCACATGCTATTGTGTAAATTGTTGACACTTATCTCTGAAAGTCTGTGTGCTTTGTAGCTGCGCTAACCTTGTGGTTTCGGTAGTCATGCACTCCATGCGGAGAGTTTGTATGTCGACGATGTCGTTGACATTTTGTGGTTTTGAGTGAAGTCTTTTCAGCACTGGATGATTGAGAATTTTGCCATTTTATGCTGTTGTGAAGTTCATGGCCAAACATTTTGGGAAAAAAAATCTGATGGCCATTTGTGATCACCCAAAAGAAAAAGTTGTGTAGCTTCTGCTAAAGAGAACATCTCAATGTAAATTTGCAAATAGTTTGGGGATTAATATTTGATATTATCTGAAATGATTTAGAGATTAGAGATCTTTGGAATGAAAAGACAAGATCAAAGATGGCTGTAATTTTCAGGCCCCGCAGCAGCGCATCTAAATCCTGATGGGAAAATAACAGCTTGGGCTCAGAAACATTCTTCAAACCATTGTCAGAAAACCCATCACTGCAGCCGAAAATCCAAGTTAAAACTCACCAGGCAAAGCTTGTAATAACCCACTACCTTCTTTGGTCTGTGTTCATTTTATATGGAGGGAGGCGGTGTTAAAAACTAATCATTGGTGTAACCAATGGGCGCTTGGAAACCTTTTTTGGAAATGATTGACACTGCATCCGTTGAGCTGAATAAGACATGTGTCAACACAGCCTATATTCCTATATTCACAGTGTAAATCCACTTATTTCCACGCAGGGTTGCAGGGTTATCAGTACATTCATTGAACAACACAAACTGGTCACTTTATTAGGTTTACCTCCTTTTTGCCTCCAGCACAACCTTCATTCTTCATTTTATATAGCTATGTAGCAACAAACTGCTGGAAATATTTTAGTCCATATTGCCATCCAGTTGCTGCAGATTGTCAGCTTGACATCCAGGATTAGAACTTCTCAGTCCACCACGTCCATAAAGTGTGGAGGCCATGAACTCATGTTCGTGTGTAAGAAACCAACTGAAGACAATTTAAGTTTTGTGACATGATGCATTAAACAAAACTCCAACCCTACTGTATAAAAGATGCAGCTGAACATTCTTCTCATTTATATCTTCCAATTTTGGTGATCCTCTGTGAATTTGTTTTCCAGTCTTCTGCTGCTTCAAGGTTTGAGCTGTTGTGTGCTCAGAGATGCTATTCTGCATATCTGGTATTCAATCAGTGCTTATTTGAGTTTTTGTTGCCTTTCTATAATTTCTAGTCTCTCTATTCTCCACTGACTTCAGCTGTTTTTTCCAGGTAACTGCTGCTCAGTAGATATTTTGTCTGTTTCAGACCATTGTCCGTAAACACTTGAGATTGTTGTTCATAAAAATCACAGACCAACCTGTCTTGCATCAACCACAATTACAAATCCAAAGTGACTTGAATCCCCTTTCTTCCTCATTCCGATGCTCATTTTTAGCTTCAGCAAGTCATCTTGACCAAATTTACATGGCTAAATGCATTGAATTCCTTCCATGTGACTGGCTGAGTGGCTATTTGTGCAAAGACGAGATTGAACAAGTGTACCAAATAAAGTGGTATATCAATGTATTCTGCTATGCAGATGTGATCTCACCTCCGTTCAAACGAATTGCAGCAACACGTTGCTGAACCTCTTTCTGCATTAAGATATTTGGCATCTTATGAAGCCAATACGTTTTCTACAACAGTTCATCTTGGTTCATTTGCTAACAGCGTGCAGAAAAAACCCCTGTATAAGCTATTTTTACTAAATGAAAGCTTTAATGACATGCAAAATACTGTGTGCAATACTTACATGTCACACAGCAGGGTAGTACTGCCTGACATTTTTATCTTCCATTTATTGGTAAATTTTCTGTATATGTGTGTATGTTTTGCAGGAGCCAATGGCCTGGCCAACCCAAGAGACTTCCTCTGTCCAGTAGCATGGTATGAAGATCGCAGTGTGTCAGCAGGCTACACCGTCATCAACAAGTACCAGGGGAAACTGTTTGCCTGTCAACAGGTGGCTATTGTGACGTTAAATTTTGTTTAGCGCGGCTGTAATAATCTGCACACGTACACCCTGTCTGATAAGGACGTGCACACGTTGCACACTTGCCCTATTACCCTATTTAGGTTTGTGCTCGCCTCAGTAAGCACCATCGAACTGCCACAGCCACTAACAGGAAATGGTCCAAGTGAAGCATATGATCCATTAGCTGCTCCTGCCGACTGAATTGCCATCCCTGATGATTTAATATCGAAGCGTTAGCTGTTATCCTTTCAGCAGGTTTCCGCCTCGACTCCCTTATGAGTCTTAATCACTCGTAATTAGTTAAGGCATTCTGGAGCTTTAGACAGTGTACCTGTGAAGCTTTGCTTTGTGGGAAAAACCTTTTCCAAGTTAAGCATTAATTTCAGCATATTTCACTCGGGGAATGATCCTCCCCCTCCTGAAATGTCCTGTTGGGTGCATAATTGGATCGACTCACAATGTCTGACAGGATTTTTTTTTTTCATTTATTTTATTTTATTTATTTATTTATTTTTACAGAGACAGGGAGGATGTGGGAGGAGGAGGGGGGGGGGGGGGGGGGAGGGGGGAGGGTTTTAACTTTGGAACCCATGTCAAACCACACTGTTCTCCTTCACAGTAAAAAGTAAAGATCGGAAGAGAA
>JBBDHI010000019.1:14059052-14071988 GCA_037177115.1 Craterocephalus stercusmuscarum
CGGACCGCTTGGAAAAGGCAAAAACAGGTATGTAAGGGCTTAAAAAAGTGGATTTTCCATGATATGTTCCCTTTAATTTAAAGAAGCCATATTGTTTGCTTTGTGCGCTTTCCTTTGTTGTCATATGCTAGTTTTTTTGTTTTTTATTAGCATGTTAAAGTTGCAGAAAGGTTGCAAAACCCAAAGTTTACATTAAAAAGGAATACTTCTCTCTGGTGAAAAAATGCTCCTTGGTGTTGCACCACATAATGAAGGGAAACCCACAGACTAGAAAAGTTGGTACAAAGCTACAGGATGTGCTCCAGGGTATATCATCAGCAAGTGAACCCAAACTTAAGCTCTGCTTATGCCAGTTTGTTGTCTTAAAAAATTGGCATGACAGGTGCTCCCAAATTGAAATGTCAGCCATTGTGTTAATTTCACCAAATGTGTTGAACAGGAAGGGACAGAGGAAGAAATGGGAAAAGCAGGGAAATGTTTTCACCAAATCCAGGAACCCCCCCCCCCCACACACACACACACACACACCCCTTTGTGTTGTTTTAATACCTTGCTCTTTGCATTTTTCATTTGCCACAGCTTCTCTAATTATTCTGCATCGCCTCCTGTGGCGTTTTCACTTCCTACCTCTCGACCAGACGCTTACCACCCTCTCACTTTCTCTCCCCCTCCCCCGTCCTCTCTCTCTCTCTCTCTCTCTGTTTCAGTGAGATGAAGCAGGAGCTGGCAGAGGAAGGCAGCAGATGCTCCATCCTCTCCAAGCAGCACCGTTTCAACGAACACTGCTGCATCCGCTGCTGCGCGCCCTTCACCTTCCTGCTCAACCCAAAGCGCCAGTGCCTGGACTGCCAGTACAACGTTTGCAAGACCTGCTGCACTTACAGCAAGAGGGACAAAGCCTGGCTGTGCTCTGCATGCCAGAAGGGCAGGTTAGTGTTTATTACACAGCCACAGCTCTGACTGAAGGAATGAATGGGGACAGCACGTCTGAGAGCAGCTGTGAATTGGTTGACTGGAGGACACGGGAGTAAAGGGAAGCTGAGGATGGAAGAAAAAAAATGTCTTTTATTGGGGGGGAGGGAGGTTGTTAAGAGAGGACTAGGAATGAAAAAGCAGTGGCTTTGAAGGAGACAGATGTGATGGGAAAAGTGAATGGATGAGAGGGTGAAGTCAGCGCTTCAAGAACCGGTCAGGTTGACTCTTTTAATGATTTTATTTCTGTTCTAAATTGCATAAAAAGAAATAAAAGGCTCATGTCATTTCTGCTTCCATATTTTGATTCCTCCAACACAATATTTTTGAATTTCATGGATTTTTTTCTTCTTTCTTTTAATGTGATCACACCTGGCATCCAATCACAGTCTTGATCACAATTAAGAAATCAGTTTAAAAGAAGATTATGCCTACAGAATTTATCAAACAAACAAAACAATAAGAGGAGCAGGAGAAGCAGGGGTATGCACTGCAGCTGGTTGTATTTGCAAATGAGCTGCGTGCGTGTGCATGTGTCTGTTTAGGCTGTTTATTCATGCTTGTCTTTCCAAGCCTTGGGAGTTGTTCTGGTTGCTCCGACTCACCATTGGATGAATATTAAACTCCCAGTGTCTGAGAAGCAGGGGTGGGGTGTTGGAAATACCGCACACTGGAGTGCGGGAGTCAGTTTGTGGTGGATTCATGGCTAAATCAATTGTAGACTTGACATATTAGACTGCTGAATGTCAATTTAGTGAATGCATGTGTGTTTTTTTCTCTTTGATTGTGTCTTCACTTAAAATACAATGTGGGTCCAAAAATGTCATGTTGTGCTTATGGAATGCATAAGTGGTGTGTCTGGCATTTTCTAATGGCTCGCGTCTCAGTGTAGATAGAGATTTTGAAGACTATAAAGACAAGAGTGCCCAAAAATGTTACCTTAATCTTTTTCCTCAGCCCCTATCTCTATCATTCCTTCACTGATTTTTCCTACATGGTGTGATGGGTTAGACCCATTGCCCCCAGTCTTGTGTATAAGAGAAGAATGAGGTGGGAAAGCCCAAAGGCAGTGAAGGAAAGAGGATGAGGGAAGACAAAATCGGTGGCAAGGGTTGCATCGATCATCCCCCCCCCCCCCCCCCCTTTGCTCTCCTCATTTCTCTCGTTTAGGTGGGTGTGTGTCTCTCTGCCGGGGGCTCAGTAATGTTGTTCATGTTCATTATGGGTTTAGACTGAGACACAGATGGGACTGATGTCGCAACATTGCCGTCTACCATCTACATGTAAATACAGCACTTTTGGTTAGCCCATTAAACAAGCTTAAATCTGGTTTTAGTACGAATTACTGTCTCTGGGTGGAGTCATGCCATTTGGAGTGGGGATTTACAATTTGTAAGAGGCAAAAGACGACGTACACGTTTCAGAAATGGCTGCATAAACCACGATGAGAAAGGGCAAGCCAAGTTTACCGGTATCTTTCCTTCCTAAACTTTTTTTTATTTTGGGGGGGGAAGGGTCCGTTTTTGAGGGAATCCTACTGAATCTAAATGGGACAACTGATTCACAAAGAAAGCAAATGGCCAAATGGTCTTACTCACATGGACCTGCTGTCCATCAACATTCACAGCGGCATGGTCGTGCTGCTCACAAGTGTGAAATGTATGGAGGGAAAGCAGATCTGCAATCGTGGCACTCATGGACAGACTCAAAGGCTAAATTCACCCATGTCCGCATGGATGCACTTACAGTAAGAATGAATGCATGCCTGCTAATGTGTGCAAGCAGACAGACATGTTAGATCATGAGCAGCTGTAATTGAGAAAGATATTGCCGTTGGATGCTTTCACTGTTTCCGTTATTGAAGGGTAAACAGGAGACATGGTGAAGTGTTGATTTCTGCTGCTGTGTGATACCTTTCTAGCCTTGTATAACTCAAGTACACACACACACATGCTCTATACATAGCTTTCCCTCCTGAATCGGTAGGACAAGCGCGACCATTTGTAGTCTGGATGAATTAACAGCAGCCTCTTCTCATGGGCCACACACACACACACGGTTGTTCACACACACTCAACACACACTAATGGCTTCATCAGATTAGTCAAAACATTTTGACCGGGAAAGTAGTTTTTCTTTCTCGTTTCGGGCTTGTCACCCAAAGCAGTGGGGAAAATGTTGCAGGGGTAGAGAAGGAGAAGGGGATGGCAGATCAAGTGTAGAAGAGAGGGGGCGGTAAGGATAAAAAGAGGAATGGCAAAGGACGGAATGACCTGTTCCAATTACTCAAGACTGAAAATGCCATTAAAATTCTCCATTTGATTCACTGATCAAGTAGCTTTGCTCTTCTTTCCCTTTACCCCTGTCTTTATCTTGTGAGCTGTATCCACCTTCCTCTGGCCTTTTCCATTCCTCTCTCGATTTGTGTTCTTTCCAGCCTTCATTTGCCTTCATTACTGTTGCTGCCTACATTTTCCCCATTTGCATTCAAGCTAACTCGCCTCTTTGTGCTTAATCTGCAGAAATGGACTGCTCTGTGCATTATTGAGTCCTCAGGTCATTGAACGATGTACCTACAGTTTACAGTATACAGTGTGTGTTTCTGCGCATAGAAGTAGTGAAAAACTAAAGTGACAAACTGCTCTCACCACTTTCATAATCTCTTCCTAAAGCATGACTGCAAGAAGATTATGGCATGTGCTGCATGCCTCTGCTGAACGTGTACACAAACACACATGCAAACAGAGGCTTACACACAAGCACATGGACATGAAATTCACGCGTGATTAAAAAAATACTGTAGGCCTATATGCATTTCTGGAAATTGAGTTTTATTTAATTTTCCTGTGTTTTAGAGGGCCTACAGGAGGTTTTTTTTTTTGTTTTTGTTTGGCTTTTATTACCTTAAACAAAACTCAAAGTTTTATTAATTATTCAAAAGGTATGTGCATACTTTAGCATCATTATCCAAAAGGAGTGGGTTTTTCCAGAAGGCATGACCTTGACAAGATTAAAATAATATCAGGTATTACTCCTTTAAATGACTGAAAGTGACCATCATGTCCATTTTAAGAAAGGTCAACATAATACTGAGTGGAAGTACAGTGGTGAATCAGTGTGTGTCTTGTATGAACCACAGCAAATATTTGTTAATACATATTAAAAAAATGCAGATAGAAAGTATCAGTCCACTTAAACACACATTTGCACACGCACTGCTGCAGCTATAGGGTGACATTAACAGGCTGTTTTAGTTTGACTGCCAGCTAAACCAAGCTCTGGAGCTGTCACAGCATTGTAACTATAGATGACAAACACACATACTAAAACACACACACAAAGATCTTCATTTAATTTAGTTCTTAAAATGGATCTGCATTCATTTAAACGCCGAATAGCTGATTGCACAGGAGATCTCAGGAAAGCAGCTATGCACGCACTCTGAAATCTGGCAAGTAATCGTTGCCAAGTAGTGATTTGTTTAACATACGACCTCATAAATGCACACACTCACGGTGCAGATGTCACACATGTGGCATCCGTTCATTGTTGTAAGTAGCACTGCCACAGTTACATCGCAGCATATTGAGTAAGAGCACAGATGTCGATCAAACCATCACTCACAGAAATCCGATCTTACCGTTAGAACGCTGATGTTCATGAATTCAGAAACTATTTAAGTGAATTTGACATTAAAACAATGTTAAAAGGAGAAAGGCATCATTTCTGCTCTCTTTTTTCTGCCATTTGCTAAATATAAAAATTTAGCAATAAATAGAAAAAACAGAAATATAGAAAAAAATAAAAATGTGTAGCTTTGTAGTGTGAAAAGCTCTATATAAATGGAATTTCCTTTGATTTGCTATAGATTATTGCCTGGTTCTATTGGCTAAAAGCAGCTGTAGGTTCTTATCCACTTGGTTTAACATTTAAAACATTTAGTTTTAACGACAAAGCTATACCATTACATTTAACTGAATACCTTGAACTGGTGGACAAGCAAATAATAATTTTAGAGAATTTTAAGCCCTAGGATATTCATTTTAGCATCTTAAAATGAATCCCAAGCATGTGGGTGTGTTTATAAAGACAGCAGTCTCAAATTGAGCACCTGCTACAAGCAGGGAAAGCAAGTCAGTGTGATCTTTTTCTGTCCTCCTTGCAGATGTATTTTTATCAGAGTGGGGTTAGCAGCACTAGTCTTAGACAGGGAGGGTGCGCCCTGCAGCACCAGGCTACAGATGAAATGTGTGTGCTCTACCACAGAGGTCTGGATCTTAATAAGACACGTCTGAGTGGCTGTGTCTCGCTGCTTGTTTGCTTTGTGATTTTGTCAGGTTTTAGCTGCTGGGTTGACAGTAGATTGCAGGACTTTTTTCTTCGTTTTTCCCCCATAAAGAGCCAAAACAAACTGCAAGCTTGAATGATTGAAGAGTTAAAGGCTGGGCTCTCATTCATCGCATTCATACTATCATTTTGTAGCGTGTAACCTTAAAGTGAAGAAAATGGATGTGTGAGTTTACAGTTTGTGAATAAGGGGCAGCTGCTTAAAAATAAAGCTGCTTAATTTTATAAATACAAACTTTTGTAATCTAAATTGATAATAGTGTGTATCAGAATATTTGCTGGATCTTTTTTATCATCGCAGACTTCCGCTTAACTGGCTTGTAAAACACAAGCACAAGCCACAGGAAGGAGAGACATTCATCACCCTCACTCCTTCCTTTTCCCCCTCTTCCTCCCTACTCCGTGGCCTTGTCTCGTATCCAACCCAGCTGACACCAGAGCCACCAGTCGATCATAACTCCTGACTGTGATTTGCAGTTGATGCACAGCTTGGAGTGACAGCAGATGTGTGCATGGAGGTTCTCACAAGGCAAACGCCCAGATCTCAGTGGGGATTCCTGGTGATTTTTCATTAATAGCAATAATTCTTTAAATCAGAACCTCAATCGTTGTCAAAGCTTCCTTATAACTAATTGGTCACAAAGGTTTGTCCAATTTCTATCTGTGGATGCCCATAATAAGCTGTGCCTTTGTGTGAGTGTGTGTGCATATGTGTGTTGCATCGTGTGCAACATGAAAGTTTGTGATTTACTGTATAAGGAAGTAGGTATTGCAGGTGATAAATCATCATTGTCCAGGTATGCGCTTGTGCTCTCTCGCGGGTTTGTTAATCCCTGTCAGCTGTGTGAATACCGTTGTGAGTTCCTTTGCAGATATTCCTCTGACTCATCGGCGTCTCTTCGGTTTCACTGGTCAGGCTGCTGATTCCAAGCCTCCTCTCTATGAGTGTGTGTGGGTTGGTGTGACTGAATCAGATTCACCTCACCACTCCAGGTCTAGCTGCGAACCAGGCTGAACCAAAGCAGCACGTACTCCGCTGTGATATGTGCAGCTGCAGAGCTGTTATTTACATCGGCAGTAATTCCTGTCATTTCTTGATCAAGCAAAGTGAAGGATAAGAGCGCTCCCTGCGACAGGGACTGGTGACTCAGAGGGCTAGCGCAGCAAACCTGCACCACAGAGAGGATTGGAAATCTCATGATTCCTAAATCGGTTTATGGAATGGTCTGCTGCATCAGAGCAGATGCTAAATTTATTATTGTTTTCTGTATAATGAAATGGAGACAATCTGTTTCCACAGAGCTGATGGAGGTAACACTAGCCGCCACTTTTCTTCTACATGCTGTCAAGCACACATGAGAACTTATTTCTTCTTTACTGGGAAAACATGCACACTCACTGGAGTTATAGGACTCGGACCACAGCCTTCTTTAGAAGGACTTTCTCTGTTGTGATGTTGTTGTGTTGACAAAATCTCTCAGTGGACAGTAGGGATGGGAATTGTTAAGAATTTAGCAATACTAGTTGCATTATTGATATCACTTGGTTCTTTAACGATTCTCTTATCGATTCTCACGTAGTTATTGAATAAAATACAAACACCTTTGATTACAGCAGTGGCTTTAGTTCATTTTGTATTGACATGAACGTGCCAGTATCACTATCACATTTCACCATCAAGGGGGATTTCTTGCAAATAACACAACAGCTGTGGCCGACTGAGCTGCAGGTGCTGTACCAGAGCCGTTTACCTTGGCAATGCGTCACGAGATATCAAATAGTCCACTCAGGTGCTTTTTGCAAAAAACGTGCAATTTTAACAGTAAAAAAACAACAGCAACAAATGAATAATTTATTTAATATTTATTTCCTTTATGAGTGACCATGGTATAATGCCTTCCGAGGTGTCCATGGTCAGAAATTAATGGACTTTGCAGACTCCGGCATTATCTCTTAAATAAACAAATTGTTTTTTATATTGCATAAAGGAAATGTTTCTGTAAGTTGGAAGTATTCCCTCCTCTGAGCTGATCACAGCATTGCGCGTGTTGCAACTTAGTTTATTATTGTTCTTTTTCTTGAAATATAGCCACATTTTAGATCACTTCACCCTAAATGCAATGCTGGAAGTGTGACCCAAAATATGGGTTGTATCGCGTACATTAGTGTAACTGTTAGCAGGATCATTTAGGCAGATAAACAATTACAGGGATTCTAACTCTGGTTCTCTGGTTCTCTACAAGAACCAGTTCTCGATTTCCATCCCTAGTGGACAGGTATATAAACACCTGCTAAAGAACTCAGACTGACTTTTTGGTAGATCCCACCACAATATAATTTCAGCTGATAGCATTGTCCTGTAAAGCAGTGGTTCTTAACCTAAGTTCTCCAAAGAACTCAGAGGAACCGTGAGGCTTTCACTGTACAGAGCCTGTTGATAAACTTTTTTTTTCTTTTTTTGATCATTTTGAAATGTGGTCCCAAAGTGAATAAATGAGGGTCGTCATAATCTGCTTTACAACATTTAAAAACATACAACCTTGGTTAAAAATAAAAACTTCTTTCTAGTAGGCCATATACCTTTTTGTCTATTTAACTAATGAAACATGTCAGAAATACCACAGTGGAGAAGATTTGTACCTATAAAAATCAGGCGATAGGGGGACAATATACTTTGCTCGTATAGAGAAGTACATGCTGCCCCAGAAACCAAAGCCGTTGTCATGCCTCTCTACTGCTGTATGAAAGCTGAGGTTGGGTCACGTGAGCAAGTAGCAGTCAGGTTGCCATTATAGTATGATATTTGTCTGCAAAGTGGAGCGTCATTGTGGCATTTTACATGATGACACACACCCACGAGGTGAAAACAGCCCCAACTGAGCCCCTGCTTTCTGGTTAGAAACACTTCTAATCAGCTGCTCAGTTTTTAGTCAGTTTTTAGTTCAGTCTGTGTAAGTGAACATAAAAAATATTTCCACTTCAGTTTCAATGGTCACCAAATGGGCAAATGATGGCAAATACATTTTCTGTTTTATTTTGACACTCATCCAATTACCTTTTGAGTCAAGGAGCAACTCTTTGATTGAGGTCCCGTCATCATAAATAGTCATGTTGCCATGACTTTTTATAGTCTGATAATATTTTTTTTCATCCCAGCCAGACCCATGAAAGAACACTAATGCTAACGAGACAATCATCGGACCAAGACAACAATCATCACTCTACTGTATGTGGAAGCTGCCATTGCTTCAGTAAATGATGATAAGACATGAATAAAACATTAAAGAACAGCTGGAATCAGCCAAAGCAGTCCACATCTGTCAGTCAGCTGCTGCCACAATGAAAATCACCCAACCAAACACACATCTTTAAATGTGATTAAAAAGGAAAAAAAAATCTAAGAGGGTGAAAACATCCAGCACACCAGCAACATATTTGCATGTGTAATAAACATTGCTTTTGTTTTATTGCAACCATTTAGAAAGGGGAGGCCTTACAAATCAGTAACCACTGCGTGCTGACTTACTTAAACACAACTTAAATGTTTAGGTTGAAGTTCTACATTATAAAAATCTTCCATTCCCTTATTTTTGGCTTTATTTTACAATAAAACAGCTGGTTCTGCAGATGTTGTCCTTTTAAAACCTCCTCAGAGTAGAAGAAAAGGTTTTATTACTCTGCACCCAGTCACGTCTGATATCCTGATGGACTGACAGGAGAGGACAGGGGCATCATGGCTGACAGATCAATGGAGTGAATCTCTGCTGTCTGATTAAGAATTAAGTTTGGTGTCTTTCACTCAACCTTGACATTAAGATTTCATGCTTTTTGTCCTTGTTTTCTCTGGATTTTTTGGTGTGTAGTGATGAAGAGGTGTTTCATGAATAGTAATACAACTTCACTTCTCACTGTCCCACACACTCATCCCTCCCTCTGACAGATCATCCTCTCAGATCTCTTGCCATCATGAGCTCTCTGCAGTCTGATAGAAGATTTTGGCACTGCAAGTTTTATTTTTATTTTTATTTTTTTGCAAATTCGACCCAAGTCAGCTCAAATGCCTCTGTCATACTGTCATACCCCCCCCCCCAATATGACAGTATTTCTAAGCTAAAAAACTTTGGCTTATTTATGTTTGAATGGACTGTTGTTTAATGAGCATTTAGGTGCAAATTGGTTGAAATACTCTCACCGTCATGCATCATGGCAACACTTTTTTTTACAAGAGCAAATCCTAAGTGAAATTGACATATTTACATTAGCTTTATGATAACAGATTTGTTGATGATAGAGATCCTCTATGTTTTACAATTTGCCACAGCACAAAGGGGACTGTGATCTAGCTGAGTTATGTCAGAATGGGGTCAGTTTATGCTGAATCCAGAATCTGGCACATTTGACTCATCTGAATGTGTTGTGACAATAGTTTTTTCCCAACTCCAAACACTTCAAATTTAAGAGCATCTTAGAAGTCATGATGTCACCTGGGGCTGTTGAAATAAAAAACAGAGAGCAGAATAATTCACATTTTCTTGATGGTAAAGTATTTTTTAGGTTCCCAGATTTCATATGCAACAGAAGAAGAGACCAATCAGAGCCATGCGGGGTTTTTGGGAGGAGAGAGACCTCCAGAAACTTTAATACATTGGACCAAGCCCAGACCCATTAGTGGTATGATGGCTCCTTTTCCTCCAACAATCTGGCCCATTCTTCTTTTTTGGGGGACTCTTCTGTTGGGGTCACAATCTTACTGATCCAACTCAAAAGAGTGAAGCTTGACAAAATATAATCTATTGACTGAAGAATTGAAGAATCAGCACTTCCTGTACAACAGTGCCATTTTTAAATATAAGGATTAGCTAAAGCATCTATCTAAGAATACAGCTGGCTGTGGAAAAGCAACAGATTAGGCTTTACCAAACCAAAACCACACCATACTGTCCTGTAATGACCCGGATCTGTTGGTGAAAACAGGGCGTCAGAGGCAAATTGCGATCCACTAGCTTCTTCATGAGAGCTTTAGTAAAACTGTACGCTTTGTACTTTGATTAGTTAAAATGTCCGCAGTGAGAAAATTGTGTCCAGCTCACATATAACTATTGACTTGTTTGGGGAACATTTCTGTTTTTGTATCAGCTGCAAGTTTGATCACACGGTGTGTCTAGGATTAAACTGTGGCAGCTTGCATTAGTTTTTCCAAGTTGCCTGTTATGAATCAGTAGTCTGTGCAGAACACGTGTTCTGAGAAATACACTCCGTCTGGGCTTTCTTGTGGACTTAATGTTCAAATAACAATTAGCTGCGTATGCTAACGTTGGTATGTCATTTCCTCTGTGCTGCTTCGGATGATGTACTGTATGTGCAACCCTTGTTGTGCCGTTCCTCATTCTGCTGCATATCAATGTCTGTGCCTGTTCCAGGTCTCCGTCTCAGTGCACCTCTGCTCCCGTTTTCAGGGCTTTAAATGAGGCCTAGTCTGTGCTCAGTGCATAGCTAATTGCTCTCTGTTCTCCTTGTTTAGTCAGAATTTTCCACCTGAACAACCAGTGTTCTCTGATCCCCTATTCCTATCAAGTCACACTGTTTTTCTTGGCCTCTTGGTTGGTGGAATAGCTTTTTCCCTCTTCTTGCATAAAGCACTTTTGAATATTTGTGAAGATAACATTTTCTTTGTCAAATTTTGATTACCTATATTGTGTCCCTGATATGTCAATTGTTTAATTAAAAATGGAAATAAATCATATAGGACATTTTTTAAATGTTACTTGAAACTCTGCTTCAGTGATTTGTGCCTTCACTTGATGTGCATTGCTGCATGTCCATTAATTACTAATAAATTGTTGCTCTGGTATTTTGAAAACAGCCCAATAATTTAAGAGAAACTCATGTCACATTAGGCTTTTTTTAAGGACTCTCTGTGGCACCACTTATAGTCACAGCACCTATAAAACTGAAGGAGCTGGTTATACAGAGGAAACTATCACAGGTGGAAAACAATGGGAATCCCACTGTCCCACCATCTCTTTCCGTCTCTCTGCCTTTTGGTCTGTTTGCTCAGAGGAACAGCAGAGGAACTCCGGTGATGCCGTCTGATTCAAAGGGGATCAAAGCAGCCATTCATATCTGAGTTGCCAATGGGGAAGATATCAAAGCAGCTAGCAGACACACTTATGTGTGCAGATAGTTGACACACATAAAAACAAAAAGTGAGACACTGCACACACATTTGGCATGAGTGCACACAAGGATGCACAGACAGACTTAAACATGACTGTCCGGCCTTGTGGTTATTTTTACAACATTACAGCTGGGAGGCGATCAAGGCAAGAATACATTTGTGTGCCAAATTGTCAACAGAATGTGGTCCTCCGTGTGTCAGGGCATGGGTTGGTGGTGGTTTGATGTTCAGATCATTTAATGATGCCTAAACTTGGAATTTCTGAGTCTGCACAATATAATATCCAACCAGGGGCTGAAATTTCACCCTCCCAGTATAGGTCATCAGTTTTGTTCTTTTCATTCAGAATTCTCTGCACTTTTAAATCAACATCACATTTGAACATGCCATGTTTGCTATTGGTTTTCAATCATTTTCAAATAGTCTTATTTTATTTACATTCTACGCTTTTTATCCAACTTTTTAGATAAAGGGTTCTGAACTGGAATAACAGATGGATGCCGTATCAGCGTGTATTCTGCTGCATTTGAAATGAATAAATGTTCCCCTTTCCTCTCTCAATTCCTCTCTCATTCTGTATCTCAGCTCCTGTCTCTGAGGCCCTGAATCTTATTCACTCATCCTCATCTAAGATCATTTTTCACGCCACCAAGCAGTCACAGGATTCCCATCTCCACTCTCTGTTTCTGTTTACTTCGACACTTTCTGAAACATGCACATCTTGGGGAAAATTGGTTTCAGCAAACACTTTTGTCCTCCAGCCAGCGTGAGCGAGTTTGATATCCCCTAAACCTGCCCTCTTCCTCTCCCACTGATGATCTCCCCCTGTTGAAGTCAAGCACTGATGTAATTGTTTTCACCTGATGCCAGTGCATTTAATACCTTGGGGCAGAAAAACACAAATCTGTGCTGCAGTATCTGCAAGCAGACAGACTGTTACACACATCAACCTTGTGAGGCAGGAATGTAACACAACATGTAGGACAGGGTAGTAGCTACACAAAGTGTGGTATACCATCAACACAGAAATCAACAAATATACAGACAGATGGAGACAGAGAAGGAAAAAAGACCGATGTATATAGAAAATAAAATTCAGTGTAAAATGTAAACCTCTCCAATGCAGTAATCTCTTTTTCTTCTCGCTTCCATATAGCACAACACAAACACATGTCTAAACACTTCCCCTCATCCTCATAATGCTGTATTTTGTTCTATTGCATGATGCCATAGACAGAATTGGTCAGGGTGCACAAAAATAGTGTTAATTATTCATTAATCTCTCCTGTCAACACGATAAATTCCTATGCCCAAGCTCCTCTGTTGTTTAAAAACCTGTCCTAACAATCGGCTTCCCTGCAATTAAAGCGGAAGTTCGGTATTTTTCAACCTGTACCTATGTTGTAGCATGCTATACGATCATTTACTCACCCAGACAG
>JBBDHI010000019.1:14086107-14100842 GCA_037177115.1 Craterocephalus stercusmuscarum
CACACTACACTTCTCGGAGCCCCTCGAGAACAAAGTTCGGCCAGCTCAATGTGGCAAGAACTGTCCTCATTCACGTCTGGCGAGAACAAAATTACGTCATGTTGTTCTCGGACCCCCGGGAGCGAGAACAAAGTTCTCGCATATCGCGGAGTATGAAGAGGCCTTAACATGTTATCTACGCCCACCTCAAATGTCCGACCTATCCCGTGACACTTCTCAGAGCCCCATGAGAAAAAAAACCTTCGGCCAGCCTGATGCATCCAGAAGTTTCCTCAAGGACAAAATAAGAACAAAATGACTCAATTTTGTTCTCGGGGCCTTGAGAACAATAACAAAGTTCTCGCTCCTCGTGGAGGAAGTAGGGGCCTTTAACAAACCAGACCTTTGAAATCACCAGAGGGGGAACTGTACTGTATGCTAAACGACTGAAAAAGAAGACAAGATAAATAGCAGGCATCACATCCAAATCACAATCCAAACATTCAGTAAGACACCAGCTTTTATGTCTTAGCAGAGACGCACCAGTAAATCCTTTCAAAAAGCCAATTATAGTCTGTAACATCATGGCCATCAAGGTCTTTTCTCCAACAAAGGTCTATATGCTCTTTAACTTTAACATTTTAAATATTGATACAATTACCCGTTGGTGCTTCAATTTGCAGTCATTGCATGTTTTTATTTAAGCTGTACACAGGAAAAAATATACATAGTAGTATGCATACAGTGCGTACAGCTTTCAAGATTAGCATTTAAAAATTAATCAGGAGTAAATGAGTAAAAGGCAGCCAGAGAGAGTTCAGATGAGTTTTGAAGTAAACATTTATTAAGTTGGCTTCTACTACAACTAATTGTAATTTAAGCAAAAACGTGAAATGTTTTGGAAAAAGCTAGACTCACTGCTTTCTTCTGGCCGATGAATAAGACATGAAATATGATTTATAGAGGCACATAGAGCTGAGAAACAGAGATTTGGTTTAGCAAACAGTTATATTTGATCTTCACTTGTACTATTCCATTTTTTGAAGCAGCCTTATTTGAAAAAAAAAATTAAGATTCTACCCAGATAACAGCTTCACCTCACCTTCATGCCTCGTCCTTTTCTTCCCTATCTTTCGGTTCAAAGGTCGCCCCTGTGTTGCGCCGGCTCATTTCAGAGTGGAGGCATTTGGATTTCAGCCGCGGACAAAACCCCCCCATTGCTGCGTTGCTTTTCACATTCCTTTGCCTTCTTTCTTTGCACCAGATGATAAAAAAAAACATGTCCACCACCATTAAAGTGACTGGGTTGACCCGTGGCATGAAATTAAGGAGCTAAGCCCATTGAGCAGCCCAGCTGATAGAGGCAGAGGATAATAAATCCAGGAGAGGGAAGAGTGGAAAGAGGGAGGAGGGATAAATGTGGCAGCTTATTCAGCCTCAGGGGCACTCAGGATGCCTTTATTAGCATGGCTATTTTCACCCCCTTCTTCCACAGCCTGTCTGGTCGTTGAGAAGAATCATCAATATGCACACAATGCCGTTTACTATACTGTGTGTATTTTACTTTCCACTTGCTCTTTCATGGTCAAGGAAATGCTGCATGTTGCGTTTGTGTGGTTGAATGTTGAAAAATCTTTTCCGTCTAAAAAGCTGTGTGTTGGCTGTACTCAGACACAATTTGATTGTGGTCTGAGGATAATCAGAGCATATTATTAAGGTTTATTAGGTGCAGTGGCCCATACTGTGTAAATACTTTAACGTCCTGCACAAAATGTTCTGATGCACTCAAACAAAATTCATTAAAACAAATTTACTGGGTTTGTTTGAGTGGTTTTGTTTCCTTAAACCATAAATCTGCTTTCATTTGGACCCACTAATGTATGTGACAGCAGCTGCAAAAGCCAAAGGAGAGCAGAAGGGACAGCGAGATTAAACACGGAGTTGGCAGAATTTCATGCGATCCAATGCAATACTGCCGCAAAATGGAAGCGCTTTTCATAACCTGCTCCATTATGAATTTATTACTGCTTATGTAATCATGTTGTCTCTGCCAGGGTCTGTCCGGTTGGCATTCAAGCACCCACCCAAAGCTCGTGCACCAAGAAATGAGGAAAAAGCCTAGAAAAAGGCTGTGGTGTTCCATCTGAAATCCAAACATTCCCCACAGTCATATGTGCAGCTTTCAGATCGTTGCAGAGAGGCACGGGTAAATCCCTTCAAAAAGCCAATAAAAGTATGTAACACCACAGTCCTGTCCTCTCCGCCTCTTTTTTTTTTAGCAAAGGTCTATAAGCACTTGTGGACTACTCTAATATTTACCAGAAACTCAACTTGTATGAATGTAAAGTTTGGTTTAAATTCAAAGTTATAATCCTGATGTAATTATAATACAATCAGACTCCTGCCAGTTTCACTGCCATCTGTTCATTTTGACTTAAAGTCATATTGTTTGTCTTTCTCTCTCTTTCTTGTCTGCAGGATTTTTAGGACGCAGTCTCTTGAATGGTATTATAACAATGTGAAGAGCCGTTTCAAGAGGTTCGGCAGTGCCAAGGTTTTGAAGACTCTGTACAGAAAGCACATCATTGAAAGAGGAGGGTTCTCTGATCTTCCAGGTAATGTGCTTTGATCAGACGTGCATGTTGCAAGTCATTTTCTGTGTTTGTTGTTGTGTGATCAGAGCATTTCTGCGGGTTTGGCCGGGGACATTGCAAATTATCTTTAAAGCAAAAACAGATGAAAACAGGAGGTTTTGGCTGGACACCTTGAATCCTCATTAATTCTATTTGGTCAATGTAACATTGATAAGCTCAGATAAGATTAGTTTAGTTTCTTCGTATCCTTTTTTTTTCCTCCAGGTTTTTAGCTTAGGTTCAGTAATAATTCTGATTTTTTTAAATGATTTTCCATGTTTTGTTTATGTGTCTGTTAGAGCCTTAGTTGGGTCTCCGTGTGCACCTGCAGATGTAACGGGAACTTGCATTTCCTGTGTGTTGTGTCAGAGTTGATCACAGAGACTGACTGCGGATGAGCTGCTCTGTGGAATTGTCCTGCCAGTTAATCTCATGCTCAGGCCACTTTGCATCCAGAGCAAGATGGCAGCAGGACAGATTTTTTTCCTTTTAAGCCCCCCCCCAACATAGGATGTTGTTGTGAGCCAGCTGCATCATGATCGGTCTGTGGCTGACAAAGAGACATTATTTCATATCCTGATACATGGGATTATGGGGATGAATCAGGTCAGACTTAAGGCATGACTAGATAAGGTTGAGATGAAGGGATTTCTGGAAATGCATCATGACCACAACAAAGTTTAGTTTGTCTTGATTCATGTAACACTTTTTGTCAAAATTACAAGAAATTAGTTTAGCAATCTGTAAGCCTAGCGCATCTGAAAAAGGCAAAGCAGGTTTATTTGTATAGCACATTTCATGTACAGGACAATTCAGGGTGCTTGACATAAATCATTAGAAGCATCGCAGCGGGGGAAACACATTAGGAAGTATTAAAATCAAAGATGAAATAGCAAAATAATTGTCTCTGATTTGAATAAAGAATAGCCGGCAGTTCAACACGTCTGATGGAAAAAAAAATATTTTGCTCCATAAAGATCTTTCAATATCTTGGTCTAAATAAAAGTTGAAGTCATATAACACTACAAATCCGTTCTGCAAACAAAAAGTCAACAAAGAAACAGAAAATCACAACACATCAGCAGAAGAGTGGGAAAAAAATCTGATTTTAGATCAAGTGAAAGAGAACCTGCATGAATGAGGATGTGGGATCCGAGGAGGTGAAGTGGAGAGAAGTAGCACTTCCAGGCATTTTTGACATTTTTCTGCTTATTTTGATAACTACCGCTGTCCTCATGAGCCTTCAAAGGACAGTTGTTTCTCTTCTAAAGCTCCAGTTTTGGGTTTTCCTCTCCACCTCTCATCTTCTTTGGGTCTGTATTGTTGCCTGTCTTCCATCATGTCGGACTGAGAATGGAGGATTATGTGACTCGGAGGATGATTTCCCAGCCTGTATTAGCCAGACAGACGCTTCCAGTTCTCCACTGCTTGCGTCACAGCTCGCTCTAACTGGCGAGTTCACTCTGTATGATACGGAAACCATCTGATGTGATTGCATGTGAGGGCCCCAGTAAGATGCTTCTATCTGGATATTAAAAGCTTCAGTGATTTCCATTGGAGAGCCTCAGATATACAACATACACACTGTCAAAGACCTTTCCTAGATGTTCTCTATTTGTGCGCATTTACATTGTTTTTCATCCTCTGCCAGCTCCTTTCATATTTTATAAAATGATTGTTTAAAAAGGGATTTTAAAAATGTCAAAATCAAGTCAAGCCCTTTGAAAGAGAATAACATTTGAAAAGCAATTTTAGGCTTTTTAAGTGTCTTCACAAATGTGTCATGTTTACTGTATACAAAGGCTTCTCCAGATTCATTCGAACTGAATGTAATGACATTTTCTTTCCCCATATAAATCAGCATTGGGTTCAAAAAAGACTCAGTCAGGTTCAGATGTTGCTCATCAGAAAACTGATGTTACAACATCTCAACTCATATCTGTCTCTTCTCTTCCTCC
This sequence comes from Craterocephalus stercusmuscarum, assembly GCA_037177115.1. NCBI lineage: Eukaryota > Metazoa > Chordata > Actinopteri > Atheriniformes > Atherinidae > Craterocephalus > Craterocephalus stercusmuscarum. The sequence goes on from JBBDHI010000019.1 coordinate 14,090,678, forward strand.
CAAAGCAGCCAGTGGGATGTGAAATTCTCTCATAAACCCAGGCAAATGTGAAACATAGGCGGCTTTTATCCATGTGCTACTGGAAAACGTTTCATTTTTTTATTTTTTTTATTTGCTTAAATCCCCAAGGAGTTCACTGGCAGGGAAATCAATTCTGTACAAGTGCGAAATGTCAGCTGACATGACAGCCGGTGAGAGTGATGTGGCTCTTTTACATCTATCAGGTCCCAAAAGAGACGGTGTGACCTTCATACCAACAGGAGGGAAGGCAGTGAGCGGTCTGTACTTTCATGCCTGTCCTCTCTAGTAGAAGGTAGTAAGAATAGAGCTCCCCTGTGTCCTGGAGTGAATCTTATACTGTCCTCTCTGTGGGGATGAGTGTCCACAGGAGAAAGTAGCAGCTGCACGATGGACACAACCTTTGGTGTTTTCATATTGAACCTGAAATAAACAGAGAGGACTAAAATCCATTCATCCTTTTATCTATATGTATTGCAATGAGCAGATGATCAGATGCCAGGCACAGATCCGATTGTGTTAAGTTTAATGCCTTTCATGGAAGTATTGCATAAAAATCCTTCAACAAGAGGTCACATGTTAGCAAACTGAGTGTATGTCATTGTAAAAGCTTGAAAGAAGAGATTTCTTTCCCAAATCATAACCATGTGGAGTGTCTCTTTGTTTTATTAAATGGCAGATGATCATTCCATCTGCATAGCTTAAGATGAGGACTGGAAATAGACAACATGTGAATCCGGCTGGATTTTTTAAAATTTCCTTTTATTTCTATATGCACAAAACTGATGTTTTCAAATGACTCGAGGTAGATGCTGCACACAGCATATCTAAAACCATGCTAGCTGTTTTCCCTCACTCTGTTATTTTAAGCTAATGATGTATCGTTTGGCACCATGTTGGATTATTGGAATTTGATCCTGAGCTCCCCAAAATCTAATCACTTATTTCTTATATAATTTCTGAGATTTTCTGATAATTTCATCAAAATCCTTCCATTACCCTTTTAGCTTTGTTGCTAACAGACAGACACACAGACAGACAGAATAATGTACATAGAAAACCCCCACACCTTGCTGGAGCTAATGATAATAATGAGATGTAACATGAGCTCGTTATGAAGTTTTTTGTTTTCTTTTTTTGAGATCTAATTCATTTAGGGGGAGGCATCACGTATCTCCCACATTTCTACTACTTCTGTATTTGCTTTTATATCCCTGTGAATGTCTCAGATGTTTGTACCGATCCATCATGACAAGAGTGACTTAGTAAATCAGATTTTTACTCCAAAGTTGCAAAATTAGTGATTAGTGAAAAGCACCATGTATCTTATTCTGATCATTATAAATCCATTGATAATCAAAACCATAAACAATTCATTCATTGCATGCTACTGATTACCTCCTTTCATCCCCTTTCAATTAACCTCTTGGGTCATTATCCCAAGCAACCTTTTGCAAATGCTACAAAACGGTGTTACATAATGATTCCAAATTATTTCTCTGTTTTCCATCCTGGGGATTTTTTTTAACAGCTGCTGGATGATGAAGCAAGTCTAAATCAATACAAAAAGCTTGGATCCATAATGCTACAGTAGAAAGCAGAAAGTGAGAATTAAACTGGAGCATAAAGCTGCTCTGATCCATCACTGCCCTCCGAGTGGCTGTAAAAACAGTCTGATGCAGACGGCTACATATGGCTACTGTGAGTTACCAAACCATGACCTTGCGTCTGTTTCTGTCCTGCTCTGCCAAAATTACAAAACACAGTTTTAGTTGCACTTTAGAGAGATTTTTTTTTCCTTTGCACCTTGTTAGATGAACCTGCTGATCAATAGCATAGCTGTTTCAGACACTCAGGGGAGTGTTGTCCCTTCTGGGATCATTTGTGATTTATGCTTAAAGCTTTGAGACTCAGCGGACGGTGCTCTCAAGGAGCGGAGGGCAGACAGTAAACAGCATTCTGGGGCTACTGATGCTGAGAAGCAAACAGCAAGATTTCCTGCAATCAGGCTTATTCGTGAAAGCCAATGTGTCTCATGCATGTTGTGTTTGAATGAAGCTGCCGATGCTGACACTGAGCCTTTGATTATATTGTTAACTATTTTCAAATATTTGAGGTATATAAACATAATAGAAATGGAAAACTTAATAATGTTTCTGTATGTTTGATGTTTTTAATCATAATTTATCATCCTATACTTAATTTCTGTTGTTACAAATAATGAAGGAAAATACGGTAGTCATTCCCGAGTTGCAAAGTTATATAAGAAGGTTTTTTTTGGTTGTAGTATGTTGCAATGGTTTGAGTGTAATTGGCATTTTGTTCTACAGCCTATATAAACATGTTTGATCCTGCTAAGCTGCATCCGAGGTTGTTTTCCACTACATTGTTTTCTCCCTTTTTAACGCATTAGAAAAGATTAGTCCAGTTGAAGGCAGGTGACTTTGCTTGCTTTCTGGAACCGTAGGGGTGGAACAGTGAAAGTTAATTATCGGAGACCTTTTGTGTCTTCATTTCGTTTTATTTGAACTTTAAAGGCCATGTTCACCCTCTAGCCACTTCTGCAGACACATGAAAGCACGTCTGCATGATGCAAATACAGTCCTACCTGGGTTGGCAATAATATAAAAGTAAACTCTGCATCTTTAGTTTATGAGTTTGTGGCTATGACAGGCTTAGAGTTCCTTAATGAATAGTATATAAATCTCCCAGCTATCTCCCAAATAACAGTGGCAATGAAGCTAACAGGCCTGCATTATGTAAACAGACATCCTGTCGGTTCAGCCTTTGTTCTGAGGACTGTGGATGCTGCCAGATGCTGCATTGTAATTGAAAGGAAACCTTCTGGACTCTCCCTCCCACTGCTGCTGCTGCTGCTGGCACTTCAGGAATGTTGTTACTGGTTCATTTATTTATTTATACACTCTCATCCCTTTCTATTTTTTTCCACCACTTTGTCTGTGAATGACGCTAAGTATTTTAATCAAGAGCACGCAGTGTGGCGAAACGTCTCAGTTATTATCATCTTGGTGTACACTGGTTTTATCTTACTTTACAGCCAGTACACAGAGCTTTAAGAAGAGTAATGTTGCACTTGTAATATATTGGCTGCACCTATGTAAGTCTGAAAACACAAACATTTCATTTGAGTCAGAACGCTGACATTGCTGTGCTTCACTGATGTTTATTTTTACAGCATATTTCATGTACCGACAGCTTGTGCTTTACATAAAAATGGAAAACATTACAGCAAAGTGCTAAAGAATTTAAATTTGAAGAATGAAAATAGCAGAAGAGAGAGAAATTAAGAGGGTAAAAACAAAACAAGGTGTGAGTCGATTCCAGACAAATTTCACTCAGTCTGGTCTTCAAGAGCAAATCTCCTGAACTAGGCCTTCTCCAGCTGTTTCTGGGAACAGAAAGCCAGAATTCCTGATATTAAGTTATATCAAAATGTGGTTGTCACTGTTAAAAGTCCTGGCTCTGTAAATGATTTCATTCATACACATCACCACCTACAACAAATCTCCCTAACACTATTGCAATTCATTATTTTCACCATGCTTCTAAGTGAAAATGTCTAAAGTCACAAAGAAAGCTAAAAGATGAGGTCCCTGACGCATTAACAGGAGCCTCAAAGTACTGTTAAAGTCCAACAACATGACTGTAAGAAATTTCTGAAAGCTTACAGATCCATAATGATCACTAGAAAATGAAGGGAGACAATTTTCCTTACACTCTCGACAGAACTGAATGTCCACTCGTATGAATACAGTCCATGCAGACACACATTTTTGGGCTGTCACCGTAGAATGTAGCCTTTGGAGCTGGTGTTTCTGTTTAACCACACATGCAGCCTCACACACTTACCTTAGCTCACTGTCTGGGATTTTCTGCAGAGGTTCCATGCCACATGGGTTCCCACCCCAAGGACGGTAAGGTTGTTATATTGCTATGAACCTGCTAGGTTTGACATGTGTTGGAGCCATGGTGCCACAACGCTTGCTCGCCTTCTCTTTGGGATAGCAAGCATCCGTGCCACTGTCGATCATCTCATGCATCATTCTGTTGTGTCTCACTAGTCAGTGTGTCACAACTGCCTTGACATATATGACTCACAGGTGTCTGACAGACTTAAATAAGAAAAAAAAATCAGATTTATGTTGCGATGCCATGAGATGCAGATCAGTATGTCACCTTTAATCATGCTGATATCTATTACTCAATCAAAGATATAAAGTAGTAAAGATGTATAGAATTTGTAAGTGGAAGAAAATTGCGCTTGTTAAAAAACCCAGCAGGGGGACGACTCAGTGTTTAGTTTGCTTCAGCTGCACAGAGCTTTTGTGCATCCTTAAAATCATTATTGTGCTTTCGTTGCTCTCACTAAGCTCATTCCAACCTGCAACGGGGTCTCAGCGAGCCTCTAAGAAATTATTACAAATTTAACAGTGAGGAACAGTATTGTCACAAAAAGAAGCCTATAGTACCTTGAAGCGATAAATTCCTCTACTGTGAGTTAGAGGGGAGGAAGTTGAATAATCATTTAATTATGTAGTTCCTAACAGTTTAACACGTTTTTCTCCCACTGTACGTTCACTTAGAGGTTACCACCATTGAAAATGGCTGGATACCAGCTCGTGAATGCAAACTCTTCTGAGCTATTTTTGTCATGATCATTGTTTGTCCAAACAAATGTGTCTTTAGTTGCACCAGGCATTTAAAATGGACAAAATGATGTTTTTTTTCTGTGACTGTAAAATTACTCGGCTAAACCCAAGACCTTGCATGAGTAGGGTTACCAATGCAATCTGTCAGATTTATGAAGGAGATAAAAGAGCAGATGGTTAAACAGGATGAACATACACTACACTCAGAGAGCGCTGCAGGCTGTATCTGTACAACTCAGGAGCTTTTTCTGTCTGCATGTGTGTGTGCAAGTCGATGTGTGATTCCTGCGAGGAGCCTCGCTTTCCCCTGGAAGCGGTCCTTTTGTGTCTACATTTTCCTGAGCTACTGAAGGTAATTTCCCCACCTATTGTCACTTTCCACCTCATCAGAAACTATAATCCAGCTCTAACCAAGCGAGAACGATGCAGTTGTGTTGGATACCATTCGAGGTGAGACGGGCAGGGCAAACCGCTGGAGAGTGTAATGTTCTCAGGGCTTTTTGCACTGGGCTGCGACTGAGAATGCTGAGCTTGGAGATGGAGGCGCCCAACACGGCAGGATGTTAAACTCCTTCAAGAAGTGAGCAAATATGTCAAGGGAAACTATTGGTGAAGCAGCCCCGTCATTAGGTGTGTTTTCTGGTTGAGTCACTGGACGTCAAACTGAACTAATGTGTGAGTTCACAGTCGCTTTGCAGGCTGACAATGTTGCAGGGGTTTGACTGAGTAGTTAATCTTGCAGTGAGACTGAGATGGTGTTACATGTTTCACAGCTGACTTCTGCTATTGAAAGGGGAAAAAATGTTGAGGGAGAAAATGCCTGCTTCTGATTTTGATTCGTTTACTTTTATACACCTGACTCTAAAACACTTTCGAAAAGCTTTTTTTTTAATTAAGTGTGTTGCCTCTCATTGCAAAATGCATCAGGCTTTCATCCGAAAGCAGCTTTGCAGAGTGGAAGAGTCATGCTTCTATGTCTGGCTTTTTCCCTGGCAATTGATCTGCAAGTGGCTCTGGCTACTTGGCACAAACTTCACACCAACCCACCAAGAATATTCAACTGCCTTTGTGCGCTGCAGCTTGTTCAACAGGACCTCACTGATGACAGAAATTAGAGGATTGGCAAAGAATGGGATCATGCAGTGTTTTTTTCTTTTTCTTTTTGCAGAAGGCTGTAAGAAAACTGTGTGTTTGGGTTGAAATGTGGTTCTATTTTGGCTCTGGATAATAACCCAGGTGGAGCTGGAGCCACAGTTGTCATATATTTTGTCTGGATCCATGTTTGTGTGGTCAGCAAATGGAAATGTGCCTGGAGTTTGGCCAGTTGAGGAGCTTACTTTACACGGCTGTGGTGGTTTGGCAAATCTCCCTCTTGCCCTGGTTGACAGTTTGTCTTTTTAACAAGCTGCATGTCCAAGTATACTCAATTTTACAGCTAGTCTAACGAGAAGGCCACAATAAATAGGAGCCACAGGAGAGATATCTAACAGGAGTTAATGGGCCACTGAGGGAATGTGTGGTTTCTGAAGGCGGGACCACAAGATTTTCCTCTGGTCTTTCATGGTTCTTTTAGAAAAGACTTGAAAAAATATATCTCAGCTCGCATTTTTTAACTTAGTGCTGTCCCCTAGATTTTTTGTTAGAAACATATTTACATAAATAAAGCAACGACTCACAATTTTTGGGATTTTTTGGAAGGGAAAACAAATTATCAGATGAACTGTATTTTATTCAACTGTCATTTATGTGTTTGTATTCACAACAGGGAGCTGTGCCTTGTAGAAGAAAACAAAACAACTGGCAAGATGACAAAATATAGATGGGAATACACTTGACAAGGATACAAAAAGACTTTTTTTGGTTTTGTGTGCAGTGCAGCCTACTTTCAACTTGGCAGCAGCACAATAAAGTATGCAGCTACTTCATTGTAAAGTATGGTGTGTGAGTGTGTGTGTAGAATATTTGCGCTCCCGTGACAGGCATCCGTATGAAAGCTTTTATCTGAAGCCCAGATTTCGTTTTCTCTGTTTCAGAAAGCAGCGTTCACGAGGGAAGCAACGACAACGATGGCAGCGTCTGCGGCAGCGACTCCGTCTTTTACAAGCAGAGCGAAGGTGAGAGCTGCGCTGATGAGCAGGCAGATGGCTGATTTCAGCCACAATCATCATCAGCATTATCCCCGCCACTTCACACTTCTTTTCTCGCTAATGTTTATTGATCTTTCTTTTCACCTTTTGTCCACTTTTATGCTTTTTCTTGAAAGATGGAGCTTTTCTGGTTTTTGTTTTGCTTAATTTTTGGAGAACATTTCACCAACCATGTGTGGCGGAAGCACATCGCTGCTGCAAAGCACTTACATTAACTTCAAACACATGAATTGACGATCCTCTTTAAATCATTAAATTGCGCACATATTGAAATTCTCATTCACACAGTCGCACATAAAACCCAGACTTGCCCTATTGCACAAGCACAAGCACACAAGCACAAGCATAAAATTATAGCCTCTTGCTCACCATAGCGCATGCACGCTAAAGCCATACACACACACACGCTCATCAACATAACTGCTAAGAAAATATGAAGCTGAATGGTGCTAACAGTTTCATTTGTTTGCTAGTAATTCTGATCTATTTGTGTAATTATCAAGACCTGCCATTTACATGTACAAATGAAATGAGTTTCTTTACAGTAAGTCAGCACCTAGTTAACTGAAAATGCAACATTTCAATCAGGCATCAGACTCCTTTTTATCCTGCCTCTGTTTCTGTTCCTGTATCTGTATCTTCATAGTGGTATGGGAAATTCAGCTTTGTTTACTTGTTTTCCTATTTCTATTTCCTACGGAGTGATTCTTCTTTGTTGATAATCATCGAAGTTAAGTTTATTTCCATGTTAAACAGTTGAATTCTATCAAAAATTAATAGTTCATAAAAGATTCTGTCTCAGTTGGGATGAGATAAAAGCAAAAACTATGATAGATTTCACTGTTTTTTTCATGCTAATATGGCAATTTTAAAACATAAAGTTGTAATCCTTGTGGATTTATGAAGTTAAATGTTTGCAACTGTCAAATGAAAGGGTATATAAGAAACATGAATTAAACCCACCACCTCTGAGTTGGTATTGCCCATCTTAGGTACCTCACGACTGGATTGGATTCCTTTCAAAGTGCTTTAATTCAATTCTTAAACAATTATCAGGGTTATAGTTGTGTCCCAGCTTATACCTCATGATTCGATTTAGTTTGATTATGATTATGACTATGTTTCAAAGTGCTTTGATATGATTATTAGATTAGTCTAAGGATTTTCATGGTTCTTTGTCACCCATTCAGGGCTTTTTTCTCACTCTATCCATAAATTAAAGTAACCATCCAACCTTTTCCCAACTATCTTATATCTATGTCAAACCATAAATAAATCCAACACACATCCATATTTTTCATATTATGTTTCTATTTTTCCATGGAATATACAGGAGGATGTTTTGGCAATTGTTAGGAACAACATGGACAGAACACTGGCAGCTTATTAGAGATGCACTGAAAATTCGGCCGGCATGAATTTCTTGAATTTTCAGTGCCTTTTATCGCCAAAAAAAACCTGGCTAAAACAGGTGTTGTGATGCAGGAAGCATAATGTGGCCAGCAGGCTTGTCTGGAAGGGCCAACGTGTCTGATGTGTGCACGTTTTTCAGTATATCTAAGAAAGGCCGACGGATAGCGATGTGTAAAACAACTCGGTAGATCTGGGAAAGAAACAACAACGCGCCACTTTTCATGCGGGAGTAAACTCACACTGTGCCATCTTCACGGGGGCCGACCTGACGCTGACACGCGGGTACGAATCGGCTTTACAGTCATTCAGCAGACATCTGTTCGGATCATCTGCAGTCCATCGCCGCTGTATTCTATCTGCATTATAAAGATTATCACTTGGATGTGGGAATAAAGCAGCGCACATGAAAATTTGGCCGCAATGGTTGTGGAGAACCCGCTTGGAAAAATAAAGAGCTCCTCTGCATCACATGAGGACAATTCATCCTCGTTTGATACTTTCATTGACCTTCTGCAAGAGAGCCTCAAATAATAAAAGGAGGGCTGTTCTGTTCTGAATTATTATACACCACTATCAGATAAACTTTATCTTTATGAAGTTGTGACCAATAGCTTCCCTACTGATGAAGCATCCATTAAAAATTCAACTTTTTACTGGAGGAAATTTGGCAGTATTTGTAAGTAACTTTTAAGCTCATATTAGTTTGCTGCTGACAGCAAGCAAAGTTATTGCTACTTAGAGAGAAACATGAATATCTCCAGTATGCTAAGCATCATGACAGCACATCTCATGCATGTTGCTGTTTCTATCTAAATGATGCATTTCATATAGGGAATCCAAACATCAAGCAGTAGCTGCAGTATTTCTCTGTGTGTCTCTGATACCAGGGCACAGCATGGCAGAGACGCTCACAGTTGCCTTGCGTGTTGCTGAGGAAGCCATAGAGGAGGCCATCGTCAAGGCTGAGGAGTTCCGGGACAGTTTGGTAAGACATCCATCTGACCAATCTCTTTCATTTTAGTCCCTTTTTTTCTTTAATTCCCCCTTTTTTATCCCCACTATTTCAGTTAAGGCCTCCTTTTTTTCTCTTCTTCTGTTGCCTCTCTGGCCTCAGTATCAGCAGGATGCAGTCATGGTTTTTGGCTGATATGTGCCTACAGAGCCTCTCCTGTGGTTCACAGCCACTTTGAATACAACATGCCTATGTGTGTGCGTGTGTGCGTGTGTGTGTAGGAGAAGCAGAATGAGGCTCGGTATCTGCGGGACCACAAAGAGGAGCTCATAGAGGAACTTGCCACAACGATTGTCCAGAAAGTAAGTTGGCTGAGAGTGTGGTTTTTATTCCTCTCTGCCATGAGGAGACATTGTGATTTCATTTCTTCATTTGTATTCATTAGTTTTCAGATAGACATCACCTGCTAAGTAGCTCTGTTCTCAGTCTCTTTTCCCCTTATTCTTCTTCTTCTTCCTCTCTTTTCCTGTCAGATCATCCAGAGGAGGAAGCGCTCAGAGATGCAGACAGAATACGACTTTGTCTGGCCTCAACCTCAGTCTCTGATCCAACCCAGTGAACTGCCCTCTCCCTCTCAACCACACACTTCATCACAAGACCCTCTCAAGACCTCCTACTCTCTCTGGGTCAGTCTCATACTCTCATCCAGAGCAATTCACACGATTAAAGGAAACATATCATGCAAAATCCACTTTTTTAAGCCCTTAAATACTCCCGGTTCCGGAGTGTAAAAACAAAATTAATTTATTCACTTCCGGTGCAGCATATAAATCTTATTATTCTTTTTGGGTCATATTTTTCATACTGTTTAGTTTTCTCCGCTATCTTTTACGTTTTTCTATCTATTACGTTTTTCTATCTATTACGTCACTGTATTTGCTGCGGTTCCGCTAAATATGGTCATG
>JBBDHI010000019.1:14153807-14164186 GCA_037177115.1 Craterocephalus stercusmuscarum
AAACTGACTTAAACTATTTCTGCTGTTAATGTAAGAATGGGGGAAAAAACACTGAGCTGTGGTTTTACTTACATTCCAGTGTGTAGATTTTGCATTTCATAATTTCAAATAAAAAGCAAGAATAAACTGTAAAACAATTATCTCCATCTTGGCAAATATCAAAATTCAAATTAAACTAAATGACATGCAACACTTACAGGGAACATCAGATTGTTTTATCCCTGAGAAATATACGTCTTCAAGTAAATATTAAGGATTAAGGGGGGGATTTAATTTTGTGGTTGCTGGACCATGTCACTGGGTTCAGATTGCAGGTCTGCTGTATTGTGTGATCTCAATGGTCAAGAAAGAGTAAAGTAATCTATTTTTAGAAATATGTGTACCCATAATTTTCCAATGAGAAAATAGATAACTTTAGAAACGGTCAGCTTTTCCCAGCAGGGAATATTCCAGCAAGCTTAGCCTGGCATCAGACTGTGCATGCTTAGATAAAATGTAAAAAAAATTTAAAAAAAAAGAAAATATGCAGGATAAAGGCTCTTCTTTCCCAAAAAGAACATGGCATCACAGCTTAGTGTGCAGTGTTAAACGTCATGCGAGCACAAAACCCTGAAACCAACAGTGAAACACAGTGGTGGAGAGGAGATGATCTGGGCTTGGAACGGGGCATCTTGCTGTAATCACTTAGATTGTGAACTCCTCTGTATAGCAAAGTATTCCAGAGTTAAAGTGTCAGGCCGTCTGTCTGTCAGTCAAAGCTTGGCTAAAAATGGGTCATGCAACAGGACAATGATCCCAAACGCACCAACAAACCTCCAGTAGAATGTCTGGAAAAGAACCAGTGTTGCAATCATCCAGTCAAAGTCCAGATCTGCACTTGATTTAAATGCTTGGGTAGGACCTAGAGAGAGCTGTGCATACACAAATGCATGTAAACCTCAATGAACTGAAGCAACATTGTGAAGAAGAGTCGGCCAACATTCCTCTGCAACAATGTGAGACTGATAACATCATACAGAAAATGATTACCTCAAGTTATTGCTGCTAAAGGTGGTTTTACACACTATTGAATCATGGAGTGGTCTTAGTTTTTAACCAAACGTTTTTGGATTTTGACTTTTTTGGGGGGTAAATAAATTAATTCGCCTGATATTAAAATCTGCTGGTTATGTCTCCTGATTTAAAAGAAGATAGTCTTTTTCCACAACTTTTTACTTGAATGATTTAATAATCAAGATACTTCCTACCTCATTTAATGTATCTGCTTCAGTTTGTCCACTTTTAGTGCCAAATTTGAGCTTTGATTTTAAGATGATTAAGGAAGCCGTCCTGACTGAAAACAACTGAATTAATTCTTGAGCAGAACACTTATCAACAGTGTTAGAACATACAGCAATTTATTAGAAACCCTGTTCAGCGCTACAACTTTCCCCGGACACTTAAAACATCAGAGCTAAGTTCTCACTTCAACTCAAGAATGTACTTATCTTTAACAAGACCACAGAAAGCTGACAAAACATTCACATGTCAAGGTAGGTAGGGAGACTTTTAAACACAGTTTCCATTGGAAGATTATTGGAATGGGGGTGAAATAGTGCAAAAAGAAAGCATACAGTTTGAGGTAGTTACGCAGCAAATCCGCTCTCACTATATTAGTCGCATCACAGATGCTCTAAAAAGTGAGTTCAAGTGATGGAAAGTGTTTGGAATTTGCTGTTTTTTTCCTACAGCTGAAAGGAAAACAAAACAGTGCACCGAAATAAAACACACCATCCAGGCCTCCTGAGATAATAAAACACAAGTAAAACCATTAAGACAGCTGATAGTCCTGTGTTACATACAGTATAGCATAAATGCAGCACACACATCATAAAAAATGAGTCTTCGTAGAAATGGTGCCACATTTTTACCAAATAGTATAAGATTATAGTCATCCTGGTATTTGACCTTTTAACTCAAACTTACTGCGTGCAACATTTGAGGTCATCACAGCTTCTGTGGGATTGTACAAACAATACATTGAAGTCATAAAAACGTACAAACAGGACCTGTAAAGAGCTTGTAATACAACATTTTACTGAAACACTGAGGTAGATATTTGCCTTGTTATATAATTTGAGGTAGTTTTGCTTCAATGAAACTATGTAGTGTCTGTTTTAGAGGTAATAGAGTCCGACCTTCAGTACTGATGGTACCTGTATACAGGAGCCCCATTTTGCAGGGCAAACTGACTCTGCGGCTGATGATGTGAGTGAGAGTGTGAGTTCTGACTGGTTGCGACCAGTGCATCAAACACACTCTTATTTGGAGGCACAGATTGCAACATGTTGTCCAGGTCCATGAGCAGGGGAGGGGCTTGAACTGAGACTCGCCTGCTGGGAAGGATGGGCCAATAGGCATGACCTAAGAAGTGACCAGGTGCCACAGGAGAGCCACCATAGCCATAAAGGGGTAGTCCGCCATGCAGCTGCATTAGTGGCCCTCCGTTGAACCGCATGCTGGGTGGGGCGACAGCATTGGGAGGGGCATACTTAGCATAGGAGGTAGGGAGCTCCCATGGAGGTGCAACGGTTTCCCGTCTGGCTGATTTATGCAATGGCGGCCTGCAGTCCTCATAACCATCTGACCCTGCCTCACCATTAGGAGGAAGGCGCTTCCCAGAGTGGGATGCACCTTTCCATTCCTCATCAGAAGAGGAGGAGGAGGTGGAGGCAGGGCTCGCAGAGCTGGCAGAGGCGCTGCGAGTGGTGGAGATGTAACGAGGTCGCTGAGCCTGTGAGAGCCGAGGCCCCTCCATCTCACCCCAGCAGTCCTTACCAGACAGGTCCACATCATCTGAGGCACTCGTCGGCCGCAGGCTGTGTAGCAAAGAGTCAATGGCAAAGGACGAGTCCAGTTTGGGTCGGAACAAGTCCTCTTGTGGGGGCGAAGGGTTTGCTGAGGGCACGGATGCGAGGGAGGCCACAGGATCGCAAGGCAGTTCGGATTCTGGCTTGTGCCCCTGCAGAATGTAGGGGGCCAGATCCTGAGCAAAGATAGTCTCGTCCTGGCGCGACACAGCCGTGTTCTGCCTCTTAAGCAGCTCCAGAGGAACTCGGCTCAGCTCCACTGTCCAGAAATTTCCCTTTCCCTGAGGCTTGCCTGGATCCTTCAGCACCTAAGGGTGTAGGGAAAATGCACAGTTTAATGACCGCTTTACTTGACAACCTAGTCAGACTGGACTGACCTAGTTTCACAAATACCCATCACATGACAGTGAAAGATAAAACAAGTTGACCCTCATTGTGTTTTCTTACAATAGTAGCAGCGTTTCCTTGGAGGCCACAGCTGTGGCAAAAGTTGAAAGCCTTGTCCAATTAGTTTTTTTAAAGAAGATTAAACACACAAACCTTAACAAAGCAGTCATAAGAGGACAGGTTGTGTCTCACAGAGTCCCTCCAGCCCTTGTAGTTTCCTTTGAAAAATGGAAAGAGGGTACTGATCTCCTTGAGAATCTAGAAACAGAACAAACAGTATCAGAAAAGTTGATGGAACGGAGGCACAGAAGGTTCCTTTTTACATTTTTCAGTATGCAGCTAACAGAATTCAGTTATATGGGGACACTAAACAAGTGGAAGGATTAAAAATAAAACCAAGTTTGGCCAGTTTGAGTGTTAGTTTTATTTTTGTAAGGAAAAACCTATGCAGCCACTTGTAGGCCAAAAAAAGATGCTTTTCTAACAAGTACTGTATATCTTATCACAGCTCTTGATACAGATCAGTGTCTGGTTTCACCGCAGTCCAGCCTTATCAAAGCAAACCCTCCATGGAAGGAGCAGTGGTCACCCAAGTGTCACAAAGAGGTGGCTGTTTAGTGTCAGTCCTAGAACCGTAAACGATCAGCCCACGTGTTTTTCACGCAATTCAAAGAGCATTCCCCTGCAGTGTCCTCGAAAGTAAATACAGCCATACGCACCGTAGCGGAATGATCCCCCACAGCAAAATAAAGTGGAAATAAAGTGATGATGATGTGCGTAAAACACACCGTACTTCCTCTGCGTCAAATGATCCACAGTCTGGCGGATAATAATTTTGTATTTACCTCAGATAGCGTCAGCTTCTTCTCTGGGGACCGTTGGATGACCATAGCGATCATTGCAAGATACGAGTATGGAGGTTTTGGATACCGCTGATAGTTCTTCTTCTTCCCACCGCTGGCGCAGCCTTTGTCGCGTTCACATCTCCACGTTTGCTGCTTCGAGTGGGCATCTTCTGCATTCGGATATGACACGCGGTTTTGTGTGACTTTATCCATAAATCCAGCGGTGCTGCTGACCTGTCCGGAGCGCGCAGAGGGCTCATCCGTGCGCGGGGGCTGCTCAGGAGCCATCTGACCCGGTTGGTGACGCCAATGGGCTGGTGAGCTCCGAGCTACACCGCTTGGAGGAAAGGTCGGCTGCACATTTTTGCAGAAGTCAAGTTGAGGGTCGTGATGTTCTCCAAGGTGGGACAGAGCGGGTGGTGCCAGGAGACTCTGCTCCGGCCAGTGTTTTGTCATGCTGATGCAGCCGAGGGGGAAGATCGGCCTGCACGTTCGGACAAGGAGCAGGGAGAGGAGGAGGGGGGTCAGAGAATCGGTCCTTAACTTCTGGCAGACTGTTGGCTCCAGGCTGACTATTTGAAGAGCAAACAATTAACAGTTTCATGTAAATCCCGCTGCGTAATCGAGGGGGGGAATGGCGCGTTATCTAAGAGCAGAATGACTGATCGCCCTGGGGGGCTGGGGAGGGTTTGTGTACGAAAAGGGGGCAGAGAAACACAAAGACAAAAATGCCCCTCATGATAATATCGACAAGTCATATATAACTAAGATATGTAAAATTTAATTGTGATTTATACACATAATTTGTGGTTAATTGTACATTTGAAAGAAAACCACAATTCCAGCCTTGCAAAAGTCCTGATCATCAAGCTACTTTAGAGAAGAAGAAAACATCTCTTTTTACATATTTGTTTTCCAATATGAGAGAAATGCTCACAGAACAGAAGAGTAGCTAAAACTAGTGGGGGATGGAGAGGGTAAGCAATTGGTGAGCAATATACATAAAGAATGGCAAATATACAACCACTAAAAGGTGAGTTTCATTACATTATGATATATCTTGTCTAATCGATGAAACATAATTTACCTTTAAACCTGAAGTTATTGTCATTCTTTTAATATAATTGTAATATTTTTAATAAAAGTAGTGGGAACTGGAAGTTGCCATGTTGGAACGATTTTTTGCACCGATCTGTCATAAACAACTCAAAAAAGATTTTAGGATAATAATAATAATTAATAATAATAATAATAATAATAATAATAATAATAATAATAATAATAAAAGAAAATTGTTAGTGGAGGTTGTCGGATAATCGGACTCATGAAAAAAGTCATACAGCGTCATTATTTTTATGATTGCGCGCAACAGTCAGGGACGTATGTCACAGCAGGGCGTCACTGGCACCATTCGGAAAGTAATTCAGCGTTGAGAGACTAAGTTTCGGGAATGTGCGTCTTTTGTTCAAGTAACGCATTGCTAATGTGCAAACTCTTGCCTCCCAGCAAGACAGTGAAAACAAGTTGGATTAGCAGGAACCCCGGCGTTAAGCTGGAGAACGTTTCTTAGCATGTGAGGAAGCTGCTGAAGGGGAGCAATTCAACACCAATTCTGGCTTTTCTGCCGCTTACAAGCTGCTAAGTGTTAAAGCTGGGAAGATCATTCACACCTTATACTGGAGCTACTGGACACACCCTCTTCATGCCAAACGCTCACAAAACTGACCAGTCAACATAAGAATCAACAAAACTCGGATGTTTTATGTCAGAGAGTGCAGCGCAAACGATGGCACTCCTCTTTAAAATGTTAATTTCCGCCTTTTATTGTACTAATAAACACATCCGATAAGATAATATAGCGATTCCAAGTACCACCAAATTGTATCTCTTCATAACGTGGAGTTGCATGTCAGTAGCAGGGAACATAACAGGATCCATTCTCCCTCATCAGGTGATTGTTAAAACAAACAGGACTCTAATTTCAGATGGATATGAGAAAATAAACTTACCACTGTACTTTGCAGCGTTTACCGACTTTGTGCAACGTTTAAAATGTCAAAACAATCTTTCAAAGTGTGATGGCAGGAAATCCTTTTTCACTCACCTGTTGTAATTTGTATCAGTGTTTTTTTGATTGTCACCTCTTGGATAAGAACGTTGTCCCCCTCTAGTGGTTGCATCCTAGGAGTTGCCTCTCACTTAAATTATGAATACAGCAAGTATTCAAAAGGCCTGTGTGTCATTGGGTTCGATTTAAGGTACAGTTTTGGTTTTCCTATTCCTTTTTCCTATGTCCTAATTCCTATATTCACTTTTTAAAACCACTCATTTGAATAAAAACCGTCGCTCCATCTCTTCCTGTCTGTTGGAATGCTGGTTAATAGGTTTTGCCTGGATTAGAGAGCAACCCGTGAGAAGAAGAGGAAACTGCGTGAATAGGGGAGCATCAGGGACAAGGTAGTTCACATATAGGTTGATTGTGTCTGGACAAATCCTCTCTAAGCTGCTCTGCAACCTGATACAGAGATGGGAGGATAAAGTGAAAGGATATCTTAATTATGTTGCTCTAATATGGTTCTTTAAAATTATATTCTTCAGCTTCTAAAAGCAAACAATCGTTCACCTTTTTTCCGTTTCGTTTGTTTACATTCGTAAACTTTATGTGCAGACATACCTTTATTCTAAACATGGCAGGAGCACTGCATTGTATCGTCAGGGGACAAGTGATGGTAACAATAGCTCGTGCTCCTAAGCTGTTTCCTTGTTGTGTCTCTGCAGAGCGTCACTGTTGTGTTGGCCGGCCGGGTCACTGCAGGGGTCGACAGATCACTGGATTGTCCCTTTTTTTTAGGAATTTGCAGCTAAATCTGACCCCACTGGTGTGTTTGTGTGCTTAGAGTGAAGTCAACCAGCACTCTCAAACTATGTTAAAATTATATTTTATTTATGGTGTATAGACCATTTTTATGAGGATATATACACCGAGGACATATACATCCAGTTTACTATTAAAGATCAGAGTACATTTACTGTATACTGGCAATATCTCGTATCTCACAGCTAAGTGCCAACATACACATAAGTACACATACAAAAACTCAAATGCATGCAAACACATCCTTCATATTTGACTTAGCTGGGGTTCTTTTGCATTATGGTAGCACACACCCACTCTTTTTACAAGGTTGCCGTTCTTTTTCATTTCTTGTGCACACTTACCTTTAAAAATAAGAGCTGTGCTAACAAGAACAGGATTAAATAATCAATTAATCCCATTCATCATTTTGTGACTTGTTCGTATTATTCAAGATTACACAATTCTGTCTTCTGTAAATGGTGCAATCCCGCATTTTCTTTTTTAAAACTATTTTTAGGTGGAACAACTTGTCAGACTTTGGGATGTTATCCTGCTGCATATCCCACTTTGTCTTGATATTTGGTTTAATCACATGATCCCATGTTGTACAACATGAAAATACAGATATTTCCATTTAACCAAGGTACCATTGATGATGTCAAGTAGCTTTTGCCCAGTTAGAGCAAAACAGGCACAAATTATGGTACAATCAGAGCCATGGATGATTCCTATTCTGAAATATACTTTTAGAGTTTATTAAAACCCAACTCTCATTATTCATTCATTCATTTTCTGTACCGCTTAATCCAATCCATGCTCGTGGGACTTTCACTATTCAAAAGATTTTTAAATAGTTTTATTTTGTTCTCATTAGTTCACAACACATTTTCAGCCCTCTGGGTAACTGCAAGCAAGCGCAGTGTCCTTTTTATAGAGTAGTAGCTTTTCTCCTTCCAACCCTGCCATGCACACCATTGTTAGTTTATGCTCTGCTGATGATGGACTCACGAAACACTTGGAAAGGCCTTTAGTTTTATAGAAGCTAGCCTACTACATTCCTTTGTGACCATGCGAACAGTTACACTCCTTACTGCTGGAGTTATCATTGTCAGTCAACCAATCAGGAGGGGAACAATGGTCTAGAATTTCCTGTAATTATATCCAGTTTGTCTGACTGTGGGTTAGTGAAGTTCAGGCGCATCAGGGATATGTTACCTTTTCCAAACATTTTGGGATCAACATATTTTAGTCTGAGGTTTTCAGGAAGCCCTTTATATACTTGTATGAATGTGTTGGTAATATTAGACTTAAATAGAACCATGATATTTCAATTAAGGAGGATCCCCACTCATACCTTTTGTTAATCCCATTTAACCCTGTAATTACACCTGTAAATTCTGTTTTGTTTTTTACATCATTTTCCAGTCACATGACTGGGTTAAATATACAAGTAATTCCTTCATTAATCTTGCTCCTGCTAAGAGTGCACTTGTGTTATTTACATTAGATGAAAGTGTTGTCGATGTACCACCTTAGAAAGGAGAGTTTGTCGTCCTCTAGTGGAGCCCTGTCCCGCGGGAGGGGAGGGTGTAGGTGAAGCATTGAAGCGTTGTTATGGTGAAGCATTGCCCCAGAGGGCTGGCTCGAGCTGGAGCGGTGGACAGCGAGCAGCTGATTCAGTTTCACAGCTCAAGACCTGCACAGGCAACTCTACAGGTAAACTTTCGCCAAATTGTTTTCCATCACTTCATGTGAAAGTTGTGCGCCTTGCTCACCTTAAACCGCGTCGTATCACTTAATTAAAGTTGTAGATTGAAGGACTAAATATTCACGCAGCTCTAACGCCCCGCGGTTCTGGTCATCGTTTAGCTCATTAGCAAGCTAACCTGAGGCTAAGGTAACGTTAGCATGACGTGACATCAGCGGTTGCCAGTTTATTAAGCTCCGCGCTGCTCGTGTCCTTAACATTTTTAATACTCGAGAGTGAAATAAATGCGAGCTAGCGTTCATTCTCCAGGCACCCGGGGATATAAAGTAAGACAGGTAGCTTTTATGAACTGCTTACGTATGTTACGTTTACCTGGCAGGTCAGACGAACCACCTGTAGGGCTGGTGTGGACCGCTAGGTAGGCTAGCTAATCTGCTGCTTTCACAGTGTGAGACTAGAGTTTAGGCGTCTGTTGTTGCACCTTTTAATGTTGCAAGTTTTTAATTGCCATTTTCAGATACGGGGATTTTATATATGACTTAGATACAGTTAATATATGAAAGGTTTTATTAGTAAAACCTAACTTAACTATTGGTTTAATACACCCCACGTTGTGAGAGTGCCACAGTTTTACTGTCAGTTGTACCCAAACTTATATATAACTGTAAATCTCGTGCTTCGGGACAAAGTTCAACGCTGATAAGGTTCAATTCCCAACACCACAATGCAGTGCTGGTCATTTGATTAATACGGTAGACTGTGCACAGAAATGAAACAGTTGGGATCATAAAACCATGAACTGCCTGGCTTTGTTTTGTTTTGCAGTGGTTTGTGTCATTTTACGCAGAATTGAATGCAGACCATAGTTTATTTATGAGGTGTAACATTTGTGCATCTTTCTCTTGTTCAACTTTAGTTTATCCAAATTGCCTGGACAGGTATCTGATTTATGAAGGGTTCCTTTTGGAGAAAGTTAGTTAAATACTACTTACTATCAAATTTAATTAAATTAGTATTCAACATGAACTGAATAGCTTTTGCTTCTGGATTCGTGATAATAAATCCATGCAATACTCTTTTTTTTTATTTTAGAAAATTATAATTCAGACAAAATGATCAGTCAAATAAGTGAATAGGTATTGTCATCATCAACACTACAGATATGCGCACATTAGAAATGCGACAACTCAGATAGATCAGTGTGTTGCAATAAATATGCTAATGAATACTAGTGTAGTAGTGGAACAAAGAGGAACATAAATGGCATACATGGTAACAGTAACACTATTAAATGAAAAACAACGTTTGATATTGCACTGGACCAGTGTAATGCTGAGCATTGTCCTTAATTTGTAATTTTATGGTGTGTTTCCTGTTCAGTCTGTGCTTGTGTGCGTGTGCTTCAGGATATAATGATACTGAGTTTCTCCTGGATGCAAAGATGATTATGTAATTGTTTAAATAGGCAAAATTGATACTCACATGAATACCGTTGTGTTATCTGACTTTGATTGTGTTCTTGGAATAATATTCAGTCACTTGTAACTCATAACTTTAAACAAATGTTTTGTTAGTCTGTATGTGCTTTTTGTTTTCCTCCTTTTGTACATTTCTTTAGTATAATGCCACCACTTCTCTGTGTAGGTGTTTTACTATTTATTTCCAACCAATTGCACTTAATCACAACTATTTTAGACAATAATGTCGGTAAATTCATTTGATTATTTTAACAC
>JBBDHI010000019.1:14195334-14207920 GCA_037177115.1 Craterocephalus stercusmuscarum
AGTATAGCTCCACACACCCCTTCTTAACCCCTGTTCTGAGCTGTTTCTTTACAGTCAGTGAGAGCAGCTCGATTTGAGGCAGTCTCTTTAAATTTTAGCAGACATTTCACCCTTTCTGGTTACAGCGTGTTTTTTTCTCAGTTCGACTCCGCCCCCTCAGCCTCTTAGCCGCTAACGATCGGCAGAGAATGTTTTTCAAAAATAATATGACCATATTTAGCAGTACCACAGCAAATATAGTGACGTAATAGAAAAACGTAATAGATAGCGGAGAAAACTAAAACAGACTGAAAAATATGACCAATAAAGAATAAGATTTATACACGGCACCGGAAGTGAATAAATTACATTTTTCTGCAGTCCAGAACTCTCAGAAAAGACAAACAGATATTTAAGGGGCTTAAAAAAGTGGATTTTGCATGATATGTTCCCTTTAAATCAGGATTTAGAATCCAGAGAACATCTGGATTGTTGGGATTATACAACATCAACACCTGAAATGGAAACAGAGTTTAACCGTTGTGGGTTTAACACAACGTTCATCCCCTGCAGGAGCGGACAGCTGTGTTGGCGGCTTTGGCAGAAAAAGCCAGGCTAACACAGGAGACCTTCAACACAGTCCCTGGCATCACCTGTAACCCTGTCCAGGGGGCCATGTACACCTTCCCCCGCATCACGATGCCTCAGAAGGCCATTGACAAGGCCAAGGTTTGTTTTCCCACACATCATGCATGCCTTGATTTACTTATTTGTGATGCAAGATTGTAAGAGAGGTGGCATATGTGCTGCAGGAGGAAGGCGTGGCTCCGGACATGTTCTACTGCATGAGGCTGTTGGAAGAGGAGGGAATCTGTTTGGTACCAGGAAGTGGCTTTGGTCAGAAAGATGGAACCTTTCACTTCAGGTTGGTACAGCACATGACCTCTCACACCTGCAGAGGCAATCGTATCATATACAGTTGTTTTTTGTTCAACTACCTCTGTCATCTTAATTCTAGGATGACCATCTTGCCTCCAACTGAGAAGCTGAAGGTGGTGTTGCACAAGATCAGTGACTTCCATTTGCGCTTCACAAAGGACTTTTCATAACGGTCCCCAACCTTTCAACCACGTCTCAGAAACCACGACATCTGTGCCAGTATTTCTGTATGAATAAGGAAGCAACTCGCTGATGCACACATCTGTCAAAAGAACCAGCTAGTTCAGATTGTTTCAAGCCCTTTGAAGAACTTTGTGAGAACAGATACTATCAGTTTTCTCATTCTTGAGGTTGTACACGATGCACTTTCTGTAAGCTTAACTCAGCCTGGTCTGTCACGCTCAAAATGATTTTATAGTTTTAAATCGTTGTCTTATTGGCACGGATGCATCCCTCTCCTGCCACCATGTTTATTAGACAGTTTCATGTTAATTTTACCTGTTAGATGATTACTTAACTGAACACCTGAAGAGGATGCATTGCATTGAGAGGTACGGTCTTGTTTCAAAGCCAGAATGTATCCATTTTTAATACTAATGTTTAAACTTTTCTTAAATGTGATTTTTTTCTCTGAACTGTATTCCCTTGCAGTCCTTTTAAATGTTAAATATGAGATTTAAAAAAACACCTTCGGCATGATTTGTATCATTTTTATCAAAAACAATCACTTCCAAGTGCCAACCAATGAAATCATTTTTAGATTTTATTTAAAAATTGTCAGTCTGCAGTGCTTACATGCTTTTAGAAACAGAAAGCTGAATCTCTTGGAATGAACAGAAACTAAAATGATGATTAAATGTCGTAATCATCACAGCAACTCAGTAACACCATTTTGAATTCCCGTGTTCCCTTTACCTTCCCAAAGGCATCAACATCCTCCCAGACTCCACCTCAGCATGAGTTCTTAGATACTTGGGGAAAGTCTCAGAGTTCATCCCTCTGCTGTAGCTTTGTGGCATGCTTTTCCAAGAACTTGCTGAGCCCCTCTACTGTTCTGTCGCCACCTTCAAGTTTGACTGGGCTCTGCTTGCTGTTACTTGGGGCTAAGTATATTGTGGGAAAGCCCTCCACTTTGTAGTTGTCGTTTGGTATGTCGTTGGCTGTGGCGTCCATCTTGGCAATCACCAGGTTCTTCTCACCTTTGTATTTCTTGCCCAGAGCCAAATAATCAGGCTCCAGTTTCTTACAGTGACCGCACCAGGGAGCATAAAACTCAATCAGGACATCCTTCTGGGTGTCCATGACAATTTCGTCAAAGGTTTTTCCCACCACCACCTTAACTGGTCCTTTGTTGTTCTTTGGAAGGGGCTGGGACTTTATGATTGGTTTGAGCTTTCCTGCAAATTAAATTTCAGCACAAAGTGGGATTATTAATCTATTCAGAAAAGTGAAAACTAAAGACTGGGAAAAAAGACAATAACGCAAAAAAAAAAAAAAAGCATCCTCACCTTTCTTGAAACCCGTGACGAAGTCTCGGAGAACCTCAGAGTCAAACTCCTCCGGCTCCATGGCAAACTTTTTGCCTCCGTCCGCCATTATTCCAACATTCACTTCCTCTCCGCTTTCACTCAGGCCGAGGCTCTTCAGCTCCTCTGCGTAATCCTCCTCATCAGCGATGGCGAAAGTGTACTCCGGGAAGTCTTTAGCCACCTCCAGCACCTTGGACCTCCAGAACTGTGTTGCTAAATAAAATAAGTCCAGACACATGTTACAACGGTGGAGTTTCCTCTTCAAGCATTGTGCAAATTTTCAAAAAGGACTTAACAGGACCATTTTTGTAACAGCTGTGTGAAAATTACATTGAATTTTAAGCCCAAATTGTAGGAAACTGAATGCTTGGAAAAATACTGAAAGCTTCAGACTGAACTTACCTTTCCTGTAGTCAAAGCTGAAGTCGACTCCATAATACACAACAACCATGGGTCTTTTGCTGTAGCGTTTAGCATCGTTACTCGGCTTTCTGTGTCCCACCAGAGGAATGGAATATTTTTTGAAGAACTCCTGAACTTCTGCCACAGTTGTCGAGTCCTGCAAGGTGAATTATTAAACAGGGCTTGAGTTTGACAGTTTAAAGGGGCTTGACTGCAGAAGTCAACTATTGCTCAATGAAGCTTGTACATAAAAAAATATTTAAACAAAATCTTAACAGAGCAAAAGCAATTAAATTACTTTTCATTAATTAAGATGGGAACTGAAAATATAAAACCTTACCTTGACTGCAAGCGTGCGAGACGCTGGTTCATGCTTTGAGCGGAACTTTTCAGGCTGGATGATGACGATCTGACCAGGAGAAGCTTTTAATGATTTGGCCACTTCAGAGTTAAAGGTGTGACGGAAAGTGAAGTCTTCTCTGAGTATATTACCTGCCAGACAAAAAGAATACACGTCAGTTTCACTACATTTCAAGAACAAGAGAGACAGAGGTAGAAAAAGAGCGCATGAAACTACTTACAGGCCTCACTGTAGATCTCATAAGCTGCATCCTGCTCATTAGAGAACACACCAACTATGACTGCATCATCACCATCCTTAATGTACTCCTGCACCTGCTTTACTGCCTGGACCTGCTTGGAGGGTGGGCCTGCCTGCTCACCCATGTAGTCCACAATACCTAGAGAAAAAGATGAGGATCATTAGTGGATGCAACAAGGTACCAAAATAACAACTAGGACAGATCAGCCAGGGACCTACCATACTTCTCTCTGGGTCCATTGTAGTCAAACGGCTTGCCTCTCCTGAAGATCTTCAAGGTGGGGTAGCCAGAGACCTCAAAACGTGAGGCAAGTTCTGTCTCCACTGTAGCATCGACTTTGGCGAGGGGAATGGGAGGAGAGCGCTGGCTCAACTCCTTGGCTGCCTTCTCGTATTCTGGAGCCAGACGCTTACAGTGTCCACACCTGCAAGTAAAGCATACAGGGGAAAAAAAACAAAGAAAAGAATTACATTTCTGATTATTCTTTTTACCCTAAAAAGCGTTTTTCTTCTGTTCATAACTTACTCACCATGGAGCATAAAACTCCACCAAGATGATGTCTGCATTATTAACAGTGTCATCAAAATTGTCCTTTGTCAGCACCAGAGTAGCTTCAGGAGGCGGCTTCCAGTCTGGCAGTGACACTTCTATCACTCGCTCCACAATTGCTGCAACACACAGTTCACTGTGTTATTGTAGATGTCATTTTTAAAAGACATTTATATTCATGATGCTTACGTTTGATTCTTACCCTTCTCAGATCTGTCTCCATCATAGTCCACAGGCTCACCATTTTTTAGAATCTTGATGGTGGGATATCCTGAGACATCAAACCTACCCGCCACCGCACTGGCTACAGTTGCGTCCACTTTGGCCACAGGTATGGGGGGGTCATTTTCTTTGAGAGTCTGAGCAATTTTCTCATACTCTGGAGCAAACTGCTTGCAGTGTCCACACCTATGTAAATAATCAAATTGAATAGGCATATTTGCAACCATGTAAAGTTAAGGAAGTTCATTGTAAGACGAGTGAATTTCTCTACTGTAAGATTAATAAAGTATCTTATCTCATACTGGAACATTACTTGTACGCTCCAATTAAATGTTATTGCGTGTAATATTTTATTTCAAAGTGTTAAAAAAATGTAAAAAAAGATTGCAAACCTACCATGGGGCATAAAACTCAACCAGAACTGTGTCTTTCCCCTCCATGAAGGTGTCAAAGTTCCTGTCAGTAAGAACAAGAACCCCGTTCTCTTCTTTCACCTCTGTGTCATCCTCGTCCTCGTCCTCGTCCTCATCATCATCATCGTCGTCATCTTCATTGTCATCTCCAGCTTCCTCCTTGTCATCTGCATCATCTTTACACCCAAACAAGAGAAAGCAGTTTGTCCCTTGCACGGTAATCCAGATACAAACATATACCATGCCGTAACATGTAACAGTAGAGACAAAGTAAAAGTTTTTGACAAATAAAATAAATAAATAAAATGCTAAAATATTTTGGAATCGCTTTAAGTCATAGTTACTACATAATACGTTGCTTTGAGTGTCGCACTGTTACTGTCGTGTTGACGTTCAATTAGCCAGCTAGCTAGCAAGTTTCCACAGTAACTTAGCAAGCTAATTTGACAAACAATAACTTGCAAGGGGGAAATAATATATAAGCTACACCCCTGCATTATTTAGATAAATATTAGTGTTGTAATAACCACGCAAGGCATTTCACACTTACCATCTTCACCTCTGCAGACAGTGGCAAAGTGGGCGACGCCAAGGAGCACAATTAGCAGCAAAGCAATCTTCTTCATTGTCCACATATGATGGAGTCCAGCATCAGCGACGTTCTGCCCCGAAGCAGCCGGTTAATTACCTTAGCTAATAACGCTAATGATTATTATCAAAACCGTTTCAGAACGGCTGTCAGGATAAATACTGATTTGTGGCTTTGCAAACCTTCAGCTTGTGATTTCATACAAACTTCTGAAACCACACACGCCGCCTCCTCCGTCGGGAACTTGTCTGACTTGCCATGTTCTGATTGGCTCTAATCGTTTGATGTCCTCCAATCACAAGTCGCCACTCAATTCCTGATTCTGAAACGTTGAAGGACGCTATTGGATACTTGCATTTATTGTTTTCCTTTTGCATCACGCACCACTCAGTCTGGACTCGGTCACTGAGAGTAAAAGTGATTTGAATAAACGTAATATATACAAGTTAAGTGGGAGTCTAGTTTGAGGACAGCGTTTTATTCAACTTAATTTATATTACGTCAAATGTTCCACAATGAAAGTGAACATTTTTATAAAAATTTTTTATAATTAGATCATATTTTCTGTATAATTCCTCAGCTGTAGAGGACAGAATCGCAAAAATGTAAAATAAAAAAAGTTAATAGAAGACAACAGTTTATTGTCTTAGCAGCTATCCACTTTGAAAAATGACAACACGTTTTTTATAGGATATGAAAATAAAAAAAGATATATTTTCTAGAATTGGTATTAAACAAGAGAATTAGGACCTGAACATTGTATCTGTAGGGGTAACACCCCAGCATGACATTTGCTAACTGTTAACTGTAAAAATCATGGGCCCTAAAGCATATCTGATTCTCCTCTTTCAGGCTCTTCATGGCCCAGAACCTCCACCACCATTTCAGCATGAACTTTACTCAGCCTGCAGGTCCCATTTGTTTTTGTTTGCAACTCAGTTTCCTTCCAACAAACATCTTCCGGCCAAATCCTTTTGAGGAATGTTGACTCTGGGTGGACCAGAGAGTTTTTAATCTTCAATTTATCATCAGTTGCCTCAAAGATACTTGGCCAATTAAGTACCATTTGGCCTCTTGGGTGCAGGGCTTTTTGGTCATCCTGTTCAAACTGGGACCTGGTGGTATTGTAAGAAAAAAAAGAAAAATATAAGTCACCTTTATTTGTAAATTAATATCTACTTAAAGGATTATATATATATCTGATGATAGTCATATTTCTTTACCCAAACAGACAAGATCCAAGTGGAGTCTGTCCTTTTTCTGATATATATGCGAGTTTATTTACCATGTGTGATCTCATGAAGTCCTGAAAGAGTTGTGCATTTATCCACAGAGTATTAATTTGACATTATACAATCGTGTGTTTGGAGTTATATGAGCATTATAAAGGTGTATACACTATGCCACCTGTGTGTCCATGTTGGAGGAATCCAATGTGGATGAGATGGCAGGACTGATCTCTCTGTAGTTGTGGGCTTTGGGGGGCAGAGTATGGTGGAGGCTGTCAGACAGGGCGCTGAGTCTAAACAGCAATTCATCTACCGAGCTTTAAAACTCCTCAAGAAAATATGTCTGAAAAATAAAAAAGGGCTGGTAACTAATCATATCATCAGCTGTTCTCAGTATCACATGACATCACCTTCATCAAATTGTAAGGGAGTTTGTTAAGTAGTTTCACTTCAGGTCTTAAGGCCTGTACATGCATATCTACAGCATTCTTCATTTCCTAAAGTAACCTACCTTAAACAGTATAATCAGATTAGGTAAAGGGCAGTTCACATGTTTACATTGTTGTACTGTACATCACTGATTAACTAAAGGATAAACTCTACCATTACCCATCTTGCAGCAATAAACAAAAAGTTGAGCAAAAATGTGAAATACAAAGAAAACATAAATGAACCAATTAACTAGCCAACCAACCAATAAATCACTTGATTACATTTTCTGCACACTAGACAAATAACTCTTCAACTTAAATCTGAGACCACAAATCAGACTCCGGCCTGAGCTTAGGACAAGCTTTTAGAATTTCTTCTTTTTTCAGGTTGGTAAGCACCGTAAAAAGATTATATCTTTTTTTTTTCAGGAAAATATTTTTCTGTAAAAAGTTATGCTGAATAAAATTATGTGATTAAATACTGTTCATTCACTATTAATGTTCATTCTTATGAATGAATACACATGGCGCTATTAAAATATACTAGCAGAAGTATGAAAAATTATAAATTAGATATAATTGCAGAAAAATACTGCTATCACCCTTAAATATAAGAGACGGATGTGACAGATGCAAGAGAAAGAGGCAACTCTGGGTTGCTTCTTTACAATTGGACTACAGTATATGGCCACATGCACTCAAGGAAAAGACAGCATACATGAGGACAGTAATCATCTGATCCAGGGGCAACCAAAAAACACAAGAGTCAGTAATAACATCTTTTTTTTAAAACACTTGTTGAACTGTGCCGTAAGAGAGCTGAAATTTTCATTAAATATCATTCATCCATCTAGTTTTATATGCCTACCACTTGGGGCAATTCCAGGATACCGCCAGGACAGCTTGCGTATAAGTTGTAGGGCAGAGACATACAGACAACCATCCCACGCTCACATTCACTCTTAGGAAGAATTTAGAGTAACTAAAGAATCTAACATGCATGTTTTTGGAAGTATATTAATGTTCTGTAAATAAAAAAAACACAGTAGAGAAACAAAAAAATAGAGTAGGCTAATGGTCCTGCAAACACTTTCACAAATTTACAGCAAACTTTTTACAAAGAAAAATATCATTTTAGCTACAGCTCAACTTAAACAATTTGAAAATAAAAATGTTATTGAAAATCTAATTTGTGCTTTTTTTCCAAACAGATGTGAGTATTGATAGTACACTTTTATTTGCCTCCTAAACAGATAACAGACATACTTTTTAAAGAAATCTTCCAGTTCTGTGAAAATTTTTGTACGGGGGTTCATAACCTGAAACTCCCTACCAACATGTTATAACTGAAGGAGCTTTTAAGATGAGAGGTGAAACGTCTTCAAAAACCAAAAAATAAAAGTCCAGTGGCATTTATATTTAAGCTCTTTGGACAGCTTCCACTTTTAATAGCTTAGCGTTCCTACTGATTTTACAGTTCTTACAAAGTTCATGAGGACCAAGTCAATTCCAAACTTATATAAAAATATTCATCCACACTGAAGTTATATAACGCTACACAATGAGTGTTTCGCGGCCTAAAATACAATATATGGTGTTTCTGCATTTCCATTGTATCTTTGTGTAATGTTGTATTGCTACAATGAAATGTCTGAGGTTTCACTTGTTATAAATGGTGTGAGATCTATAGCTCTTAGCTTAGCTCAGCTAGCAGAATTGTGATGGAATGATTCTCCAAACTAGGATCACTCTGACAACGACAGACTGCTAGTAAGACACTTACTTCTAACAACTTCACACAACCCTTAGAAAAAAAAGATTATTGAAAATGGGGAAATAATCCCTTTAAAAATGACATTTATAAACTTATATTGTCTGGATTTAAATGTTCTCACCCTTCCTTCTTCATGGTCATCATTTCTTGTTTGTCTGTGCTGTCCAGTGAACTCAGAGACCTTCAGTCTGATGTAGCATAACATATCAGCGACGGTGAGGACATTCCTCCTGCTCTGAGATCCTTGGGCTATTTTGACTAATGAGGACATCACACCAATCACCTAAAAGGCAGAAAAATGGGTGTTAGCACACAAAAATGATCAAAAGTTTCACAAGTTTTACAAAGGAAAGAAAGTTTATGCACCATGGCTGTCCTCAGAGCAATGGCGGACAGATATCAAACTTCCCAGAATGAGGAATCCGTCCTTGAGCGAAGGAGACCGCTGGCAGTTTTGAGACCGGAGCTGAAGGGCAGGAGCTCTGTCCATACAATACGCAGGATAGCGACACCAGGAGGATCAGACCTGTAATCTACCAGAAAAGGAGTTTCAAGTAGCTGGTGTCTGAGTAGTGGGTGCATTAAATGTTAAAATAATAAGACCCTTTATAACATGCTGCAGAATTTGTTTACCATTAGCCATAAGGTGCTGGTGAGAAAGTGTTGAAAGGCAGCAGCAGAGGTAGCGACTATCCTATTCAGCCTGAGCACAGTCATACTCCTCATGCTGACAAGGAAGAGGATCACGCCTCGCAGCGTATGAATTAACTGTAGAGATAAAAGACATCTCGATTTTTTTTAGTCATCAAAAACAATCCTAACAAAGCTCTGGTTCTTAACCCTTTGTGGTCCTGCTCTACCATTTGGAAGAGCAAATTTTTTAGTGACTATCGTGAATTTTTGTAAAGAATTGATGAAATAAACATGCCAGAACTGTATCTACCAAATGGTTTGGGGATGTAACACCAAAAAGAGTGTTTGTTATCCTGTTGCAGTTTCAGATGGAGACCATTTTACCGCCATTAGTTTTTATTAATGTTTATCTGAACCGTTTCAAATAAAAAATAAAAAAAACATTTATGTGTATTTTTCTTGTGCAAAACAAAATTGAAAATGCAAAGAAACATTTCTGTCTTGCTTTTTTTCTTAGTGTGAAAGTTAAAGGTCTAAGATGTCAAACAGCTCAGGTGCAATATCAGAGTCTGTAAAGCTATTTCAACTAGTTGCTCAGAATAATCTAGTTAAAACTGGACTTCGGTCACTTTCCAAGGGGAAAAAAAGGCGTGTTTAACTTTTAGGAGCAAGCATTTTCTCTGCACTGCCTTTGTTTTATTCTGTCTCACTTGTTCTGAGGTTGCCAGGAAGATAACGCCAACATGTCTCCTGTTGTGTCTCTGCAGCAGCTCCACAACTTCCATGATCCCGGCGGAGTGATAGATGGAACAGACATAATATACTAGCGTCATTATCAGAAGACAGACCTGGAAACACAGACAGTGGAAAGTGAGGTACTTTTTCTGCTCCAGTGCCTTCAGATATCTTGCCAGTATGCTTAACGTTGTGGGCATGTTAGTTTAACTCTGACAGGTTACTTCACCCTTTCAGACAGGTCACCATGATCTTGTTAGCATTGGTCTGTGGCCGAGTGTGTGAGCCTGTGTGAGTGCTCTTCGCTCTCGTACTCACTTCCACCCAGTTGCAGGGTGTTCTGCAGGATCCAATCAGCCCTTGCTGAGCAATAGTGGACATTTGATTGCAAAGTAGTAGAAGAGACATGACGAAGAAAAGAAACTGGTGGGGAGAAAGAAAAAAATGGTAAAAAAAAAAAAAACCTCCAGGAACATGGGGACTTGTTTGCCAGCAGTAAGAATTTCAAACTTTACTCTGTGTGATTTCTTCAGATGTGCTTGGAGCTGGTTTCATATTTTACATCAAACTAAGCGTTCACCTGGCAGAAAATGACGAGATAATCCCACCCAGCGGGAGAATGATACACCCTCACTGAATGGACTTTGGCAGAGGGCATCAGCACACCACCGGGGCTCTGCTCAGTGAGCAGGGTCACGCTGGTGAACAGGTTTGGTATAGGGCTGTACAGGGTGAACTGAACTCTCAGGGCCACCGTCTGTCTGCTCAGCCAACCGCTTAAATGCAGGTGCTTCAGGTGTGATGCAGCGTCGGATCTACAGAAGAGCAGAACACCACAGGAAAGTATTTCAGCTGTGATTGCAACCAGAAAACTGAAATAAGTGTGAGTTTGTCTGCATTTCTCACTTGATGTGGCCCAAGCCAACTGTGGTGACTGTTTCTGGATAGAAACCACTGTGATCGTTTGTCCTTGGATATGTCATCAAGGGAACCTGGGAAATGTGATGTTTGTGTGTGAGTGATGAGTTCTGACCCAAAATATGAGCACAAATGCACCATGAAGCTCAGAACAACTTACATAAATTGAACATGTAAAGAACACTAAACTGTGAATCATCAGTAACTTGAGAGGAAAGATGCTCATCCTTAAATCTGGCTACACATCAGTGTATCAGCCTTTCATGTGATAAGGTGAAACGGATCTTATGCAGTCTGATACTGAACAACAATCCTGCACTGAATCCTTACTGTGTGAAGGTTTTAAAAGTTTATGCAGTCTTTTTTTTACTTATTTTAATAGCGATTATTAATGTCTTTGCTGTTTTTATTGTCTGCACCTACATGCTTGTTTACTGTCAACCAGCCTATGCAAAGAACATTTCGCTTTGTAGACACTTGCTGCGTACAAAATGACAAAGTATTTATCTCTCTCTTTTACTCATTTACAGATCTGCCTTAAGCCGTCCTTCATTATTTAAAACTATTTTACTTCCAAGGAGTCAGATTTCCTGTGATCTTTTAAAATGCTCTTAACCAATATTCCTTTAGGCTTTCTGAAGATCTTTTTGAGTTTTTGCTTTGAATAGTGGCTGCTTTTTCACTCATTTTCTGTTCAGACCTTGTACCTGCCTATCTGTTCTCAAAGGAAAACACTGACATATAAATCATTAAATCATATATGAAATCAAGACACTTTGTTGCTATCAGCCTGTTGCTATGGCACATAATTTGCTCTCACTTCTTTCACTACATCTATGAAAAATGCCAGAGGTAACACAACTTGACAGGCATAAGATTTAATTTTTCTACCAACAAAGGGATTCTTGGTTGAAAACTTGCCAGATCTCTGCATGGTGTCCAGTGTGTTCTTAAAACCTCTGAGGGAAAATGATCAACTAAGGACAAAGTTTCAGGCCTTAAAAGAAAACAGACCTGTCAGATTAACTGGATCTGAACGTGCCTACTCGGGACCTGAGAGAAACATCTAGTTCTTCGGTTGATCCATCTACAGTTTTCTAATGAGAGGTGCTGCCAAGAAGGGAGGGAAACAGGGCGAAAACACTGAGGTATGCCAAATGACACGAGAACTGGACTGGAAAATCACAGGCAGCAGGTCTGAGGCGAGGGATGAATCCTCTCAAGAGCCTGGACCTCAACATATCTGAAGCAGTGTGGGATCATCTTGACACAAAATGGAACAAAAGGCAAAAAAACATCCAAAGAAGAGTTTTGAAATGTCTTTCAAGAAGCCTGGAGAACTTTTCCTAAAGACTATTGGCAAAAATTGCAAGAAAACCTCATCATTGAGGGTTCATGCTGAAAAATTGGGGTCAAAAACTTTTAAGCTGGCTGGTTGTATTATATATTGTATTTCCTTTTCCTATAAGTTTGCACCTGTTTCCATCAGCTATTGCAGCTATTTTCCTGCCAGTTTAAGCTACATTAAAGTGGAAATATGCTTTTAAATCCTTCCTTTTCAAATATAAATCATTAATTTATGGTTTATATAAAGTAAAACTGCAATCCTTTGGTCTGAAATCATTGTTAGTATAGCTCCACA
>JBBDHI010000019.1:14215656-14225692 GCA_037177115.1 Craterocephalus stercusmuscarum
CACCTGGATTAATCAGTCTGTCCAATAATGAAAGACAGGAAACAAAGGAGCAGCCTTAAGTTCAGGAAGTAGTGGAGACGTGCATAGAGCCCATTGTTGGGACCAAAAAGGAAAAAATAGTCTGTGTGTGAGTGTACCTGTTCGCTGCTCTCGAGCCCACACAGAGTGCAAATGAGCACATTGCGCATGCACATCTGTGTGTGTGTGTTTGATTCAGCATCCAGGCTGAGTCTGTTCAGTATGCTGGAGAGGAGACTGATGTAGTTACGGATTTCCACATTGTTCCCAAGCTGCACAAGAGCTGACAAATTCCTTAGACCTGACTCGGACCTGGACACAGGGAAGCAGCCAACACAACATGTTACGTACAAATATTTGATAAGAGACTAAAGTAAAGTATGGAAAACCCAAAATGATGTTGAACTGCTCAGATTAATGCCTTGCTTCTTTTCTATGTATATATTAATTATTTCATTATTTTGAACAATTATCTCTGCCACATGGTAACTTGAGTGTTGAGGGGTTTGTTTCTTTTTTTACATATATGCTAAAATCTTCTTGCAACATTTCACCAAGATTTAAATGTGTGCTTTAGTATTCCCTTTTTGCAAACCTGCATTTCTCCTTTTAGGAACTGTTCTCTGCTGGTTTGTTGGGGTGCTACGGATCACATCAACTTCTAACATTTAAATAGAATTGAGTAAAAAATAAGCTTTTTAGTCAAGCAGACTAGAAGTAAAATAACCCCAAACCATGATATTTCAATACCTTGGTGATATGTGCTTCTTTTGGCTTTGGTCTGTGCAAAGCAGGCTTTGTAAGGAACAACAAATCCTGCCTAACCTGAAAGTCATATTTGATCCACAATCATTGTCAATTTATTTGGTTCACCCGTTAAACTACTTTTTAACACAAATGAATAATAAACCAGTCACTTGTAACAAGACCCTCACATGAGCATCAGAGTGAGGAGGAAAGGCGATTTAAGTGACTATGAACTGGCATGTTTTTGGTACCAGAGAGGCTGGCCTGAGTATTTCAGAAACAGCTGATTTACTGGGATTTTCACCCACAATCATCTCCAGGGTTTACAGAGAATGATGTGACAAGGAGAAAATATCCAAATACCTTGTTGATGTCAGAGGTCAGACAAAAAGGACACTGTCTCAAAATGATAGAGGGACAACAGTAACTCAAATAACCCAATACTGCTTCAAATATATGCAGGGTATCATCTCTGAATGTGTTTCTGATTATAAGGAACATTTAAGTGGTGACGGATGGGGCTCTTTGTACCAAGTGAGCATCATTTAAACAATACAGCCAACCTGAATAGTTACTGCTGCTGCCCATGTCCAGCCCTTCATGATCACATTTTCTGATGTCTACTTCAAGCAAGAAAATAAGCAAAAGTTGGAATCATCCTAGCTTTTGGGCCACTCCGCAGTCACCTTGGTGATGTGGTGGAACAAATCTGCAGCAACTGTGTGAAGCTATCATGTCAATATGGAGCAAAATCTCTCAGGAATATTTACAGCACCTTGTGGAAAATTGTATGAAGAATTAAGGCAGTTCTGAAGACAACAGGGGATCTAACTGGTTTTTCTGATGAAGTGGATGGTTAGTAAGACATGTAGAGGATTTTCCTTACAACTTCAAGGAAACGCAAACAATTTCAGATAGAAGTTTCATGTCCACAGTCCTTTCACAGGAAATTGTGTGTAAATATGTGTGTTGACACAACATAATTATTCCTTAATGGCATTTCTTACAGCTTGAGATCAGGATCAGAAAGGGGAGAAGACGAGGTGTTTGTCAGGAAACTGGGTTTGACTTGGACGCTGACGGGACACGGTTTGGTGGCTGATCCATGAGAGCTGCTTCTGATCTCTGTGTAAATACTTACAATGGGAACAAAAGCAAATAAGTTACAGTCAAAGATTGAAAAAACAATAAGGCAAGTAAAAGAAATCTCTCATAAATAATCCTTACAATAGTTTAATGTTATTTAATGATCTTTTATTAATATCTAAGTGCATCTTTAGTCTGGTGTGTACGTTTACCTCTATAATCATCACTGGGATCACCTGAAGGAAGGCTGAAGTAGTGTTGGAAATCTCTTCCTTGGTAAAGTATCCTGGGACTTCTGCCTCCTATACTGTAGCTGTACTCATACAGCAAGTCCTAAGTCAAACACCGAAGCACAGAAACACACAGTCAAAACATCACGTGAGAGCGAACTTGTAAAGCTGAATAAATAAATGGTTTGCTGTGGTGCCTGCTGCTCTTTAGGCCAGAAACAAAATAGCGTTTTTGTTTATGAAAAACCAGAATTTTGCCAAGATATCAAATTTAATTGGTAAGTGAGAATTTAAAAAAACAATCCCTGAAAAGGAGGTATAATTCAAAAGCCAAGAGGTGGAAAGAAGAGCTGAACTGAAAAAAGAAATAGGTCACCATCTTTCCTCATCCTCAAGCTTTCACAACACTTAACCACATGTGGCAGAAGGAAATCACTTTGAGTTGGATTCCATAAAAGGCATTCACTAAATAAAAGATCAAATACACAAAAAGTGTGTTAGGGGCACACAAAAGAACAAACCTCCCTGCCTGAAGTGCAGAAGATGCTGAAGTGTGTGTATAACTCCATCCCTTTAACAGGCTGAACCTGGCATGTCATGCCTTTTGGAACGGAGTTGGTTTTCAAGAAGAGCTGATTTCGGCTTAGAAAAATGTTCTTGGACTCTGAATTTATTGAAATGGAAAACAGAAAGCAGTGTTAACACAGAAAAAAGAAACATAAACCAAAGCTATTTTTCTTAGGAAAAGACTTACTGACTGACTTAAATCAACTATGGTTACTGTTTTGTTTGGAGCCTTTGCATGAATCTAATCAGTTTTAAAATGTTATAATGTAATGTAAATATGTAAATAATGTAAATATCTCCTTCCATTAAATGACAATTGTTGTGTTGTAACTTACTGGCAGTGACGTCAAACATATAAATGCTACTCGGCCTCAGACTGAAGGGTCTAAATCTGAGCAAAGCGGAGGAGATTCCTGACATTTTAAAACAGAAAGACAGATGAATGAATGCAGAAACAAGGAGGGTCAGGTTGGGTCAGAAAGAGGCCACATTTCTGAGTGATATACCTGTGTAAGTGTAGGACTCAAAGAGGCCTCTGTCTACCGCGTCTCTGTGTAAGTCGAGCAAACTTGGCTTGCGGAGCACCACCAACGATCTGGGATCCACAAGATTACTCCCCTCACCTTTGTGTAATGCTGGATCAGAGTCATCTTCTGGACTGAATCTTTCAACACCTACAGCAGAATTACGCTTCAGTAAAAAAATCAACCATTGCATTTTATGAAGAATTACAGCGTGTATATAGTACTGTGTAGACGTATTTTTGTGACTACAGATGTGTAATCCATTTCTCTGAATCTGAAACAAAAACATGCCTGTACCTGCGAGTCTCCGTGCTGACATCCCTGGGTCTCCTTCCTCTAAACCTGAGAAGTAGACCTCATAATCATCCGGATTTATGACAGAACCCCCTTTAAAATAAATAATACAATCAGAATTAGAAACAATGAAACATATGCTGTTTATCTTGCTGACAGTTTTTTTTATTAGCTAGAATATTTTTAGAACAAACAAGTCTTTTGATTACCAGACATTAAAGTCACCGCAAAACTACATGAGTTCCTGTTATGGGTATATACAGTAGTGGAAAAAGTTTTTCAGGATACCCCATGTATTTGGTTACAAATCTAATCCATTCCAGTCCATTTTCTCTTATTACCAAAGTACTGTACAATATAAGCAAAAGATAGAATAGTATACATACAAAAGAATAAGAAAAATAAATAAAACAAAACAATAAATACATGTTCAAATTACATGTTCAAAATAATGCTTTAAGAATCACTTTTAGGTCTTCAAATGCATTTTCGTTTTTACAGCCATGGCATAAATATGCAACAAAACCTGAAAAAAGCCATTAAAATTTTTAATATTTGGTGTTATATTGTACATATTGAGTAAATTTTTAAGGGTTTCCGAAAACCTTTTTTCACCACTCATTTGAAAATATATTTTGTAATCTGAAGCCAAGTAACACATCATGATCAATAAACTACAAAGCTTATCTGGTGATATCTGGGGAAAATAACTTGTGGCAAGACGTTACTGATTGTTTGTTCTAAAAATATTCTAGCTTAATCATCTCGGGGCATGAACTTAATAATGCATGGCCACCAGTTTTTTTATTCTAATCAAGGTACATTTTCTCCCTCTTTTTACATTTCCATCTCTCTTGTTAGTAAGTTACTAAAGAAAAAAGACAGTTCCTCAAACATTCAATCTCATCCAAGTTAATTCACCTAATTTTGTTTATCTTGATTGTCATAGGCATTGTTAGCTGGTGTCTAGTAGGGGTGGGAATCACTGGTTTGATCATGATACGATTTTATATCGATATAGTGATACAGCAATTCGATGTTTGCCGATATCATAAATTCAGTCACGATATGATTTCAATTCGATTTGATCTAGGATCCTCCAATCGATATGAAATGATATAAAGCAATATTATGATTGATTGATCACAATTATTTCCATTCATCACAAAAAACACATAGATCACCATTTAACCTTTCTATATTACTGAGCTCTGGCATTAACATTCAGTTTAAAAGAAAATATTTTTAAAATAAAAGTGCGTTTGATAAATGGGTACTCTATCGATTTTTGGCCGATGTTGGGATTTTGGATCGATATCATTGAATCACTGACCATATGATCGATGTATCGATGTAGATCGATGTATTGTCCCACCTGTCTAGTGGCAGCATTAGTCATGGAGCCATAAGTCCAAGGGGCACAAAAAAGTAATGCCAAGATAAAAAACAGTAGGCTAAATTTGTAAATGTTTGTCACTCATTAACTTCCTGTAATCTACATCCTGAGTGAAGGCTATTTATTCCACACTAACTCAAAGTTTGTGAGAAAGAATACCTTAAATTTATCTTTCAAAGATCTAGTTGAATCATTTAGCCATGGTTTCATTGTAACAACTGAAGTCTGACCAAAAACCTTTAGAGTTTTTCACTAACCTACATGACCGTTTACATCACCACTCTCTTGCAAAGGAAAAGAAAGCTCCCAGTCAGCAGAGGAGTCAGGATCATCCAGGTATTCACTCAGCTCATTGTGGTCTAAATGTAAACCACTGCCACCGTCATGGATAGATGTGTTTGTGGAGGATCCTGAAAAACCCCAACAGGGAGGAAGAGAAGAAACATCAATGAAGGGGTAGAACTTTCTTAGAACGTCTTTCTCTGAAGTAGTACTACAAATAAAACTCACCATTGACTTCCAGCTGGCCTCTGCTCTTGTTTGATGCTGTTCCACTGTCTGCCAGATCAAAACCCAGGTTTTTCAAATTAGTCTCAGAAGCATCGTCTATCAGAGTCCGAGCAGATGTAGCGGGTTTCTCTACAATGGAGGATGGAGCGAGGAGGTCCACTGTGTGACAGAATGGGACTGGAACAGAAAATATTTGAGGTTAGATTTTTTTTCATTTCACACTAAAATGAGCCATAAGTAAAAATTAAGATGAATAAATTTGTCTTTCCTTACTGTCTATGAAAGGTTTGGAGGAAGCATTGACCAGGTAAAGACTCCACGTGTACTGGATGAGTTCTTCAGGAACGTTACAGTCCTCACACACTGCACTGACAGAGAAGGACTGATCCCAGTTCACGTGGTCTCCCTGGCACTGACGACAGGTAACGGACACCGTCCTGGATAAGAGTCAAACATTTAACATTAGACTTCACATCATAGATCAAAGTTCTGACTTTAATATTGATTAAATTCAGATCTTTGATGAGACTTACACCAATGAACTCTTACTTTTTAGTTCTTTCGTTCTTTTTAAATAACACCTACCCTATCAGGTCCAGTGTTAAAGTGAGGAAGGTTTCTACTGAGGCTGAACGCTGTCCGTTCCGGACAGTGAATGTGAACTGGAACTGGTCAAAGTTGTCCTGTAAAAGACTCGCAGGAAACTGGAGCACAGGAGATGAAGTCGAAATGCTTTGGTTGAAACAAGAGCTCTGGATGACACTCAATGGCTTACGTGTTCAACTATAGCTGCAAAAAAAACAAAACAAAAGATGCTGACTCAAATATGCTCACAGTGACATGCACAGTACACAGGGAGGACAATTTCTCTATCAAAAGGTTTCTAGCTTATAGAGGAGTCAGGAGCTGATTTGAGGGCTGAGAAGTGACCTGACTGTTTTCTGGGAAAAGATGGAGTCTGTGAGCAACATGCAAGCAAATGGAGGAGTGCCTTACCTTTTACAAACTACCATCTGCAGCTGCAACAGTTGAGAGAAAAATCGACTTCATCTATTAAGAAGCTTGTATTGTTATTTTTTAGCAATATGAGTATTATAAAAGTAAAAATAAAAAAGTAGCTAGGCTACATTAAGAAAGAAACAGACACAAATCAAATATTTCCACTATTTCTAGTTCTTTTGAATATTTTCCCACTTGCCTCTGGTTGGATGCCCACTAATGTTTCTATTGTAAAATAATATTTTTACCTGAGAGGACTCAAAGGGAAGTCAGGATCATAAGAAGCCTTTCCACCCAGGGTCACTAACTTGCTGCTCTTATTGTTGATGAAGATGTTGGTCCCACCCTGGATGAAAGCTACAAGAGGGCTGGGGATAACTTCAATCATCACAGTGTAGTTACTGTACACCACACTGTTGATGACCTGAACCTACAGAGGACAGAAATAATACTGATATTAAGTCCTGTAAATCCATTACTTCACATTTTATTCCTAAGTAAAAATCAATATCATCTATTAAACGGCTCAAAGTTGTAACAAAATACTCAACCAGAAAAAGCCTTATTTAAATATAATTGCTTGTTTTTCCATGTGGCAATCCCACCAAGCTTTTGGTTATAACTCACTCTTGCTATGGCTGTGTAGGTGTCATATTGGAGGAGATGGCTCTTCAGAACAAGGCTCTGTTTGTGAGTTTCTGTGAAAGGCAACGGGAAGTTCTGGCCTGCAGAGTCAAATAAGGCCCAGGTGTAGTGAAAGCCTCCTGGTGTGTCGCAGTCAACTTCTTTCTCTAAGGTTACTCCCAAACAAATTACTTCATGCCTCTGCGCCTAAAATCAAAAAAACATTTTTTTCCCCTCTCTTTTATGATGTTATAATGTTTTTGCATGTTAAATTCTAGTTAAATGTTTGGCTAGTACCTGTATTTTGAGTGGCCCCATGTTTTTGACTGGTGGAGGTTGACAAGGCCGGTCTACAACAAAGATGTAGCTGTTCAGAGAAGCCCAGCCCACCAGGTTAGATGCCTTCACTTCAACTCTGAACTCTCTGATCCTGCAGAAACAAAAGAGACCGCATTAGGAAAAGTCACATGACAGCAATAGAACGGTTATGAAACCTTGTGAAATTTCTTCTGGTTCACCTGTGGAAGACATGCTGCTCCGTGCTCTCTCCTAGTCTGGTTGTCCCATCTCCAAACTTCCACAGGAAGGTGAGGTTGGTCCCTGCATTGACCCGACAGCTCACCGTGACCATTTGATGGAGTAGAACTGAAGTCTTGTGAACCAGTCTGTTGAGCTTCACGGCTCTTTGGACCACCAGTGGAAAACCATCAGAGCTGACGGACGTCTGGCGTTGAGACGCGAGTACGACCACATTGTAACTGTAAAGACAGGAGGAATTTAATAAGGTGCAAATTCCTTTTTTATTGTTCTACACTGTATCCTGACAAACTATATTATCATATACTTTATATTTGATACCTTCCAGGGATGTAATATTTTTTGGTGATGGTTCTCAAGGTTGTTCTGGCCTGGGAAGAGTCCCCAAAGTCCCAGAGAAACTCTACAGGATCGGGTATGTCAGCCACAGCCAGGAAGGTTACTTCTGCATTTGTGGGATATGCTTGCTTTTCTGCATAAATTCTCACAACTACACAACAAAACAAAACAAAAACAAATGAATAGATGACATTGTATCCTTTCAAAAACAGACTGCAAGGTTTGTTATGATTTTGTTTCTCCATATAATCCTTTATGTACTGGTTAATGCTTCTTCTTGACCCTGCTGTGATCCTTTTAATGTTTGATGTTAGCACTTTGACATATCTTGTATCCAAAATGTGCTACAGCCAAAAAATACATTTTGTTATGGACATTTTTTATTTAAAAAATATCAGTGTATCAATCAAAGATCTTTTTTCTTGTGTTTTCAGCATCGGTACCTTGATCTGCCATACTGCAAGCAGGACTTCGACTGATCCTTGGTAGCCACGTCAGATTAATTTTAGCTTGTGGTGACAGCTTCCTCTTCCCCTCGACACACATTTTCACACTTTTGCTCCGACAAGACACTTGCTTCTCTGCTCGCAGCTCGATCGCTACCATGCCACTGCGGTTGAAAAGCAAAACCACTGTTGCCTCTGTTCCTGTGGCGTAGCTGCTGTTTCTCTGCAGCACTGTTGAGTTCGCCAGCACAGAAAGTGTCACGTTTGATCCTGCTGTGATGCTAAGTAAAGCCAAGTATTTTTTATTTGCTATGATCATACAGGGAACTTCTAACACCAGCTCGCCAACTGGTTCTTGGACCAGGATCTGTGTTTGAAATGAGATTTGGCTGACTGGGTTAAAGGCCTGAATGGTGACAAAGTAACGCCCCTCTCTTTGCAGAGATAGTGCTAGATTGCATTCTTCAGTCGTCCTGTTCATCACAACAGCGCCATCCAAAATGATGGTCCAAACTACTCTCAACCCCATGCAACTGGTGCAGCTGCTTACTTCCAGGTTGAATCCCAGGTATGTTGAAACTGCCAACCTCCATCTGTCAGAAAGCTTCTGAATACAGATTGGCTCATACACCTTCAAGGTTTGAGGAAGGACAGTGGAAAGCAGAACTGATTGAGCATCGGTGGTGGAGTAAACAGACGCCTCAAGGCAATACTCTCCTGCAGCAGCAGGGAGGTGGCAGGAAAGATGAAGGTGGAAAATGCAACTAGAGGGATTGAAAACATGGATACGGTGGAGGTGGCAGCTCTCAGGGATGCCACCATGCCAGCAGATGTTGGCATGTTTCCATGAGAGGTTGTCACAGTTCAATGATTCTGTTCTGTTGAGGTCTTTCTGGTCCTGTTCAAGTCCAACTTTAAGGCTATAGGTGTCTCATGGTGGTAAACAGCTCCACACCCACAGAAACATCTGTTCCACAGGTCAGCTGACCTCCAGACACGTTCAGTTTGAGGTCAGAAGCGACATGACCAATGACCACCTGCAGGAGCAAACAAATTTAGAAATCCCTAAGACGACAAACAGATAGAATGGTGTTAAGTCTGTAGATGTTTCTAGATTTTTAATCATCTAAAAACATGATGAAACACCACAGTATTTATTATTGTTTAAAACTGTCTCAGTCACTCTATTGTGATCTTTCTATTTATCAATAATAACATTTTCCAATGTTTTTAACTGAAAGTACTTTACTCACAACGTGCACTATCTCCTGTGTCCATCCATGAGCACTGGAGGCGTTCACTGACACTGTGTAGACTCCTTCTGTGTCAAAAGTCCAGCTCTGATGGCAGAAAGAAAAATCCTGAAAGTTTTTTATTGTTTGAATGTTGCATTTTATATGTAATGAGAACCCCTTTTTCTGTCACCAGAATATAAAAACATTAACACCGGAAGCATCTGTTTAACTGCCAGATTAATCCTTGATTTAGAAAGTACTCACTAACATGTCTTATTTTATTAATCCTCAGCAATTTCATATCACAATGAAGCAGAATAGTGAAAGAAAATTTTAAGATAATGTGATGGCGTTCAAACTATGGGACCACTAGTCAGACAGTTCATCTATAATCTCCTCTAACTTTCTCATGAATGTTACTCAGCATCTTTAGCATAGTTTTATATATATATATATAGG
Source organism: Craterocephalus stercusmuscarum (assembly GCA_037177115.1). NCBI lineage: Eukaryota > Metazoa > Chordata > Actinopteri > Atheriniformes > Atherinidae > Craterocephalus > Craterocephalus stercusmuscarum. The sequence goes on from JBBDHI010000019.1 coordinate 14,225,668, forward strand.
GGAGAGTGGGGTAAGATGAGCCAGT
>JBBDHI010000019.1:14280065-14296539 GCA_037177115.1 Craterocephalus stercusmuscarum
AAACAACTGTAACACATTAATTCAAATGCTCTCTTTAAATGCATAATGCAGAATTTTCAGAACTCTTTTCAGATCTATTGCAAAATGTATTAAAATTTCAGACATAAAGTATCTGCTTGTATGTTTTATATTATAGAAGTTTTTTTGAGTTCATGGGCCAGACAAAAGTTGTGTTTCTCTTATGTAAAAGTGGTGGTTGCTGATAATTTTGTTTGCAACACTACGTCCATCTCAGTTCCTCGTGATTGTGCTTTCCCTGAAGCAGTGGTGCCATTTCAGAGCACAGCTGGTGAAAGAAGATAGGGCAAACAGTGTAATGTATGGTTGTGCATCATTTATGTGTGTGTGTGTGTGTGTGAGTGAGTGAAACAGAAAGAGAATCATGTGTTCGTCTTTCTACTGTAAATATTTAGCTAAGGGTTAATGCAGGGCAGTAATGGGAAGGATTCTGGCATTTGTCTCCCCCCTCTATTCTGTCTGCTGACTCCACTGTGCTGATGGATAGATGGTTAGCCTGATAGATATGTGTTGGTGTATGGGAGAAGCAGGGGGTTAGATTTTGGCTAGGTTAATGTTTGATGGCCATGGGGTCACCAGTGGGACGGCTGAGCTAGCTAAGCACAGTTGGTTTGGTGTGTGGGGGGAGGAAAAATGTTGACCAGGGTTGTATTTATTCAGGGCAGCTGTCGTGTACATATATATCGAGATAAGAAAGTGGACAAGGGAAATTAAGATGTTAATTGCAGTTTATTTGTTTATTTAATATCTTATTTCTATGATAGCATCTTTAATTGTATAAAGGAGGCCAAGTGAAGTCCTCCTAATCATCAGTGGCTTGGTCTCACTTATGCAAAGCACATGAGAGAGGAAGTTATGAGAAAAAGCTAAATTTTCTGCAAACAGGATTTAATTTTTTGTATCAAATTAAGCATATTAAGCTAAGATTATAAAACCTGCATTTCCCCTTTTATGCATCCATGAACGTTCTACATAAATATTTATTTTTCTGTATTTCAACAAAATATCAGATAGCAAAAATAGAAACTCGTAGACAAAAAAATTAAATGTGTGATTTTAATTGATAATATCATTTTAAAATGTTAGTTGTTTTTTCAAACTTTACAATAGAGAGTCAGTCCACCTTTGACATGCACCATTGTGTTTGGCTACACAGACGCACACACTCACACACAAATAAACTCAACAGTAAGTTTAACTCTTAAATGTACACTTAAAAAAATTGATTCATGTTCATTACTTCCAAATAAGTGAAATAAGGAATAATACACTTATTTGTAATTGTTTACTTTGTATTTAAACTATTGTAGTGTAAACCTCCCACTGTTTCTAAAGTGTTTTTTTTTTTTATTCAGTTTATTTTTTCCCCTTGTGTTTGTTCATAAATACTCCCTCTGTTGAATTACTTTTTTTGGCCACTGCTGATGTGGACTGATGTTTAACTGATGTGATTTTATCACAGGCACTTTGTGATGTATACACACATTTACATTAACCCCCCTCATTTAGGCTCTGAATCCTGTCTGTTTATCCTAAGTGATTGAAGTTTCTCAGAATAACTACAGTATCTCTGTTATCATGACCGTTCTTAATGTTTGCATTTACAGTGTATTTTAAAAGCCATGATTGAGTCACTTGTCTACAGTCTGAGCAAAGATCCAGCATCATGTTGCAACTTGGATTAAAATTTTCCTTTTAAATAGAATTTATATCAACTTCACTGTCTAAATACTGATACAGTCGGTTGATGCAAGATTATGGTGCCGAGATTTTTGTGTGTGTGTGTTTTAGATTGGATTCAACCTTCCCTACATAGACGTCATAGATTTCTTCCTTAGATTATGCCAGCTTGAACCAATAAAGGTGGATATTTTTTAAGCTTACAGGCATATCGAGCAGGAAGGAAAAAAGGGAAGTGGATTGGGTAATGGAGGCCAATGTGCTTTAGGGGCTTAACATATTGATCATACAAATAGGTTATTGGTTTTACATGCTCTGCTGTGTGTGTTGGTGATCTAGGAGTAGATGTATAAAAATGTATGTTTATTTTATGGTGTTTTTTGTCTTCTTTTGTAAATGCGGGGGAAGTTTGATCACCATAGAAAATGGTGGTGAAATTACCATTTTTCCCATTTTACCCCATGTTTGTCGAAATGTGAAATTAGTGTAAACGGACAACACTTATCTGTTAAATGGCCGAGGTTTATCAGAAATAACAAAATTATAGATATTACAACTAATATATATTCTTAGATGATTTCATTCATCTGATTTTCTTGTTTTATGTTGAGGCTTTGGAACCGACAGCAGGTTTTCACCTTAAAGCCGAGAACGGCCAGAATAAATGTGGTGTTATAAATCAAAAACCTGAAATTTACATTGTAATTTGTTTAATTTATAGCTGTAATATATTTGAACTTAAACACAATTTTTATGCTTAAACAATTTAGAAAACACATTGTGTTTATTTATTAACAAAAATTTTCTAGAAAATTGGACCGTAACCAGTAAATGTATAGTTTCTTGGCACTTTTAATCTTTTGCTGTTTTTGTTTTTACATCATCACTGCTTTGTGTGTAAGCTATTTTATCAATGGAATTAGCTAAACTCTGATAAATTGTTGGTTTGGGCTCTAATCCAGCTGCTGAAAACCTTGCGGGATCACATGCCCCCTGAGCCTCAGCAGCAATGCTTTGGGTATCAGTTTTTCTGGTGCATATTGCAAAGCTTCGTAAATAGTATGTCGGTCCATGTAGTGTTCGTATCTATTGCCCTCTCCCTCCCTCCACCCTTCCCCTCCTGGCACAAAGATCTCTTGTTCCCCCAGTGAATGCGTGCTGCCCTGAGCCATTCAGGCTTTTGTGGGGCTGAGGGGCCCTCTCTCCCCCCTTCCTCTGCTGGGGTCAAAGGGGGGCAGGGGCAGGGCTTATCCCTAGTTAGTGGTCGAGCTCAGGGGTGTGTGAGGGGAGGAAGGAGAGATGGAAGTGGGAGAGGGCAGAGATAAGAGAATGCAGCTTGTGTTGGAGTGTGTGAAAATGGAGCGGTGTATATATGTAGGTGAATTCTAATTATAATAAGCTTTTCAATGTAATATGTAGAGTTTAACATTTTTTTTGCAGAATTGCGTTAGGAGGGCAAAGCTGAAAGATTTAACAGAAGGCGGTAGAAGTGCAGCTGTAATACAGGAAAAGTTGAATGTTATTTAAGTTTGTGTGTGTGCATATTAGGGTTGGGACAATACATTGATACATCGATCATATGGTCAATGAGTCAATGATATCGATCCAAAATCCTAATATCGGCCAAAAATCAATAGAGTAACCAGTTATTAAACGCACTTTTATTTTGAAAATATTTTCTTTTAAAGTGAATGTTAATCCCAGAGCTCAGGAATAAAGAAGGTTAAATGATGATCTAGTTACTTTTTGCGATTAATGGAAATAATTGTGATCAATCAATCATCATATTGCTTTATATCGCTTTATATCGTTTCATATTGAACAGAGGATCCTAGATCAAATCGAATCTAAATCGTATCTAGACTGAATTTGAGATATCGGCAAACATCGAATCGCTGTATCACTATATCGATATCGTATCGTTATCAAACCAGTGATTCCCACCCCTACTGCATAATACATTTTGATTCTTTTTAGACCCAAAATTACTGTACTTTTCAGTCAAGCTTGTCTTGTATTTGTTGATTTAATCAGTCACCCAATTTATTTTCATTTTAATTCCATATTGTTTAATAAATTGATGTTTGATAGCTTTTATTTGCATCTTTATTACCATTTCCGTACATTCTAAAAAAATGTTTTGCCATGGTTCCAATCATTTATTTATTTTAAAAGTTACACAAATACAATGTGCTAAAATTTGTCTAGTAGTACAAGTGTGATTAAAGTTTTTTATTGCATATTTGGACCAATATTAAGATCAATAAAAAAAATAATAAAAGAGGTAATAATATAGCATCTGGTCCTGGCTCACTGTTTTACTCGTTATAATGAGAAAAACACAGGCAATGCAAACTATTTTTAAAGAGAGCGTCTTTCTTGAACATCCCAGTTAGCCTTGACGACAAGTCAACACTCACAATAGGAGGACTGAAATAAATTAACTGAATGACGCTTAATATTTGTAACTGCTATTATAGTCCTTGAAAGTCTGTTTTTACACATATTTTGATTTAAAAAAATCGAGTATGTAAAAATAATACTGTTAATGCCTATCTCTCCACAGGTGTCTTTTCTGTTGCCGATGGGTCATCTTCTGGGACAGGAGCTGTCGCTATGGTCGGAGCAGGCTCAGAGTTGTCACAGCAACAGCAGCCCACACCTTCCCTGGCCCCTCCTTCCCCATTCACTGCCACCGCACCGCTTAACAGCACAGCCTCTACGCACGTGAGTCCCAACACGCCAACATGCACTAGAAACTCTCAGCACCCCTGCTCTCTCCCCACACGAGTAAAGAAGCACGCTCATTAAACCCTCAACGACATACGATTCATAATTCCTTCTTTCATAGAAGCGAATGACTCACATTCTCTGCATTAACAAAAAACCTCTGCATCCTTCAGTTCACCCACATCTCCCATTTCTTTGAGCTCGAGTGCAGCTAAACTGTGGGAACACAAATAAACCAAAGCACACTAATTAAACATCTTCCGCACCAAATCTCTGAGCACTATTATTAATCCACCTCAAGTTAATTATCTGTGAAATATGTGTTTTCTGACCTTGTGTAGAGAGTGTTTTCTCAGCAAGGTATTCTGTAGCTGATGATTGGTTCACCTGTAGAGTGTGATTCCTGATCATTGAAAGGACCAAGGATTAAACTTTATATATTATTCATATATGAACACCTAACTAAAGCATGCTTGATTCTGCAGAGTTAATCAATTTTGTTAACATTGGTGAATAAGTTTATGACATTAAGTGACACAGGAATCTTAAGGAGTGTAAAGGAAGATGTGACTGAGAAGTCATCATTTTTGTAGGTATTCAGGTTCCAGCAAAATGAAACACTGGAGAAACTGTCAAGGCCTGCATGTTATTGTAAATGCACGCCCTATTATGTTTTCTATTATGGGACTTAATGTGGAAAACATTTGATAAAAACACGTCTGGACCGAAACAAGAATCAAGGCCGCACATTTAAGGAAAAGCCCTCCTGTGTTGAAATGTTTGTCATTTTCTTTTTTTTTAATGGAAATGTATTGAATTTAATACAGTAGTTTAACAATTTGAATCAATGGGGGAAAAAACTTGCATTTATTTAATTTAGTTAAATATTTCTGATGTGCTTATAGTCTAGTGCTAATGTGGTTGAGTGTAGTTTCCAAGCCATGGGGTCCGGTGTAATCACCTCTGCCCCCACAACTCATCAATGACACACACACACCCCTTTTTTTTTTTAGCTTAAAAGAAACAAAAACAACCAAAAACTTGTCCTCCATCACTGACGTTGGTGTCCAATGTTTCAAATTCTCCTCAAACGCTTTGCCCCGTCTCTGTCCACCCAGCTCCATTTTTCTCTCGTGTCCACTCGTCACCTTTCTTTTGCTTTCTTTCTCACACTCGCGCACACACTTTCTCTCACCCCCGACCTTCCTCCTCTCTTTCCCCCTCCATTTCTCTTTTTTTTCCCCCTCGTTGTCCTGTGATGTAATGACATCTGACAAGCACCACAGTAGGGATGGAGAGATAGATGGCGGTTAGGAGGGGTCGCCGTCAGTGTGTGTGTGTGTGTTTGTGCGTGTGTGTATATTGGTAGGGTGAGGGTGGGGGGCTTTGCACTCATGCCTCAAATTTGCCGGGCCGGCCTTCATCTCGCTGTACTCCTCTGTTCAGCACGTATTCTAGAGGACAGGAGGTGTGTGTGTGTGTGTGTGTGTGTGAGAGAGAGGGAGAGAGAGACTAAATAAAATGGTGTGGGTTACTTCTGGAGAAAAAGTTGGTTTTCCCTTTCAGTTTTTTTTCTTTTCTAAGCTGTGTTGGTTTGTACAGTATTGCACAATTCCCTCAGACACACATACTTTGAATTGAGTCTACAAAAATTATACAACTAAAGACGGATGCAAACAACAGGCTGTCTGTGTGAGTGTGTGTGTGTGTGTGTGTGTGTGAGAGAGAGAGAGAGAGGCGAAGACCATTTGCTATTTTGGGTCTGCTTGTAGAGTCTCGGCCTACTGTTATTGGCTATCAGCCCAGGACAGAAAAGAGGGAGTGTGAGAGGGTCTTTAATGAAAAATGAATGTAAATGAAAAATGAATGTTGATGGGAAGGGGGGCAGGATTATGGCACTGAGGGAAGGAGGAGGGATGTAAAAAGAAATCTGAAGTCCTTTTAGAGCGGGAGAAAATAGATAGTGGGAACAGGTTCTCCTTTGAATTTAATATAGAAGGAAATTGGAATTTTCAGGTTTTTCAGCTTTTCTCATTTGAAGCACACTATAAGTTCATGAATTTTTATTTATTCATTTTTTTTACCATCAGAGCTCTCTCCAAATTTAAACAAATATATATTAATCACTCTTAAAGATGTAAAACACAAATGTTTAGCTTCAGGATTCACTTAAGCTTGTTTGTTTTTAATATTTTTGGCTTTTGTGTCATTGATATTTACAGCATTTGTTTATTTCTGTTCAACATGAGTCATTTCGCTTTTATATTTAAAATACAACATACCCATTGCACAAATTTAAATATTTTAGTCACAACTATAGAATAGAATTTTAAAAATCGTTATTGTCCACTGAAGTGGAAAATTGTCTTCGGCTCACAGACTCAATATAGTATTGCATATGTGCGATAAAAAATCAAATGAATGCATGAAAATGCATTTGATGATACATTAAAAATACTTTAAAAAAGATAAAAATGTAAGAGGTAAAAAACTCTAAGTGAAGGAGTTCAAATCAACCTCTTGATTGCTCATTTTGGTTTTGAGTTGGGAATATAGATGAGATTGGAATAAAAGATCATTTTAAGGCGCATTTATTCAGAGATCAGAATCACCTTTCTGGTTTCAGGAGCTCAAACTAACAGGAAAGAGGAAGATCTCTCTTCCTAGCTTTTCTCTTTGTCCTTTCGGGATAAATATTAACTGGAGGCTTTTATAATTGTTCTACACTAATATTGTAAGACAAAAATGTATTCCTGAAATTCCCAAAACATGACTTGAATTTTCTACATTATGTTTTGTCACACGGTTTCAGCCATTTTGTTCTTTTAAAAAGGAGCAGATTCCCCTCCTGATGCTCCACCCTCACTATCCGCTCTCTCCCTCCACCCCACCCTTCACACCATGGTCCTTATTTGGGAAATGCCTTAATTGGATTAAACTCTATGCATCAGAAACACTTTGTCAGCATGTCAACGTACTGTTGGGGTGCCCATGCATTCGGAGCCCCGTGTGTAAAAAGAATAATGAGCTGAGGCTTCATAATATATTCCTGTTTTTATTCTTGTGCATTAATGATGGTGAAGTGTTGTCAGACCACATTCTGATATTAATTTTCTTTTTTCTAAATAAGCTTCATGGACATGACATTTTATTTAGGGAGCTCTGTTATAGAGATCAAAGCTGTAAAACCGGAGGGTTGAGATTCCTCTTAGATTTGGGCATGTCATACTACTAGAAAATATTAAGGGAAGATTAAAAACTCATTTAGAGTTCAAAATAATAAAATATAAAAACTCTTATGATTGTTTGAAATAATTTCAAATAAGCTTATTGCAGACTCATTATAGTATTGCTTTTATGCCATTCAAAATTTTATATTTTATTTTCATAGATATGTAAATGATGTATAAATATGAAATCCTCAGAAATTGAATAAACAACTTTAAAATTTAAGAATTAAAAAATTCTGTGGATTTGTCTCTGCAGTAGAAATTCCTTAAATTTGCTAGTTTCATTTTTGAACATTTGTGTTTTGCTCTTTTGTGCCTTTGGAAACTTTATTTTTTTTTAAAGGTAACAATATATTTTACTACAGTGTTTTATACAGTAACATAAATAAACCATGAGATAATCTAAAAAATACATTCATAGATAAAATAGAAATTCCTTAAATCTTTTGTTTTGGGCCAAATATTTGTAATGCACCTTTTTTTGTTTGTGTGTTTTTTAATTCGCTAGTCTGTTTCCACCTCTTTAAGTTAAGAAATAGTCCTTGATCTCGATTTTTAGAACATTGAAACTATTGGATTCATCCTGCCTGCCAAGTGGTTCACACACAAGCAAATAAATAACGTGTTTCTCATTGGGAAATAAATCCAATTTAAATAACTACAACAAGGACTGAAGTCTCAGGAAAGGGTTTAATCTTTCTTTTCCTCTGCATGTGTTTGTCTGTCCTCAGGTGAGCGGTTTGCCAGGCTCGGTCTTCAACCTGGCTCCTCCTCACATGTTTGGCAACAGGCTCAACCCCAACTCAACTATGGCAGCGCTCATCGCTCAGTCCGAGGCTTCACCAGCAGGTTTGGGAAACATACCTAATGTGTTTGTGTGCGTGTGAGAGAGAGCAAGAGCGAGAATGGGTCACTACCCCCCAATCCCACAGAGAGATCAAGGGTCAGTGATAGTTTTAGGCCCCTCCCAGTCTACTCCAATTACACATCCCTGTCACTTCCTTCTGTCTTCTTCATTCACACGTGTAACCAGTGTATATTTATATTCAAGAGTTGCTGTGCGTATGAGTGAGAAAAACAAAGGAATTCTGGTGACACAATGATGTTTTTATTAGAAAAATAAATAGTTTGGTGTGTGGCGTCAGGAGCCCTTTGGGGCTTCTGCAGTATAACGCAAAGTTTGTCTGGCATTGTGTGTCCAGCTCAGGAGAGCACTGATGAGGGAGTAAGAAGTGGTTTTAGCAATCAAGAGTAGTCACTTCCTGATGCAAGACATCTGGTCACCCAGAGAGTAGAGAAGTAAGAGAAAAGAAAGGCAGAAGAAGAAAGAGTGAGGACGAGGAAGCAGTTCCTGCTGCCGGTCAGCAGTCATCAGAGCCAGATCTGCTTTGACCTGCAGGTCAGCTCACTAATCAGACTGAATGTCAGGGGGCCACAGGGCTGGCTGTGTGTGTGTGTGTGTGTGTGTGTGTGCGTGTGTGTGTGTGTGTGTGTGTGTGTCTGCTTATATGGAGAATAACCAGGTTCTTTGTGTAGACGCAAAATAGCTCTATCTAATTCCTGAAAACCAGAAAAAGATGAGTTTGATTGGTTTGGATGTAAAGTGTTGTTAGATCAGCTTCCCTGCCTTTAATTCAGAAAAGTATTACATTTTTATATCAATTAGATTTAATGGAGAATTTTAGATAAGCGTGAGCATTGACAGTGCAAGACGGTGTGCTACTATATTATTTGAAATCAGCTGTCATGTTGTTATCTAAGCTTTTTCTTTTTACGTGTAAATGCTTCACATTTAATCTTTTTCTTTGTCATTTTTAACTTTACTCTCTCTTGAACCTATTGAATATCTTAGAAATTAATAATCTGCCAATTATTTTCTGGCTAAATTGTGTGCCCAAGATTACCTGTTTGAGCAACGTTAAAAACATTTGTGTAGAGATTAACTTTTGTAGCAACAACTGCTGTAATGTGAAGCTTTGTTTGCCTTTTGCTTGAAAATTAAAACAGTTCATTAATTATTTAACAGAGGTTTGGTTGAGGTGGCTGACCCATGGACTTACCTGCTCGTTGCCCACGGTTACATAGTGTTTTTTTAATTTGGAATGAATAATTCCGAATTGACTAATTCGAAATTAAAATCTTCTCCTTCGGGTTTGCATGGGAATATTTATTCCAAATGAAGGTTTACATGGACAACACGTTTTCTTAATTCCGCTATAAAGCCAAGGGTTGAGAAGGGTTCTGATTGGTTGGATGGCGGGAGTGACGTAACGTACATCTACCGGACGTTAAAACACGCTTTGTTTATTTCCAACAACATGAGGAAGTGTTGCAATAAGAGCCATTTTTGACTGATTTCGATTCTAGTTATGAGGAAGCCACTATCATGCTACATCACGTTTACCTGAACAGATTCGGTTTGAGCACGTTTGCTTCGGACGGGACGCGCTGTTTATGGTCGTAAGTTTGATTCCGAATTAAATTTGCATAAGGAATTAAGTCTTTACATGGTCTGTTTAAAGCGAAATTAACGTTAATTCCGAATTAAAGAGGAATTAAAAGTCTCATGAAAGTTTGGCCATTGCTGCAGAAAGAATCACTCATGATAAAAAATCATTAAGTTGTCGGGGCTATCATTTGGAGTCTGTGATGCAGAAGTTTTGTTTGTCAGCTAGTAGAAGTCATGTGAGCACAAACATGCAAAGTGTTTGTTTGTGTGTGATTGTATGCATGTAGCCTGTTTACTTTGGCAGCTGCGTCTCTTTGCTTTTGAGTGCTTGGAGGGAGGTGCCAAGATGGGAAAGGGTTGCGACAGAAAGAAGACTTGAAAAAGAAGGGACCGAGAGACTGGAGTGGCGACCTGGTGGGGGTAAAAGCTGGGATTGACTGTCTTAAGTAGAGGGGAGTTTGTGTGAGTGTTTAAATGCAAAAGTGTGTGTGCATGTGTGATTCATTACTCTCACTGAGGAAAATGAATAGAAGCGTCTGGCCGGGGGCCCAGAGGGAGGAGAGAGAGAGACTCTCACAGAAGGTGGAGAGTGAGAGAGGGAAGCACATGCAGTTTGAATGAAGGCTGGTTGTGAAAGAGATACAAAAAAATGAAGAGGATTGTAGGAAATAAACATGCTGTCATAAAGCACATTTAATCTCATCGGAGGAGAAATCTGTGAAACTTAAAATGTTTTGACCTTCTGTCCACTCTCGATTTCATCACCTCAAACTTAAATGGATTATTCTAGAAACAGCAGCCGCATTTAAGTGCTGATGAGTACAACCAGACATGTTTGGCAATCTTGCAAAATAATCTATTATATCTACTGTCATTTGTAGTATTATAACAGTGATAATTGCTAAATCAACCGTATTTTTCTGTCTGCTGTTCCAGAACATCCACATAGGCCTTTCTGTAACTCAGCGTGCTAATCAGCTCTAATAAAAGAAATCTAAATCTGGCATTTACACAGCACGACCACTTCCAAATAAGTCTGTCAGCTGATGAAAAGCCATTGTATCTGAGCACGGTTTCACAAATGTGCTCAAAGTGAATTTATTTCCCTTTGCAATAAGAATTTTGGTAGTAGAAGATTGTAATAAGATTTGCAGACGCGGTGCCGGAAGAAGCTCCGAGTACCCAAAATCTGTAAAAGGCAAGCAGAAGAAATCTGTGTGTAAAGTTTTTGTTGAGCTGTATTTGCATCATTAACCCCCTACTAAGAAAAAAATTTAGTGATTTATTGTTTTTTTATATATATATTTGCAGATCCATGTGTTTTTGTTTTGTCTGAAAACAGAATTGCGATGGTCAGAAGATCTAGATGTTTGAATTGTTTGACAGAAGTTAGAAGGAAAAAAATTATGTAATTTGAAATTTGTTTAGAAAAATTGTTTGAAATGAGTTGTAAGTGCACTTCAGCCTGTGTAGCCTGTTCTTAGATTGTCCCATCGATTTTCATGTTTGTGTGCAGATCAGGAGGTGGGAGATAGCAGCAGCAACAGCGGCGGCGGATCTCAGGGCTTTTCCATAAGAGCTTCTCCCAAGACCACCCCACGGTGAATCCACACACACTCCCTTGCTCAAATGCCCTCCCAGCCCTCCTTCACCATTTACATTCCTCACTGCCCCCCTCCCTGGTTCACCCATCCCTCCCCTCTTTTTTTCTGCTTTTCCCTTCGCTGGCCCCTCGTCTTCCCTTTACCTCTCACACACACGCATTTTCTCTCTTTCGCTATTACCCCCACAGGCAATTCTCGTCCTCTCTGCCAACGATAACTTGTGTTTTTGAAGGAGGTAACCATCCTTCAAGTCAAGTTAGATTTTTATTTCTCCTTTCTGGGTTGAAATCACACACGAAGGGACAGCCTGGTGATGTACCATCCACACCATTTGGGAATATTTGCATGGATTTCTGGGGATGCAAATAGCAGTTTCACAGATAGGTTTTTGTTTGTTTGTTTGCAACTTTGTGGGATGTGTGAAGTCACCTGAGAAGGTTGGTAACACTTTTACCATTGATACTGCATCTAAATTATGTTCTTACATTTTAAAAGGCTGACATTTAATTTAGAAGTGTGTATTTTTATCAAATATGGTGTCTGTTGATATTTACACCATGGATTTATTATTTAGATTTCTGGATATATGTGTTTAGAAATTATATTTTTAATTTTCAGGGAGAGGGGGAGTCGTGTCATTGACTGCTTTAAGAGAAGAGAAAGTTTTGTTTTATTCCCCTCAAAAAGTCTAAATTTGTTGCTGCTACTTTTTCCAGCATGTTGCACATCTATTGCTGTCCCCTGTGCTCTCTCCTGCTGCCCCTCATTTCCCCTCTTTCACACTCCACAGATTGTCTCAGCACACACCAAGATTTATCACATCAAGACATTGCGCTTCCCTTTCTGTCCGTCTCTCCCTGTTCCATGTCCTCTTTCTTCCTCCCTCTCCTCGTCTTTCTCCGGCTCTCACACGCAGACAGAAAGCCTGGCCCCTTTTCATTACGGGCCACTGTAACAACAAATTGATGTAGTTTTATAGCCAGCAGTGTCTATGTTTGTCTGACGTTTATGTTGGGTCGTTAATCTCCCTATTGACCTCTCCATCTCTTCTTTTCTGTCCATGCTCTCCCTTTCCCTTCATTCAGCTCTCCCATTGGTGGCCTGCAGATCCGCTATGACTCTCCGGGGTCGTTGCTGGGGCCGGGGCTGGGGTTGCTAGGGGCTGGGGGAGGCGGCGGGGAGACGCTGCCCCCGGTGGCCACCAGCATCGAGCAGCTCCTGGAGAGGCAGTGGAACGAAGGACAGAGCTTCCTGCTGCAGCAGGGAGCACAGGGAGACGGTGAGAGCGCAGTGTTGATACGATTTAAAACTTGTCCTCTTTGTCAGTAAAACAGCATCAGCTCAGCCTCCTAAAAGACGCAGGTGTAAAGTGCATAAAAACGCATTTTAATCTTCCATCTTTACATCTTTTTTTGTGTGTTTTTGTCCCCCTAAACTAATTTATCACGCTCTTTCCTCTCAGCTGTTCCGCAGCCTTGCTCCCTCTTTGCCATCACTTTATCTTTCTTTGTTGCTGCTGTCGATGTCTGTCAGCTATCTGCTTATCTGAACATCCCTTTAGGGATCAATAAAGTGAAAATGAAAAAGTGAAGCAATAGCCGCCTTGTTATTAGAAAGGTTGTCCTTCATCTGCACCAGTCAGTCTTAAAAGTCCTGTGCCTGCAAACACTCCTCATCTTGTCTTCTTGTCCTTGAGTCTGGTCAGACAGCGGGGCAACAATAGTTGATATTGACCTCCGACCTCCCTGACTGCAGTCAACTGAGTATTTGAACATTAGGCGTGTTGAAACAGGGATTTTAAATGCTTCTGCTTCAAGGAACGCTTTACTTCACAGATATTTAAGACATAAATGTTCGAAAAGATATTTCCCGTTACATGTCCTGTAAGACAAAGGCTCAATGCAGGATGATAACATAATATTTTAAGCTGACAAGCCATTGTTGTTTCTCTCATTTCTCTCTATCAGTGGTGGGAATGTTGAAATCTCTGCACCAGCTGCAGGAGGAGAACAGGAGGCTGGAGGAGCAGATTAAAACTCTGACCATGAAGAAAGAGAGACTTCAGCTACTCAGCGCGCAGCTATCAGTGCCTTTCACTCCCACAACTGCTTCTTCTGGTACATGCGCGCACTTCAGCTAAACTTGGATCTACATTTTCCCTTTTTTCTTTTAATGTGTTTACAATACATGGGCACATTGTGCTGGTGCACATCTAAACCTGTGCTTGTTCATTTTTGCTTATGTCAAAGGAGCACAGCTTGGAGCCACTGACTCCTCTTTACCTGCGGCAGCTCAGGTGCGAACCAAATGTTCATAATTTCAGTTTAAATACAGTGGAAATAAAATCAGTGCAGTAATGTGTAATAAATGTATCAGCTGAGATCATGCAGCCACCATGGTTTTATATTTCTTGCTAAATTTGACAAACTGCACTGAGCACTTTAGATTTGTAATAAAGATAGTCAAGAATGGCTTTGATCTTTCTCCGTCTGCCCCTCAGGACACTGCATCATGTGGCGGTCACAGCAGCAGTGGCTCCACCTCATCCCTTTCCACACCTTCCTCCGTCTCCCAGAGTCCGCCTCAGCCGGCGCTCAACGGGGTTGCAACCGTGGGGGCGACCACGGCTAGCCTGGGAGGCGTGGCGGGGCTGATGGGCGCTCTGGGCGCAGGAAACGCGCTGGGTATAGGGGGAATCGTCGGAGCACTGAACGGTGTGATCCAGACACCAGCGGGCACAGCCAGTCCTCACACACACACTACAGGAGCAGCTACTGGTGTGACACTGCCCATTAATAACAGGTATATTACAGCTGCACTAATCGTCCGTTTCACGCCAATTTAATGCTGTTTTGTCTCTGATGATCATTAAATCAATGCATGTGATGTCATGTGACACAATCTAACAAATCAGCCGAGAGTCTCATAAGTAAAGCGCTTTCCTCCCCTCTTTTACATCTTGAAGGCCTTATTTGTAATGTGAGGGAACTTATGTGTGTGTCATGAAGTGAATAGAAACTTGATTGCATCCTCTCCTTTTTCTAATTTATTCCTTTTGCATCGCTTTGGATTGTTGCAGCTCAGCAACTAGTAAGAACAGGTGAGACGGAGACAGAAACCTGCAGCTTTGCTGCATTCATATGTGTCAGATAAGCTGAATGAATGTTATTTTCCTTTCTGTGAGGTTGTGTGAGTTTATAATCTGTTTTTATGTTTTTGTTGCTCTTTAGAAAACAATTTTTATTTTAAATGTTTACAGTGAAAAATCAGATAATGGTTTGGCCATTTGTTGCATGTGCTGTACATTCAGCAGCCTCCTCTCTTTGTTAGCTCTGATTCTCTGCAGGCAGTGTGCATTGTGCTCATCTGACTCATGTTTTGTTTTGTCAGCGCTGCACGACTCGGCCTGCTGTCTGAGCAGCAAAGACTCATCCTGCAGCAGCATCAGCTCCAGCAGCTGCTGTCTTCACAGCCTTCAGCGGTAAAACACACACAAATACACACACACATATAATTACCCAGCACTGTCACACAGTTAAACACAAATGAGAAACAATCTTTCTTCGAATGTTAGTTTTTATCCTAGCTTTTTAATTGCCCTCTTTATTTCCATTCCTTCTTGTCTTTAACCTCAACTTTATCTTTTCATTTCCTCCTCTTCCTTGTTTCTTTCTTCCTCCCCTTCTGTCCTCGATCCCTCTTTGCTCCCCACGCTCCCCCCCCCCCCCCACCCCACTCCCCCACCCCACACACACACACACACACACACACACACACACAGGATCAGCAGCAGGTGTTGCTCTACCAACTGATGCAGCAGCAGCAGGACCTCCAGCAGCTGCAGTCCCTCTCCTCCTCAGCCCAGATTCCCTCCATCCCGCTCTCGTCCGCTCAGCTGCCCATCAACAACCTGCTGCCTGGCGCCCAGAGTCAAGGCCAAGGCACCATCACCGCCAACCCCTTCCTGGCCCTGCAGCATGCGCACGCCGACACGCATGGCTCAGGGGCGCAGAAGCCGCGGCTAGCTGAGAAAGCTGTGGGTGTTGCAGGGCAGGAGAAGACATGACAACATATCTTTTGTTTGTTTTTTTTCCCCTAATGAAATAAATATGCAGAGTTTTGGGATCAGACTGTTGGTCAGCTTTGTAGTTCAGCAATTTGGACATTGTCGGGAGAGAAATCTCTGTCCTTGGTAGATTGCTCTTTCCAGTGGTGCTTGTTGAAACCAGAATAATGTAAGTATATTGCAGGTTTTTGTTTTACAGTCAGTCACATGGGTGGGGCCTCGCTTGGTTTGTTTTCCCAGCTTTTTTTCTGGTTCTAGTTTTGACCCCACTTTTTGTGTAAATTTCTGCTATTTATTGTGATACAACTTTAGATTTTGTACCCTTTAAATTTCAGTGCTGCTTCTGGGTCTTATTTTTGTGTAGATTGATGTTTTTATTTAATATTCCTGGTAGTAACTGTGTATTAGTGTCAGCATGTAGCACCAGAGCACGTGTTTTTCTCCATCTAACTGGTAAACTCGCTGACAGGTGAGCTTCCCAGAAATGTTTTCTTCTGTTTTCTTGTTCTTCTCTCTTCATTCTGATTCTTGGTCCCGCTAGTTCTCTTTTTCTTCTTTGTGTCATGGCCTGGTCTCTCTGCTGTTTAACACTCAGGGGCTTCAGCTAACCAGAGCTGTTCACTCAACACTCAAGCTGGTGCACACAGAACTATAACAAAAAAGACAAAAATTTGCATCAATACATGAATGAATGAAA
>JBBDHI010000019.1:14304555-14320860 GCA_037177115.1 Craterocephalus stercusmuscarum
TTTCTATGTAACTGTGATCTAAAAACTCTATCCACATCTAAAATGGTAGAAGAGAAAGTTATTCCAGGAACAGATATTAAATATTAATGATCCAGTAAGAGTCTCTTTGCTCTATCCAGTAATACAATCATATTGTTACATAGTTAGATCAAAGGCAGGATTTTAACTCTGCACATGATCCTTTTGTTTATCACTCTCTACACAGAAACCCATTAGATCACAGTTACATAGAAACATGTCTCAGTAATCTGCTTTGACACTCTATACATGATTATATAAGAGTCTAAAATAACTGCAAACTCTATTCCCATTGGTGTGAGGAAGTTTTTGATATTGGAAAGTAGTATTTTCCATTAGTCTCCCTCATTCCAAACTGTTAACACGCATTAGTGGCACAATTATAAAAGCTGGAGTCTAATCTTTTAAAAGTCCCAGGGTAATGTTGGAAATGGCCAGAGGAGAAGAGGAGAGGAGAATGAAAGAGGGATAAGGGGAGAAAGGGGAGGAGAGAAACTCAATCTAAAGCACCAGGTGCACCTTTTGTCGACATAATCTCCCAGCCCTTGAGAGGGCACACACACTGGCCCAACATATACAGCCTTTCATATGTACACACGCTGCTTTTTTGGCTGGGGGGGATTTGGACCCTGGTTTGGGTGCTGGTCATATGTAAAAGGGACTCCTAGGTCAGCGCGCCGCCGGAGGAGGGTTTCGTGCATTGTGTAACTACACTTAGTTGCACAAGATCAATTGCATGAAACCATTCCCAATGCATTTCCAGATTAAAGTCCAGTGTTGTGTAGCTGTAAACCTGCTACTCCAAAACACATGTACGCCTATGTGAGAGGATCTGTGTTTATCAATACATCGTCATCACCTTTAATCATCTAATGATGTATGAGAACGATTCTATGAGTCTTAAACACATTCATAAATAGTTTAGAAACATATGTCAGTGACCTGTCCATATGTTTAAACTGGTGCCAAATGCTAATGTGTTCATAGGTGGAATCATTTATAGTGACACATGTTTACAGCCATGTTGTCCACTATTCATTAGCAGTGGGTGCAGTAGCTTTCAGTTTGATTAGGTTCATTTTAAAAAGGATGGAAAAAGGCTCCGCCTGCATAAACACAGCAGTCATCTGCACCCATGTTTCGCTCGGTGTACTCAGGGGATTGTACTTCAGTGGCCTCATGATGGCTAATGTTAGTGTTTTGAATAGATTTTTCGTCACTAAATATAACATTACAGGATTTTTTTTATATTAGCTGCAGTATGAATAATCCAGGTTATGAATGAGTTCTCAGTGTCAGAAGAAGACGTAAGAACATGGCCGTTGTGAAATGCAGGCATATATTGATACATGCCAGTCAGTTTATAACATCATCCAGGGAGGACAGGAGTGGAACACGAAGGAATGGCTAGCTGTCGGTCTGCATTGTTAATGTGTATCTACAAGCCTGAAATGCTGTAAACCTTGGACTGTGCAAAAAAAAAAAAGAAAACACCCTTGAATAGCATTACAGCCCATGTTAATCAATGGCTCTTACCACAGTGGATTTAAGCAGGCCTGGCGCCCCTTGTCCACAATCCCTCACCCGCCATTCTTTAAGCTCGACCCCTAAACTCCTGTAAAGCCTCAAGTGGGGACGAAGCCAAGGACGGAGCCGGCTGCTCATTGTGATTTAATCTCTCTCTGCCTCTCTACTGCGAGAACAAACATCAAATATGGCCTCCTTATCAGTCCAGAGCTGCTCTGTCTATCACCAATCAATATCTCCTGTTCTGTGTGCTGGCTTGTCTGTATCTGTGTGTATTTATACTCATCCAGCTACTTTTGTGAGGACCGGTTGGAGTTTTAGATCACTGAGGTGAGGGCATGTAGGAAAAGTAAGGACCAGTGCTCACCTTTAAAGGCCCGTGTGAGGGTTCAGATTGGTTTTGGGGTGGGTGTCGGGGGTAAAGCTAGGGGGACAGGAGCTGCCTTGTGTCAGTGAATGTCCTCACAAAGACAGCCATGCATTCACGTGTGTTAGTGTGAAACAGGTCTCTGGGGCTGTGGTAAGAAAGGTCAAAGATCAGGTATAACCCTCCAGCGTGGAATGACAGATGTGGCCCGAGGAAGCAAAGATAAAAGAAAGAGGGAAAAATGCGAGAAGGGAAAGATATATACTAGTTGCACGTGTTCCTAACAACAGATCAGAAAAACACGGGAATTGTTTTGATACTTTCCGCTGCGTCTGCAGCAGGTATGGCTTCGCCTCAGGCATGAGAGTCTGCGAGATCAGCCTGAATGTCGGCCTTCAGGACGAGGCTTCATCCATGTCTGACAGTGTCGGATTACATGTAATCTGGATTACAGGGTAATTAGATTGAAAAAAATATGCCACTGCAATCAACTCAGGCTATTTGACCAAATGCTATTAACATTCTACAGCACAACAACATTTCTCCACTCGGATTGCTTGGTTACTGAAAGGTTTCCTCTTCTTTTACTTCCCCCAAATAAATATCTAATAATAATGGAGATGCTGATCATCATGGATACTTTTAGACATTGTCAGTTTTTGGCACAAGCTACAAAGCTATTTTTATAAGCAATCATATTGCAACATTATTATCATACAAAAGATTGACAGGAGTTAAAGTAACAACCATGAAAGACTCATTAACTGACCACATTTCAGTGTAATCCGACCCAACCCTGCTGACTACCTTTGTGAAGCTGCTGCCAGCTGAACATGCATTGTCTGCACTGAATATAGCTCTTTCTTAGATACTTCCCTCAGTCATGGGGAATAGGAACAAGTATGAAAAGCTGTGCTTCCTGTTTATAGTGAAGAGGAACTAAATTGTTTGGTGTCCATACAGAACCTGAAGTCTTTGATCAGCAGATTTGACAAACATGCACACAGAGATGTGTATTATGAAGCCATGCTACGCTTGTTTTCCCCTTCTGGAACAAATACTCTAAAAAAGGAGGTATGCATTTGTATTAAAAGGGGGGGATCCTGAGGTGGTATTACACTCTGTATGTACTTCTTTTCACCATGACACAGCTCTGTAAAGCTAGCTGCTGCAGAGCTTCAGCAGGCAGCAACGGCTGTTAGAGATAGATGAAGAAGGAGAGACAGAGAGTGAGGGGGGCAATCCTTTGTTCTGTCAAGGACTTAACACAATCAGAGTGTACAGTGTGTCAGGAGCGCACAGGCATATATCAACTTCAATCTCTTTTTAATGAAAAATCCTGCCCTCTCTAATATGTGCAAATTAACCTCTTCTCCTCCCTCCCTCCTCCCTTCCTGCCATTTCCCCACCTCTTTCTCTCCCTCGCGGAGGCCCCTCCGCTCCCTCTCTCGCTCTCCGCTCTTGTTCGCGTCCCTCTTCTCTCTCCGTTTTCGTTCTTTTGCCTCACTTTCACCAGTTTTTTTCTTCCTGCGCCTCGTACAGATGTGGAGACCGCACCGAGAGAAGACAGAGACCACTGCTTTCCATTAGCTTGTTGCTCCAGTCAGCCATCCCCGCACAGCGCAGCAATTATCGAGATCAGTTAGTTGTGGGGGGAAAAAATCATTAAAAAGGCAAAGCAGAAAAACAGCTAAAAGTCCGTGTCCAGCAGTCGCGGCAGCATTAAAATCCCCCCCTCTGTCCTGCTCTGCTTTCTTTGCTTTTCATCTGGCTCTCTCCCTGCTCCAACACACACTCACTCCGGATCATGCTATTACCCTGATTATCCTGATGAGTTGGTCAGATCCTTGCCTTCTCATTCTGCCCATGCTGATTGTAATTTAAAAATTACACCTAATGAGGAATTTTTAAAAACATGGCCACCACTCTGTGCTGCCAGCTCCGTGCCGTTTCCTACCCTAATGGATTTCCTGGTATGGAATCCATTTCCCCCCCTTTCCACCCTGCAGGGGGTCTGGCTGGCCAGGCCCTCCCTACCTCCCTCCTCAACTCTCACCCCCTCCATCCACCCCTTCCTCTCACACCCACCCCAACTCCACTAATTGGCGGCGACTGGTTTTGGTGAAAAGGAGTCAAAATCATTGTTTCTGCTGCTAATTTAAGTGGTTAAATGTACAGGATCAGCTCACAGAACAAAGAAATGAGTATGATTACATTTACATTTTTCATCTTAACAGCTAAAGTACAAATTTCCTGTTTTGTTGTTGGAGTTTTACAAAGATAAACATTATATGGAGGTAACTAGATACATCCAGAGAATTTGTTTTAATCAAAAATACCTAAAAGCTTTGATATGATGCTGAAAATAATTGGTTTAATACCCCCTTATCATGTTATATTTGCGTTAGCTTTTAGGTTTGACCAGTGATGCGAACACCTGTACAATGTGTGTTCTAAGAAATATTTGTCAGAAATGATGGGTGGGTGGGCACACATGCAAATCAAAGCCATCAACAGCTTGTGATGAAGTGAGATGTCGTGGCATAAACAGTGTGTGTCGTTACCATGGAAGCCACTTTCACCTCACAGGCCAAGAGACGGGAAAAACACAAAGAGCCAATGAGACAAGGAGGGAGCTACAGAAAAACAGAAAGACAGTGTGTTACAAGCTCTCCTTCAGCAGCATTTAATGGCTTTTCAAAGCTTTCTGAAGCTTTGTCACCAGCTTCTTCTCCCTGGGAAATAAATGGGGCATTTATACAATATATCTTAAGAGAAAGTAAAAAAAAAAGTGAACGGAAGTGTTGTTTAACAGCCAATTGAGTGTTTAGAAGTTTAATAGCTTGCCGTAAAGCAACAGAGGTAAACATGCAGCAGCTATTGGAAGGAGGGTTTGGAGATTTTAAAGCCATAATTATCCAATTTCTTTCTCTTTTTTTGCATTAGGGTTTTACTGCATGGTACTGTTCTGAAGGCTTATTCATGGTTTATGCTTCTGCACATGCAGACTGTGGCTTTGCTAACTTTAGTTGGTTTACTGTATGTATAAAGATGTAGAGATAAGATACCTGCTGTCCCTGCGCATCACTCCCTGTTTCTTTTTTTAGCATTTTACATCTTTGTTTTGGGTAAAACTGTTTAAATCTGATGACTGTTTATAGAGGTATATTAGTTCCCTCATCAGTGGTTTAATTTCCATAATCCATCTGATTAATTCATTGTCTTTAGATAAAGGGGCTGTACCTATTCAAGTTAAAAAAAAAGAATGAGGTGGGTTTTTTGGGATGAATGTAGACATTTGTGCACAAAACACAGGGTTCAAAATGGTGAGGAAGAAATACTGGAAAACTTCTTCATACAGTCATGATAAGCTTGACAGCCTTTTGTCAAGCAATCAGTTCACTTGCCTTTTCGCTAATTTGGAAGTTCAGCTTCTTTGCACACAGAGGGAACTTTCTAAAATAAAGAAAATAAAAACTTTACTCAGCTTCTCTGTCTTTTTAGAACAGGTTCATATTTAGTTGTGAGTAATGGCTAATCTCCTTAAGCATCTCTTCCCAACAAGACATGCTTATGAAATACAAATAAAATCATCCATCAGACGTGTTCATTCGTGTTCACTGCCTTTTTTAAAGCCTCAAGAAAATCAATCGTTGCCATTTTTCTTGGTGCTCAAAGTTTTTGCATTTGGTCAAGAAGGTGGAGCTTGAGAGTGATTCTTGAAAGCTGATTGGATGAAAGTATGTCTCTTTGAAAATAAATCTTTTGGACAATTTTAAGAAGGACTGCATCACACTGATCAGGAGGAGTCGATCTAATGACACTGAAAATACTTAAACATGAGTTGATTTAATATTTCTTGATAATAAAAAACAAGGTTTACAGTGAATAAGTCTCTTGGAGCCAGTTGACTTCAGTCCCAGCACCCAGTGGTTGTTAATAGTATTGCATCTTAATGCTACTCTGTTTTATTCATCCAGATGAGCCAGTAATGCTTCACTTCAGGCAGAGTGTCTTTCTTTGTTTGCTTTGTAAGATTATTGAGCAACACTTACATTAATATGCAGTATGCCCAGGAGTTGTTAAGGTTTTAGTACAAGGTATTGTAGAATAAGTGGCTGAAAATGACCAGCAAAAACTGTAACTAATAATGATACAGAGTGATAACTTGATGTAATAACAGATGGCGTGTTATTCCTGCATATTTCATGTGGCAAATACCACAGTCCACAGATACACTGTAGTACATCAAGGACCTCAGTAAGTGATAAAAAGAATCTTTAAATCCAAAAAGTCCAAGATCACTGAAAACATATAATAAAATAACCTCTGAATGTGCACTTACAGTTGGGCTTGATAACAATATCATGACTTGTTAAGAGTGCAAAATCTAATCTGATCCATGCAAATTTCTTTTGTATTTTTGTGAAATTTTTTTTTCATTTTTGCTTTCTATTAATCTCATGTTTTGTTTTGATTTTGTTATGCTACATGCATAATGACAAACAAATTTAATGCTTATTTTACTTGCATATTCAAAATAAATCTCTTAAAAAATAAATAAATAAAAAATCCAGAGGTTGAAGCGCTGAAATGTAATTCAGTAGAATTTAATCCCAAATTTTAACTACAGTAAAATCCAATTCGTCATTGCACCACACCTTCCCTCAGTGGCATTTGCAGACTCTAAGAGGAGGTAAGCATTTCTGCATCAGTTGGTTAATTAAATTTAAAGTAGCACAGACTTGGAGATTTTTATTCATCAGTTATTTCTAAACATATTCTCCTCACAGTGTTTGCCCTAAACAGTGAAATGATTTTCTTATTATTATCACTTAATTTAAGATAAATTGCTCTTCTTCAAGTCTCTTGTTTGATATTTTACAAGTTAATTTTCAGTCAGTGTTTCCGTCTTTTATGAAGAGACCTTTAAGTTTTATAAAGGATCATAAAAAACACAATTGAAAATTCACTTAACCTGAACTTGGACAAATCACTGCCTGCAATCTCTGCATCCTACTGAATGTCTACTTCATTCACTGAATCATAATAATTCAGCATGTTGCAGGAAATTGAATATTGCAACCTGATCAGGGGCCATCTGAGCAGAGAAAGAATGACAAATTTCCTTCTTTTATACTTTAGAAATGATTCATCTTAGCCTAATGGAAACCTTTAAACATTCAACCCAGCCTATTCTCTCGTGAAGATGTTGTGTGCACTGTGGAGGTTATTTAACGTTTACAAAAGGTAGAGAGAAAATGAACAAATTAGTTTAGATGTGCCTTGCAAATGCTTTATTGTTCTGAATTCCAAGAAAATGGGAAAAATCTAATTTTTTTCTCATGAGAAAATGATTTCCTTTAAGTTTCAAGCATTTCAGGCCACTGAGTTTGTCTCTCCGATCTTGTATGTGGGGATGTTTTTTTCATTGCCACCTCAAAGCCTGATTAGCGTTAAGTGAAAGAAGCTGCTAACTCCATACCTTCCACAAAAGGTCGAATGAGCGAGGCTGTTGTAGCAACGCTGGCTTTGAAGGTTTGTCAGAGAGGCTGCAGGAGGTAATCAGAGGAAAATATGTCCTCTCCTCCTCCTCCTCTTTTAGACCTCCATTAGACCAGCCTGCCTCTGTCTGAGAAAATTGATTTTCTCCCTCTTTCTCTCCTCTCCTGTTTCTCCTCCTCTTTTTTCTCCTATCTTCTCGGGTTCCATTTCAGCCTTGTTCATCCACTCTGAAGAGCAGCTCTGGTACAGAAAGAAAAGAGAGAACAGTAGGCCACGACAGGTTGTTCACACATACAGCAGCCACTGCATTTCAGGTCTCATCCCTATCATGCAGTCACACAGAGGTCTTTTTTTCTCATTTTCCTCGTCATTCATCCTCATCTGCTTAATACTTTTCCTCCTCTGCTGTTCATTCTCCATGTCTTCCTCTTTCTATTGCCCCTCCACCAGTAACCCCCCACCCCCCACTCCCTCTAGGAGCCAAGTCTTGGATCAATGAACCATTTATTTTCCTATCAATGAACATTAGTATGGATCAGACTGCTGCATGCACTTTCCTGCCCTGGAAACTACGTACACATAAATGCATGCTCATGCTCACATATAGACAGAAGATCTGTTTTGTAATTTGGTCACTTTGAGGCTCCAAGCACAAAGGGCTGGATTCTGTAGACGACCAAAGCGGCAAGACAAGACAGAACGGAGGATGGGATTGGTAAAAGGGAAAGGAAGAAAGAAGGGTTCTAGTTGAAAGCACATGAGTCAATCAGTGAGAGGCATGAAAGAAAAGATAGGAAATGAAATCAGACGGAGTGAGCATGCATCGTAAAGGAAACAGTCATTGGTCAACTGCCTGCTAGTTGATTCATGGCAAAATAATTCGGTCTGACTGGCAACCAGTTCTAGCTGTTGATAATAGCTGCTAATCACGACAGTAAATGGATGTGTGCACTTTATGCACCTTTGGGCATCTTTCTCTATCTCTCCCTACTAAAACACACATCAGAGCAAACACACACACACATCTCTGTCTCCTCTCTCACCCTATAATGGGCTCTGAGTCAGGTGGAGATTGACACTTTTCTTTCTGCTGGGCTCTTTTTGTGTCCAACATTGTATTCATTCTACACAAACCAATGGTGCCTTTTCAGAGAACACATTTCTGTGCACATCAGCTGTATTTTGCATCACTCAACAATGATTGCGTGATTACCATCTTCAGTTTACTGCATTCATGGGAAAACTAAATGGAGAAGAAACAAAACACTAAATATTTCTCATTTTGTGTGACCACAGAAATGGATAGTAATATTGCTTTAATAATAATTTGCACTGTAAAGGCTCCAATGTCTCTTTTTAAGATTTATTTTGAAAATTCAGTAA
The DNA here is from genome assembly GCA_037177115.1 of Craterocephalus stercusmuscarum. Lineage (NCBI taxonomy): Eukaryota > Metazoa > Chordata > Actinopteri > Atheriniformes > Atherinidae > Craterocephalus > Craterocephalus stercusmuscarum. The sequence goes on from JBBDHI010000019.1 coordinate 14,313,356, forward strand.
TCAAATTTCCCCATGACTTCCACTCATCATCTAAAAGAGACAGAGAAGCCATGCAGGCTGGTCTTGATAGAGTGTCCTTCTTTGGGAGTGCTTGCATGAAAGTTGATCCCCAGATAAGACCCCCCTGTGTGAGGAAACTGAAAAGCCTCAGGGTCGTCCTTTGCCCTGCCTGATTGTAGAGCGTTTTAATTTGGGCTCTGTCTGTCTGACCATTCTATTCTGTCTGCAAGCCTGCTCAGATCTCATTTGTAGAAACAATTTGATAGTCCAAAGGAAAAAAAAAACATCATACTTTTGTAAAATGAAAAAAAAGTATATTACAGAATCATTATTGATGAAAGATCATAAAAATTCCACCATGAGCTATTTTCATAATTTCTAAAGCTCAACATCTTGAGCTAATTAAGCATCCCTCAGGGACTTTGCACTGATCACGTGAAAAATGTGAAGTGGCGTGTAAGTAAATGTCAGTGCTGGTCCTCTGCATACAAGTATTAGTTCCAGTGGGATTTTTACTGGTTATTTTCCATTCATTTTATACAAACCTTGGAGAGACATTCAGTTCACATGAAAAGCAGTTTATATTTGGACACAAGGCTTTTGAATGATTGTTTTCACTCCTGTTTAAAAGAATCCCAAAACATCGATATCTATTTTTTTCTGAACAATGTCATAGGTCTTCTCATAATCATAACAATCCTCTGATGCTCTGCAGTTATCTAAATGATAGCAGCTGAGCACCAGGCCAAGCTTGGTCTTTTGTTTATGCTGCAGCCAAACTGCTGCTGAATAAAATCCGGATGTGAATCCCCCTTCAAGTCTTTTCATTTCTGTTGGACCCAACACAAACAGCCAACCATGAGAGCGGCGTGTGCTTTTGCTCAAAGCAGGTGAAGACAGTTAGGAATTTCATTACTGGGTCAACATAAAGTAACTAAAACTGATTATCTCCTTCTAACATCCACTAAGTCGTTTCTGTTTTTTTCTTGTGCTGAAGACTTCAACGCCTATACACCAACCTGTGTGATACAAGGAGAACCCGCAGGATTTTTTTCCTTTCATGTCAACCGAGACTGTAACCTTACTAACCACAAAGTTCAATTACTCACTTAGCTCACTGTGATCCACACCCCTTTGATGCTGATTTAAGCTTTATCATGTTGCCTTTCTAAAATTAGTCTTTAAGCCAGTTGAACTTTTCATTTAATGGTGATGCAAATTTGCAGGACGGGCACAAAAAAATAAAAACTTTTAAACCAAACAAAAACCGCATAGCAGTCAGGATGTAGACCGAGTTAAAAAATAAAAAAAATATAGAAATGTCTTTGGAAGTCTGTATTTTAGGTCAAGGTAAGTTTATAATGTAAAACTCACGAAACCTAATGTTTAATGTAGCTATAAACTGACCAAGTGGAAAACAGCCTGCCGTCTTCAGGAGACTCAGGCTAAAACATGGCGGTTCCACCGTGAGGAATTTGTCTGAAAGGGGGGAAAACGGGGGAAGGTGATCGTGTTTGAGTGATGTTTTAGAAAAAGAGAAGGCACAGAGACACAGAAAGAGGCTATGCTGCCTAAACTGCTCCGTTGGTTTGTACGATTTGTCTGAAGTGGGAAGTTCGCCGTGGACGTGCTGTCGGGAAGCCGAGCAGGATGTAGCCGGAAACAGAACTCCTTCCAGCGGCCGCAGCAGCACCAGCAGCCGGAGGGAAGCTGCTTTTCACCGGCAGTTCTAGAGGAGGAACAGCTGCCTCTTCTGGGACCTGTGTAATTTATGCAGCCCAGTTAATAGAGGGAAATTTATACAATGAGGAGAAAAATATTTATTTTAAAATATAGCAACTATATCACTGTTTGGATAGCTTATTTTCGAAGCAAAAACTATAAGCTAGCTAATGGGTTAACCTCTTATTTAGCCTTGGTCCTGTTGAATAGCCTGTTACACCAATTATTATTATTAGTATTATTAATAAATAAAATAATAATAATTAATAATAATAATCATTTTTTAATAAATATTTTTCACTCAAAAGTGAAAACTTTTAAATACATTTCGTTTCATTTTAAATTAATTGTTTATTTTTCACCATCTTTTATTTATGGATTAGTCTGTAACTGTAAAAAATAGAGAGATACTTTTTTTTATAGCAGTAAACCTGATGTTTGCTCCAATACATTTGCAGATAAATTTGAACCCCAGGTTAAGACTTTTAGTCGTGTTATTTTTTGTATTTGCATTTAATATCCCTTCACGTTACACCACACACACCCTGCCATGTTGTGTGTGACAGGATGGATTAAGGAGCATAATTGCAATCACAATAACCCCCGGAAGCTGTTATTGTCGCACACACGGAGCTCCACAGGGGTACCCAAGCATATTTAAGGCTATAGCTGTATCCTTTTAAGAAAATGCTTGGTGCCAGAAATCTCCACTCAACTCTAATTGTCGTTACATCTATCACGTTTTGGACTAGTGCTGCCAGCATGCTATAATGATGGTGATGATGGTGATGAAGATGGTGATAATGCTGATGTGCATGTGAGTTTAAATGCGTTCTCTGCGGTAGAGGCTAATATGAGGTATTCTGATCACCCCCACTCACCCACCCATCTTCACATAGACACACACACACAACCTCCCCCTCTCTCCCACCATTCTTTGTTCCCCTCCGAAGAGTCCCCCCATACGCTCCCCTGTAGGACACAGAGAGAGAAAAACCACACCACTGCCACCCAGCGGCAGGAGGAGGCGCGCGCGACCGTGTGCGCGTGCTCTTTGTTCACTCAGACCTTTATATTCACTAATGAGAAATGAACAAATAAATAAACAAATAAGATATCTTTACCACGTTTCAACAATTTATAGGTGCATTCAAGGAAGTCGGATTCCACAGCTTTGCATTCAGTGACGCAAGCTCAAATAGCGTGTGCACGTATCCACGCGCCTCGCTGAAGTGTCCTTGAGCAAGACACTGACCCGAAGCTGACCTCAGAGGAAAAGAGTGGGCGGAGTTAGGGAAAAATATGGTCATACTATCATCAAAAGGATGCATCCTTTCTCGTGTCTTTTCATAGTCATGTCTGACGGATCGCACATCAAGAAGATTCAGTAGAGAGGAGAATATATGCAGGCTGTGCTGGGCAATAATTGAATTAGCTCTATATGTAATGAGGTGCTTAAGGAGGAGGCATTAATTACAGATTCTACGTTACTCTGCTTATTTCTGCAGGGGATCTTTTTTCCTTTCTCTCAGCAACTATGAATGGAACAAACCAATCATATCATTGCGCACATAATTCATCAGCGCCAACCTCCTGAATCAAACAGTATTTCCTTATTTATTTGCTGTTGATTCCACCGCTGATGATAGCCTAATGATGGATGATTTATAGAAAAGCAACAGAAAGAGAAGTGGGGAGAGATTGTTTTTCCAACAGGGGGCAGTCACTCTGCACAAACCTTGTATTCCAGAGTAGGCCTAATTCTATTTCGCCCCCTGTCACGTACGCACGTATATTCGAGCACACCAGCTCACCCACGCAGGGTACGCTTTGGGGGTCTGTTGTATACTCTGCCAGCAATTTTAACCTCGTCATCTCTTTGAACAAAAGTCCTTGTGATTTATTTGTTTAAAAAATAGCTTTTGAAACAATTCACAAACACATAAATTGGTTCCAGTTCTTCTAATGTGTGCTATAAAATGAATCTGTATGCATGAACCTCCTCGGGGAACTGAAATGTTTAAACAAAGTGTGTGTCTGACAAAAAGCAAAGTGCAGGTTTGCTTTTGTCGTTCTCTCTTTCTTGTTAAACCTGACAGCCAGATTATCATTGTGTGCCTTACTGTTAGTGTTTGAAATTGGTTTAAAGTTTTACCACAATAGCGAGATAAAGCGCGTTTTATTTAGTAATTCAGAAGCCCCATTGTTACAGCGAGGCCCTGACCCCAGAGACGGTTGCTTGGGAGTTGGGGCTCCATCCCTTTCCCTTGCTGAATTAGGTTTTAATTAAAGGAGAATCTGGTGGTATGAATCTGGCTTATAAATGAAATAAAAAACGACAGGAAAAATGCAAATGCCTGAATATTTCGCCTCGTTGCATCAATTTATCCATGGATTGCAGTTCACCAATGCTCAGTAAACAATCTTTCAGTTTTCATGGAAGATGAATCTGTTTTGTCATCCGTCTTGAATAAAGTTATTGTGAAAAAATTGCAAGGCCATTACACCTCAGATTATCTGCATATTCACTAATACATTCAGCCAATGCTGAAGACGAAGATTCCCCTATTACATTTCCTTTTTCATCTTTTTTTCAGTGAAAGCAGAGCATGACGGCTGTGGTTTTCATGCTTTTAAAGTTCTCCACAAAATCCCTTGTTCTCACATTGTCTTAGAGGAATCAATTCGGGGACAACAGATTTTGGGTTTCTTGGTGCTAAATAAGTCAGAAAAGGAACCTTAAGAAGTCGATGTTGAACACCAATCATTTATTTTTTTGAATCTGGAAGTCCTTGATTTTTGTTTTATATTACTTTTCAAGGTGGATTCAACAAATTGAAATACGACAATTAAAAAGATTTATTGTAGTTTTTTCAAGGTATGATACATAAAGTTATTTGACTTAACCCAAGACGAACCTTTAACAGCCTTTGAGCCGCAATGAATCACCACGCCATTAAAATAACACACCAAATGGTAAAGGTTGGGGTAAAACAATAAACCACGGGGGCTGGTTTTTCTTTATTCTGTTTTTAAAAGCAGTTTGACCACAACTCAAATGCCAGAGTTTATGTCTTCAGTGGAGATGCTTAAGCTCAACTGTATTCTTCTTATTTAATGCGCATGCGTAGAAAGTGTGGTACAGAATTTTATATTCCCTCACCTCACACGGAAAATATCTGACCGGACACTGCTACCCCATGAATGCATAGCGGTTATGAAATGGTGTATAGTTAAGATCAATAGAATAAAATTAAATGAGAACAGAGCAGAACCAGCAACTTGGCATCTGATAAAAGCCTTAGCTGGGTCTTTATTAAATATGTATCCATTATATAAAGAAAAGAAACAGTAATCATGCAACGGGATATTTTAAAAAGTGTTTGTGAATTGTTGACGTGCTTCCAAACTTTAGTGCAGCAACTTGAAATGCAACCGTCTTACGGTTCACTGGGGATCATGCAATAATCCATCAAAACTGGGTTGTCTTGATGACAACTTTATGTAAGGTCATATTACCGCAGTATCTTCTTAAAGGGAATGTTTTGCAATTGTTTTATTATGTAACAACAGCAATTCAATAGAGGCTTTGAGTCTTGTGCAGGTTATTTACAAAAACGTAGCCTATACTAATCTTTAGTAGAACTTTGTGAGAAAACATTATGTAACATTATATAGGTTTACAGCTCTAGACTTGTTACTTCAGCTAGTTCAAAATGAGAATTCATTCCTTGAACTCAAACTTTCCTAACTTCTCTTTTTACTCGTCTAAGAGTGTTAAGTCAAAAGATTGTCCATATTTTCCTGCTCAGAGTTGAAAGTTGACCGTTTCCAGCTTATAGGCAAATCGTGCGTCTTTCAGACACTGACATAGGTAGGCTACTAACGATTTATCCATTCAACTTTTTAGTAACTAAACAAGATAAATTCATCCATATCTTCTTAGGTGGCACATGCAAGATTGAGAGCCTGACAACTGAAAATTTCTTTCTACATTGCCCAAGCTGCACACCTCTAAAAAAAAGGGAAAAAAACTCTTCAACTACCAGACTTTTACTGAAGGTGTGCATATGCAGTTTTTAAGCACGAGCCCAAGACCAAGCCAACGTAGTTGTAAATAGTTGGCATGTCGATTACAAATATTCATGCCTAATTTACAAAGGAGACAAATCAACATTATGAGGTAGAAAACAGCGTTGATGGAGGTCTGCACACATGAAAAATAAAACGCGGAATGTGAAACAGAGAGCATAGTGAGGCTATCTGTTTCCTAACTCAGAGTCAAAATGGACTTTGGACAAAACGTGTCTGTCCATGACGGAGCCAGTCTTCACTCCTTGATAATGAATGGCAGATATCACCCTCATATGAAAAAGATGGTGCTTTAATAAAGACATACAGTTTATTAAATCAACATTTAAAAATACATAATTAAACTGATGCATAAGATTATAAAAGTGAACAGAAATACATGACAGGTTAATGACCGCTACCACGTGACCTAAATTATACCCGATTTTCTTTTGCAGGTTGCAGCACTAAGTCTCTTTCATATAGTCAGCAGTTAATACAAAAGTCGGATTTTCTGGTGCAAAGGGGAATTTCTTGTTGTTGCTGCGATGCTGTCATGAGGTCCCAGGTCAATCGGTGTTACGTGCTCATTTTGATCACGTTAGCCTGTGTGATGGATGTCTAAACTGAGTTGTTCGGTGTTCACCTCATGACTGCCTCACTCGAAGTCGCCCAAACGAAAAATCAATAGCCGATTATCGATTAGATTTTTTAAAGCAAGCTAACAAATAAAACATAGCGTCTAATATTGAAGCAGCACGAGGACTTTTCTGTTTCAGTTTGCAAGGAAAAGGGAGTCTGCTGCTATCAAATCTTGATAGTATCTTGTCAGACGCGGCTCTGCACTCTTCAGGACATAGCCTATAGGTATTTTTTCAGATGTCCATTCCTGGTCTGAATGCCCGATTCAAATAGCTCTGAAAGTGCAGTTTTTACGCTTATTTTGAAGAATATCCCTTAACATCAGCACATTTTATTTAGTATAAAAAGCCTATGTGATAAAAAAAAAGCGAGTGAGCCATAACAGGTTCCATCCCAGAAAACCAGCACTAGATTTATCGTGGAAAAAAAAAGTTGAACATCTTTTCAATCAACGCCTACACTTAAAAAAATGGGGGGATAAATCTATCCATCCGTTTTTTATACCACTTATTCCAATCCAGGATCGCAGGGGAGCTGACGCCATATCGCAGCAGTAGCGAGAGGCAGGATATTCATTGGACAAGTCGCCAGTCTAGCAGAAGGCATGAAAAAAGAAATTAATTAAATAAAATATCAGTCTAAAATGTTTGACTCTGCCAGGTTTTGAGGGCGAGAATAAATGCTGTTTAATGATCTGGTTACTTCAAATCGACCTTTAAAAGAGAGTCAAGGATATATAATTAATGCAACGGAAGTGCACAAAACAGTTGATAATTTCAGCGCTTCCCTCACTTAAGGTAAATAAGGACTACAGTTACACGAGCTAGATCGTGAGCACTGTTGCAAAGGCAGTGAAATGTATTTTTATGAATTTCCATTGGTTTGAAGGGCCATTGAACTAAATGAGAACGTGTGTAGATCTTGTGTAATGTTGGCAAGAGAAATTTTGTCACGAGACCCATAAACAGTGTCCGATTATCATTATTATCTCAGAGATCTATCTATCTATCTATCTATCTATCTATCTATCTATCTATCTATCTATCTATCTATCTATCTATCTATCTATC
>JBBDHI010000019.1:14320888-14333454 GCA_037177115.1 Craterocephalus stercusmuscarum
TATCTATCTATCTATCTATCTATCTATCTATCTATCTATCTATCTATCTATCTATCTATCTATCTATCTATCTGAGTAATTGGAATAGGAGAGAATTCACTTCAGTTATAGAAAGGACGCCTTGGCTAAATGGTCAAATAAATTAATTATGATAATGAGTAGCACCACATCATCGTTAAAAAAATCTCTTCGGAAACCAGCTGTTTTCTTTTCAGTAGCTAGACTATGTGTCTTTGACCAGGTGAAACACCTTTTGACAAATGAAAAAGTGATAAGCCTCCCCTCAGACATCAGCAAACACCAAACCAGACGTACAGAGCTGTGGTTCCTGGTTGTCTCGGGAATCCCCGGTGATTTATAAACAGTTTCCAACCTCTCTCACTCCCTGTGTGTGTGCGTATGTGTGTGTGTTTGTGTGTGTCTCCCCCTCTCTGTATGTAATAACTCTTTGCTCAACGCTCTGCTTCTCCACACCGCTACATCAGCTGATCCGTCACGTGGTCTGATGTCGTGGGTCAGCCTTTAGCAAGATGGAGTTGTCTGAGTCTGTGCAGAGAGGGCTGCAGGCTCTTGCCGATCCATCCATCGTGGACCAAAGCAGCTTCCAGGTGCTGGTGGAGGCTTCTTTCCGGAGTCTTTTGTCTTCTCACGGCGATCCTGCGGTGCTCGGTGAGCCGCTGCCTCTCCCAGAAGCTGCCGCTTTGTCTCTGGCGCTGCTTCCGGTTTCCCTTTCGTGTGGAATTGTAGCAAACCAGCATCGACGTTTGCGTGTTTTTACTGGTTTACTAACTTGAATTGTCCGTGTTCATATGATCGGACCTCGGATTGGCTGATTGCCTTTGCAGACAGTCGCTCATCCGCTGCGTTCAAGTGATCTTAGCCCTTCTCCGCTGCCTGCTTTGCATTCAGCAGCAGTTACACGGCCACACGGGATGTCTCTTACTAATATACATGAATGCGAAACCACTCTGCACACCAAAACGCTGTTTTAGACTATTTCAGTCTATCTAAATGAAATGTGATCACGCAGACGTATTCGGTTATTGGCTTTTATCACCCTTTGAAGAGCTCCGCTTTAATTTTGGCTCAAAATATGCTAAGTTAGCTTACATCAGACTTTGACCACCACCAAGTCTGTCACAATTGCTACATTTCTCTCACTCCGTGTGTCGACGAACTTCTGGAACAATTAAATTAAATTCAGAATTATTTGGAAAGTGAAGTGCTCACCAGACAAGCAAAACAAAAGGGCCCCCCTCCCTCGGCTGATGCAGCTGAGGGGCCCATTCACATGCAAATCATAATTGATTTCCATTCTGCGCGTCAATCTGGAGAACCCAGATATGGATCGCAGAGCCTATACTGATAATTTATTCACCAGTCTGTTGGGTCAGGAAGTAATAGGCTACTGTAGTCTAGAACCCAGAGTGGCTTCTGTCCTTCTGTCTTGGTGCTGCCGCTTCTTTTTTTAAAATGAGCTATTATTTTTATTTCAGATCTGTCAGAGCTGAAGCACATCGACAAAATCCTGCTCAAGCAGATTCACACAGCAGCGACCACCTTCATCCTTGAGGCGGTCAAACAAAACGCAGACAAATCAACGATAAGGTGGGCGATGTCAGACAGAACAGGGTATCATTTCAACTCGTGGCCTATAGCTAGGTTCACCCCAAAGATAATGTAACAGCATGTTGGACACGTTCCTGTTTGTGTTACGACCATCCTGTTGAACTACTGAATACATTCCCCTTAGAGACCAAAAAGTCCTACAAGAATGCACGAATACCTGAAATATTATTTTATCTCCTATGGACACAAAGACAAAGAACAAAGTTCCTGTGGAAAATCAGCTTTTGAATTGCAGGAACAAAGTGATTCAGGGGAGGTCATGGAATTTAAAAATATAAAGCTGAGTGTGTTCTGCATGCAGGGCCTGGATGACCCAGATGCTTTAGGGTACTAGATGTTCTGCTCACACTGTTCTGTGGTCTGGTTATTGCTAGTTTTGGGGGAGTTAACAAAACTGCAATTTTTTCTTTTCTAAATTGTAGCAACTTTGCCTGCAATTAATTTATTGAACAGGGATCAGAGAGCCCCTCCTTAGATTGTCTATTTTATTTTTTAATCCTTTCTTTTAGCGGTCTGAGAGCAGAGTCTTTGTTTTTCAGCACATGTAAGGCAAAGCAAGTTTATTTATATAGCACATTTTCAGGTTCAAGACAACTCAAAGTGCTTTCCATACAACATTAAAAGGATAAATACAAGAATTAATTTAATAAAATTATTTAAAACCAAAATCATTAAAAAATATTAAAAGCAAGAGATGTTAAAGATACCGTGCAGATTTCAGTTATAGAAACATGAGAAAAGGAATGTTTTTAACCTGGACTTAAAAGTTTGTACATTTGGTGAAAGTTTAATCTATACTGGAAGTTTGTTCCACTTGTTTGCAGCATAACAGCTAAAATCTGCTTTCCCATGTTTGGTCTGGACGCTTGTCTGGAGTAGTTGACCTGAGTCTTTGGATCTAAGAGCTCTGACAGGTTTATATTCTCTGAAAATGTCATTGATGTAACCAATGAACTTGATTGCAACCCTTTCTTGGTGCATTGTGACAGTAACTGAAACCAAGAAAAAGAAAAGGGTAAAAAGTTAAAAGCAGAGGTTTTCCACCTATTGCTCAAACTGTATTTCATGTTGTTAATTTATTGTTCTTTTAGTCTGTTCATGCATTTTTTTATTCTGTCATCTGTTGTACCACTTAAATAGGTGGTTATCCTTAAAAAAACTGTATTTTTATTTTCATTATAATTTTTTAATAAAATGATAATGTAGCTCTTGTTAGTAAAGTAGAAGCAGGTGACAAGTTTCTGGCCAGTGGTGACACCCTGGTGCCCTGGGTAGATGAATCTTGTGTTCCTGAAGTCTATGTTGTATTCTAACAAGCAACAACATGCATCTTCGAACACTTGTTTTCCTTTCTTCCAGTTTTGCTTTTCTCATTTTGAAACGACATACTTCTTAGTAAATCCTAAATATCAGCATTCAGCCAGTTAAAGAACAACTGCAGTGTTTGTTCCTTGGTAATCTCATGTAGGTTTAAGGGTCAAATGGACAGTTTTACAACTGGGAGGAAAATGAAAATGAAGACCTGTCAAATCAAAGTTGTCTTTTACTCTTACAGCTCCAGCCTGGAGGAGCTCACAGCGAGTGCAGAAAGAATAGAAGTTTTCTATAGCAGCTATCAGGTATGTGTATAATATTACTGAACAGTTATTTTAATCATTGTAACTGTAACTAATTTGTTGGTAACTAATGTTTTTTGTTTTATAGAAACATAGAAATGACCTGGAACATCTTCTAGGAAGGTAAGAGGTGTTCAGAGCAGCAAGTAAATACATATAGGTGGGGGATCATGTTTTTAAGTCAATGTTGTGGACGGCAGTAATTTCCAAAGATTTTTTTGCCACCTAAGACTTTAATATTTAAGGCAAGAAAAAATTAGGGAGTTTTGAAAGTGATGAGGAGAATGTAAGTCAAATCAAATATTATACTGGATCCAACAAAAGAGGAGAAAAAGGAAGTAAGCTGTTGCTTCATCTCATTAAAATCCCGGGAGAGTCTGTGTGGAGTGATTAATTGCAACAAATGCGACTTTTCAGGCTCAGTTAACATTATTTGAGATAATATCTTCAAGCTGGTTTCAAGGGGTGGCAGGTATCCAATAACTTCAGCTTTAGGAGACACAACTTGGGAAACCTTTTTCCATATGTTTTTGTACAAAATCACATAAATATACTGCTCTTTTTCTGTATAATCTCTGTTTAGCACAAATGTACAAAAACGCGCTAAACATCTCTTTCTCTGCTAGCATTGGGAGACGTCCAGCTCTGATTAATGACGTTTCGTGGCGTCTACAATATCACACTAAAGTAAGCAACATACATGTTACTGATTTATTCATGACTTCCATGATTTTCTGATTTACTGTAGCCTATGAAACTAACACGTCGTTTTTCCGCCAGAGCGGGCAGCTCGATAAGGTCAACGAGCCTTTTTACTTGATATCACTGAACACTGAGGTAACACAGCTGTACACTTTAAGTTCCTCCTTTTATTTTCCTGAAAGTCTGACTTGGTTTTCTGGCGCTGAATAGCTCTGCCTGTTACCTTTTTGCTAGAATGGAGGATCCTCAGAAGATATCAACTTTACCTGCACTACGGAACAGCTGCAGGTAAATAAAAAAAGAGAGTGTGGAAACTGATTTAAACTTTAATCTGTCGCATCAAAGCCCAGAGGTGGGAGAAATAAATACATGAAAGAATAAAATGTGTGGGCTGTTTCACCTCTACAAATTTTGCAAGACGCATTTTGATCGTCATGTTTGCTTTATTTCAATTGTACTTCCTTCGTAGAAATATGATGGTCATTTTGGAAATTTTAATCCGTTTCTTGGAATAAAAAAATAATCTTTGATATGACTTTAAACCTACCAACACTGCAATGGCATTGGTGTGAATCAAGGGGACGTTTTGTATGCGTCACGCCTGTGTAAAAATGAATGATCGGTGAGGAATGGACCTGTTTTGTCTTTTTATAAGTGGAACTATTTCCATGCTTTTTAAAAAGATGTAGCCCTGTTTCTTTTTGCGTGTTTGTTTTGTGTCTATTCCCGTTAAAAATGATAAGCCTTTGCTTGTTTTCAGGATTTGGTGGGGAAATTGAAGGACGCTGCCAAGAGTGTAGAGAAAGCGAGTCAGATGTGATCCTCGAATTTTACCAGCTCATCTCTTTATATACAAGTTCTTTTGTACCTTGAAATAACATCCATTTACCATTTCCTACTTGTTTAAGGTAAAGAAATAAAGTTTCCATCTTTCAATAATATCACAGCTTGTTGTTTTCGCGCGCACACAAATAAATAAATGAATAAATAAAGTGGTGACGCCAGTAGCCTATGTGCAACAACCTTCTGGATGAAGAGTGACCTCTTCTTGTAGATGAAACTGGGAATATTTGTGAGCGCAGGGACGAGGGATTTTGTTGTTGCAAGACTGCACTGTTTCCAGTTTCCTGATGCATTAATGGCAATGAGCAGGTCAGGCATGCTCATCAAGCAAAACTGTATTTTTTATTGTAACAGAGAACGAAGACTTTTCAACTAAATTGCTGGGATTTTCGGTTCATTCCCGTCCAGAAAGCCTTAGATATCCATACCTACCTCAAATGAAACTTCAGAAGCACATCAGAAGGAGCTTCACAGCGACTCAGATTCCCCAAAACATCCAAGATGCAGGATAAAGACTCCCAATTAATCACGTAAAGGCTGTGACTCTTTTTTTTTCTTTCTAAGGGATTGCAGATGTCAGGCAAGCCCGTGACAAAGGTTTGACATCAGATGCCATTTGTCACGTGGACATATGTTCACCAAGTATGTAGGATCCTTAAAAGCAACAATCAGCAGAGCTTAATAAAGCACGCCGTCCCAGCAGATTATAGCGAGGACGTTGAGGCATGTGATGGTATAAACGACGCGAACGTGTACACGCTCGTGTGCTCCTGTTATTTTTAACATCATAGAGACGAGGGGCACAGTTAGTGCACGCCCTTAATCATAGTGCCAACTGCAGAGTCTTGACCAGACGAGGTCTAGACTATATAGGCTACTGCGCTGTTTTGCAAAGCATCTCAAATTGCGTGAATGTGGAATTCGTGATATTTTCATTAATGCGTAACAAGCTGGCTGAATACACAGGCATTAGCCTATCATCATCATTATTAGCTGTTATTTAGGCGCCAATAAAGCGGCTTCCCGGTGGGATTAATGCTCTAACAAAGCTCAAACTGCAGACTAGTTGCTGTTTAAGTGTACTCTTGTGTAATCGTCTGTGATTTATGTTATTGTATGTCGTTCCGAAGTAGAGTCTGAGAAAACTGCATACACCGACAGTAATTCCTAGGCACCCTTAAGCAATGAGACCACGTGACTAGAGCGGGGCGGTCGAACTACAAGCCATTTTGGGGACGGTGTCAGTTTCCACGGAGCGCACACACACACATACACACACATACTGCTGCTGCATTTCACTGGGGGGGCGAAGCGGATATTTTGGAGGCAAAGTTATCGCAGCCGAAGTGGGAGTCTTCCTGAACCAAACCCGCGGAACTGAGACCTTTTTGAAACCGCGGATCGGACACCCACTCGGAGCGCGAGAGGCGAGGACACGAGTTTTCATTCTCACATCTGAAATGCGCTCCGAGCCGCTGCCGTGCGCTCTCCGCTGACAGCGTCTGCAGCCTGCTTCAAGATGGCGGCTCGGCTCCTATTCATTTTCTGCTGATCGCTGCTCCAACTTTCATTGTCTGCTCGTCTCAAGACTCGCCAATTCCAAGCTGAGCCTCTAGGTACGTCTCCTTCGATATCGTCTCTAACAAACGACGGGAAAGACGAGCTTTAAGGTTTGTGCTTTTGTGTTTTTTCTCCGCATCGATCCAGCGGTGGATGAGGGTGCTTTGAACGGTGGTGCAGCAGTCACCGACGTGGAGCTCCGTGTGTCTACTCGCCACTTCTCTGTTTTTTTTTCTTTTTTCTTTTTGCAAAACCTATTCCCCGCTCGGCTGTAAACGCCAATTAAGACCCAAGCACGCCCAGTTTTGCATAGTGTAGTGTTAAGGAATCTGTCCGTATACGCTGAGCACCGTGAAGGTTTGCGTTGTATGTTTTGGATTTATGTAAAGTGGAAGATCAGAGGAGAACAACGTTGCGTTGACTGAGATGTTAACGGCAGCAAGTGTTCCCAATGGTCCTTCTGTGTAAATAATTGCATATAGCGTCTTCATTTTATAGAGTTGTGATGTTTGGAGTGTTATGAACAAGCTCCTATTTGTTTTTTTCCTGAACGTGACCGAATAACAGATTTATTAACTTATCTTGGATGGCTCCGGCAAACGTGACATGGAGACAAACCATTTCATTTGTCTTTAAATGTTTCATCACGGCTGCTCGATTAACACTGGATAATGGAAAATCAGAAACTCTGTGTTTTTGTGGTTTGGTATGCTATTAGCTTGATTTCGACGGATTGTTTAGTTTTGTGATTTTTCTTGAAAAAGGAGGCGTCACTCGGCACAAAGGGGAAGCTGTGTCTCATCAAGCAGAAGAGGCATCGGTTATTTAACGTATGATCAACATCTTACTCATTGTGGATTTCTAATATTTGCACCATTAAACGTTGAAAGCCTCGCGCCCAATTTGACAAAGAATCACATGGTGTAAAGCAGTCTTTGGTCAGTTCCCTCTTTTGAAAGGTAAAATGTCAATTTCCCCCGGTGGATGCTGGTGGGGAACCATGATGGTTAATGGGAGAAAATTAATGCATTTTATCAGGTTGACAGCCTTCAGATCTGTGAATAGATGTGATTATGTGCTGTATCAGACCAGCAAACCCAACCCAACCCCTATAAGAGTTGTTCATTCTTCTTGACTAAAGAAGTTACGCTTTTGTCAAATTAGATATTCCACGTTGTCTGACAGCTCTTTGTTATTATAGAGTTATTCATTCTTATTTTTACACATTTGTTTTTACCAATAGCGAATTTAATTGGATGGTTTGCAGCAACTGCTGGTTTGGTTTATTTGGATGTGAGGGGGGACCTTTACTGGAGCAAGTGTCTTTTTGGTGTCATTTATAAAATAAAACTGGAAAAACTTCACTGATCACGTTTAAAGCTGTTCAGAGTGCGCCAGCTGTAGAAATAAGAAGAGAGCAGATGTAAAAGGGAATCTACTGTTGGTTGGTGTGCCAGCTCTTTTACAACATTCGTTTTCACGATTAACTTATTTAGCATTGTTTTGGACTTATGCGGTGATCCACTCTAAGTCTAATAAAGTTCAGCTCCCACCGGACAGAGGGACAGCAGTTGTCCAAACACCAGTCAATCGATTAATGACGCAACAGGCTCCCTGCATATGTAGACATTATCCATCATTGCAAAGTGTGAGGCATCTTTTTGAACACAGTCGCTGTCCAAACTTGCCTGCAGAGTTCTGTTCAGGCAGCCGGTAGAGGTCAGGTGGAGCACTGAAAGCAGCCTGGACTCTTGAGCTTGGTGGATGTGACTCTTAATTCAGCGTGCGTGCAGATCTAGACGCGCTGGCCATCATCCAGCGTCCGAAGGGGGTCAGCTCCTCATGGAGTTGCAGTCTCAATGGGTTTCAAAGATTAGGCTATATTAATTACACTTTTTTCATTTTTATGTCCTTAAATTTCAAGATGCGCCACCATTTTGTCATGACAGCGCAGCGTTTAGCCCAAACATAGTTGTATTTTATTTTTCTTATCTTCCAGTTTGGTCCATTAGTGACATGGCTTATAGCCTATAGCGAAAGACTGTGACTTTAGCTTTTGTTGAATAAATGAAAGTCAGATATCTCTATACACGCGCGGCAGGGCGAGTAAGCTAAAAAGGCACAACATGAATTAGCCTATCTATAATAATTGGTAAAGGGGCAGGATTAATAGCAGCCTATGTTACAGTTTGCGTTTCAACTTGAGCGCAGTCGCTGCTGTCTGGCCATAGCTGCTGGACGGCGTGATTATCACGCACTCGCATTGAAAAACACGTCTCGAAGCGAAGCAGGAAAAATACGGGCTCGCTCTCGGATTTGGTCTTATCCAAACCACTGTGCGATCCCACAAAAAAAACTAAACAAAAAAAAAACAACATCCAGTGAGCTCACGTGAAAGCCTCGCATACAGGCTTTTGTACCCCCCCTTTCCTAAGGAAACCCCGCAGCCCGTTGAACCGATACGAGCTTTTTTTTCCTCCACAAAATGGCAGCCGTGCTGTCGGCAGCCTGGTAGTCCAGCGGCTCTGTGCGCGCGGAGGACCGAGAGACTAGGTCCTCTCGCTGTCTTGCACACCGGCAGCTCAACGTGTTGTTGTTTTGGTTAGACATCCTGTCTCGTTCTGGTCACTGGCGACCAGCCATGTGGGCTACAAGCAAAGGGAGTTGCCATAGAAACGATCAGGTTTCCCCCCTCACAGTTTGCATGGCACACCTGAGGCAACGAGTAGGTGCCTCGTATCATGAACCAGGGGCGCCACAGACTTCTATAGAAGCTATAGCCAGTGTTAGTTCCGCGGAAATGCTCCAGTTTTCAGTAGAATTTGTGTAGGCTAATTTACTGATGCGCAGCTGGGGTCATGTTTTCATCTCTTAGCTCGTGTCACCGCCGTTGTGGCATTAAATTAAACAAAAGCTGGATAAACACCCTCGTTTCCGTAGCCATTTAAACCCTTAAAACTGTCGGGTTATCTCCGAACGTGAATAACATTTGTATTTTGACTTATTTTTGGGCTCAAGTCAGAATTATTTCATTCAATCTTTCCTTTTCAGGTTGTGTAACTTGTATCTTTTCCTCACACGTAAGATGTTATAAATAAAGTTGCTGATTTAAGAATGAGCGCTGCGCTCTGTTCATTGGCTTCACCCATCTTTTGGAAGTGATTGATTTATGATGTTTCACTGCGGTTTCTGCCCGACAACCGAGCCCTTCGGTTATTTCTGGATTAGCATATGAGATTATGTTGATTTAACAGAGCAAAGCAAACAGTAGAATTTTTCCAAATGGTGCGCCAAAGCAAAGCTGCAACCTTCTGATGCCTCCTTTGTTTTTTTTACTTGTCTTTCTCCTTTCCACGTAGGTTTTTTTCTGTCAGTTCTGTCAACATGCATCGGACGACCAGAATAAAGATTACTGAGCTCAACCCTCACCTCATCTGCGTCCTGTGTGGCGGATACTTCATAGACGCAACCACCATCATCGAATGCCTTCACTCATGTGAGTTTTTCATTATGAAAATCTGAGCTATTTTTTTCTTCGAAAGGATTTGAACTGTTGCTAAAAAGCTTGCTGCCGTGAAAACAATGTGTATCTTTATCGTAGATCTTCTGCATTGACCTGTCAGGAAATCCTTTATTTAAATACTCTTTCTTTTTTTACAGTTTGCAAAATGTGCATTGTGCGCTATCTGGAAACCAGCAAATACTGCCCAATCTGTGATGTGCAAGTGCATAAAACCAAGCCACTGCTCAATATTAGGTAAGACCTGGGCTTGATAAATTGTGTCATATTTATCCATGAACTGAAAGGTTATCTTTCTTTTTTTGTCTGTTTTATTTATTGGATTAATTATAATTTGGGAGCTTTAACTGAGCAGTTGTACTATTGGACCTCACTGTGTCTTTTTTTTAAATAAAAGAAAAAGCATTTCTAATCTTCAGCAGCCAAGTAACTAATCTATGCTGTGTATTTGCCTTTTGTGGTCTCTACATCGAAGAACGAGAGAATGAGTCATCTGTTTAAAATATGCAGTCATAAATGAGGCAAAAAATGTTCTTCAGTGTGTTATTCTCAGTTTCAAGTTTCCAAAAAGTTGCCCTTTAGGCTCATCTAACTCATGAAACCAACTTATTTTTTCTCCTGCTTCAGATGAACATGTTGATGTGTTTTTGCTCTTTTCTGCAGGTCTGATAAAACTTTACAAGATATTGTGTACAAGTTGGTCCCAGGCCTCTTCAAAAGTAAGACCATATAGTGGAGTTTCTTGTATACAGCTTTTTCATGATCTGATTGGCTGTTTCATATCATCCAGAGCTGGATAACCACAGCAACTGTGGTGGTACTTATGCTAATAAAAAATAAAATAAAATTCAAACTTTAATTCCCCATGCAGAAAGCGTACTGTTCATGTTTGGATACATTCAGCTATATTCAATCTCTTGATGCAACCACTTGGGTGTGTTTAAAAATGCAGCATTGTGGGGAGAGAGTTCTTATCTTATGTTGCATCTTCTTGCTTCTGATGTTTTTTAAAGTTGTCAAAAATCTGACAATAAACAACTGTTACTATGTGTAATTTATTAGAAACTCATCAAATCACTCGTGTAGTATGGCAGGTTAGTGGCCGTTTTTGTTGCTTTAAAATTATTCAAAATGCAGCATAATGTTATCAAACAAAACAGTTGATTCTTTACAGCATCTTCTCACACTTACATTCTCTGTATAAAATCACATTTGGGACCAAAAAAATAAATACATAGCCTTCAATGGGGCATACACAGTTTCATTATGAGAGGATGTGTTTTTGAAAAATGAAAATGACTTGCCAAGTCAAAGGGTCCCTTTCTCATTGTGCTCAGATGAAATGAAGAGGAGGAGAGACTTCTATGCGGAGCATCCTGTGGATGGTGGGTCAGATTTTGTGAATAGAAATTAAAATAGTTACTGATTCAAATCTCCCTTTACTCAACTCAAGATTTTATCTTTTGTTTTATCAAAGCGTCCAATGGATCTCATGAGGACCGTGGGGAGGTGGCAGATGAAGACAAGAGAATTATTACAGATGATGAAATCATCAGCCTCTCCATTGAGTTCTTTGATCAAAACAGGTCAGTATCTGTTTTCAAATTATATATATTTTTTTGTAATTTAGGGTAAAAATTGAGACAACTCCTTTTAAACACACTAAAGAAAAATTACGCTTGAATATTGGTCATGTGTTGCAGTAGATATATACTGTTTATGAAAAAGCAGCATTATGATCAAATTTCATGTCTTATGGATCATCGTACATTATGCAGACTTTCATGTACTATGCAGTCATTTGTTTTTTCTTGTTGTTTTTGGAATATCTGCTATATCTGCTATATTCCGCCTTCACATCTAGCCAAATAACCTTCAAGATATTATCATTTCAGTCTTTTCCATCTTATATTCAAGATTTGCAAAAGTGAATCAAAGCATGGTGATTTTTGCATTTTCCCCCTGAAATCATCAAGGGGAAAAAAGATGCTTGCAATGAGTAAAAGAGCAAGGGAGTTAATTCTGTAAATTATTTAATGTTGAACAGTTTGAGCTTTTTAAGTGAGTCTGGTGTTTTTGTTGCTTGTTAAATGTGTAAAAATGGCAAAATTGGAAGTTTATTAATGTATTTTTTGTGTTTATTCTGCACAGACTGGTAGCTGGTGTGGAAGACAAGCAGTCTAAAGATCAGGTAATGCATGCTAATCTGACCCCAGTTTCTTCTTGGCTTTCATTCATTGTTTCTTAAAAACATAATAATGTCAAACTCTTACTCTGCTCCTGTTTAAAAAAATAATGTTCTGAAAGCAGAAGTGTAGATATTTTCTTGACACTGGTAAACAAATGTCTTTCCTTTTTTAAAGATGGTCCAACTACCCTGTTATCTGTGAAAGCCTACACATTTGTCACTACTTATACATCATCTTAATAAATTCTTTGTCATCATTGTTTTTAAACGTAATTTGGTTTGCAGTTGGCAAATAAGAGGTACCTGCAATGTCCAGCAGCCATGACAGTCATGCATCTGAGGAAATTCCTGCGTAGCAAAATGGATATCCCAAACACCTACCAGGTATTTTTCCATATAATAATCATAATTAATAATTAATAACTAATAAAATTATCATCATTATTATTATTATTATTATTATTATTATTATTATTATTATTATTATTATTATTATTATTATTATTAT
>JBBDHI010000019.1:14341026-14353928 GCA_037177115.1 Craterocephalus stercusmuscarum
CTTAGTCGTCCTTTTTTTTTATTATTAAGCAGAAATTATTGTTCAGCAGAAATTTTTTTGACTAGTTATTTGTGAATTAATCTATTGGATTCATTGAAACAACCCAAAACAATGTTTTTCAATAACACAGACTAAAGTAAAAAAAAGGAAAAGATGAGAATATGGTTTTAGACCTTAGTTATATCATTCTTTTGAATTATAGTAAGTCACTCTTGCTTTATGATCTTTTAGTAAATATATTGTAAGATCATTAGTTTTATAAAGCACAATAATATAAAAACGTCAAAATGCCAACAAAAAAGTAGATAAATCAGACTTAAATTTGAAACTTTTGCAACTTCAGACAAAACCGATATAAATAACAAGGGTACAAAATTCCAGATACACTTTCTCCAGACTTTTTGAAGCACCTTCTAAATGTTATGTTTGCATGTGTTTAAGATAAGATTTGTTAATTTAGATGGAAATTTGTATATTTAATGTTTGTCAAGATACTCAAAACTGAGCTATGAATCATTCAAGCATCCAACTCAAGAGATAAATCGGTGTTGTGTCAAAACATAATCAATTTAACAAGACAAATTTTTAGTTTATACATTTTTTAACGACCCTCGAAACCACTGTCTCACTTTTCAAGGGAAACCTGAAATATCTTTAGAAATTCTGTTACCAGCAGCCAGTTGCAAAAAAGCTAACAGTTTAGCAGACATGAAATCGTAGATTTGTATAACAGAATTCCCGAGTCGAGAACTTGTCTAAGCACATCTGAGCCTGTTGTGCAGTGGAAATTTCAGGAAACTGTACCAGTGGAACAGGCAATAAACAGGGAGAACTAAGAAAACAAACAACAAAAATCTAAAATTCACATCATCGAGAGGAAAAGGAAGCAAAATTAATCAAAAACTTGACACTGGACCTTCGAGATACAAATGGACCTTCATATGATGTATGTAATGTTCACTGAAGCTTAATCAGAAACGACCTCCATGGAAGCGTGGCTGTCACATAGCTATTTTAAAGAAAGATAAACCGGATTTGGTTGTAATGGACTCAGAATTCGTCAAATGATACATAAACTGTCAATTCTGACCGGAGACGTGAAGCTTTGATTAAGTCTGACTCAAAAACCTGACCCCGTCCCCTGGAATGAAACGTTTGTCTCCATGCAGAGGCAGGTGTTTTCTGCCCTCAGCCAGATCAGCAAGCACTCAGTCAGCCTGGCAGAGATGGTGATAGAAGCTGAGGTCTTCCCCGCTGCTCTGGCTTGCCTCAAAGACCCAGACGAATATGTCCGGAAAAATGTCGCCACCTTGATGAAGGAAGTGGTGCAACACACGCCGGAGGTGGTGCACTTTCACACTTGCACATATAAGCACACACAAGAACACAACCTGACTGTGGCATGTGTTTCTCCAGCTGGCCCAGGTGATCGTGAACTGCGGTGGCCTGGCGCTGGTGATCGACTACCTGGGTGACAGCCGTGGAAGCCTGCAGCTGCCGGGGATCATGATGCTGGGATACGTGGCAGCCCACAGTGAAATCCTCGCCATGGCTGTCATCCTCTCTAAGGTGCTGAAATCTCTTTAAGAGTCTGCAAAAGCTGCCACTAAATCTTGAGGCATTCCCTCACCCTCAGGATGTAGGTCATATTTATGGAGGTGGCTCTGTTATGCTGTGTGTCCTCCTGTCCTGCAGGGGGTGCCCCAGCTGGCCTTATGTCTGTCAGAGGAGCCAGAGCATCACATCAAAGCGGCTATAGTGTGGTCAATTGGACAGATAGGGCATCACACTCCTGAGCACGCTAAGGCGGTGGCTACAGCGAACCTTCTCCCCAAACTGCTACAGCTCTACATGGATGCCAGCAGCTCAGAAGACCTGCAGACCAGAGTAAGAGCAACAGCCAAGCAAAACTTTTCAATTATTCCTTTTAAACTAACCTTTTTTAGTTAATATAATTAAACTGAAACACAATTATGTTATTAGCGATGTAAAAGAATCTTTATTCAGAGGGTACTGAAAGTGTAAGACTTTTTAACATACGATGATCCATATTGAGTTGTTGGTGAGGAATAAAAAAAATGATCTTCCTTATTTCAGAGCAAGAAGGCTCTGAAGGGCATCCTGCAGAAGTGCACCTACCTGCCGGCTCTGGAGCCGCTCCTCTATGACGCTCCCAGCAACATCCTCAAACACGTTGTCTGCCAGTTCAGCAAGGTGAGGGGAAACTCTACAATCTTCTGCCTTTCAACCGTTTCAAACAATTTATCATATCTCTATTTGTGCTCGACTCAAAAGGTGTTACCGCACGACAGCAAGGCGCGCCGGTTGTTTGTGACCAGCGGTGGACTGAAGAAAGTGCAAGAAATCGAGGCTGAGGCCGGCTCTGCTCTTCAGGAGTACATAAATGCCATTAACAGTTGCTTCCCTGAAGAGATAGTCAGGTATAGTTTTATTTACCTCTTTCACACACAGGACATACTTTACAATCTCAAACTTTCAATTCAAACAATCTTCAGGGTGAAAGAGTGTCAGATATTCATAATATGTGTTTTGTTGCAGGTATTATTCTCCTGGATACTCAGAAGTCCTGTTGGAGCGGCTGGAGAATTACCAGCCGGCCTGACTTAACTCCACACCATCCTCCACTTTTGATTTAAAAAGGGATTTTCCTATAAAAATCTAAGCCGTTTCATCAAAAATGAGATGTCATTCAGTTTGTGTTTTGCATCTTTCAGTAAACATCTTCAGCTTTATGCGGTTTATGATGTAAATTTAAGGGACTAGAGATAAAATAAAGTGTCACGTTCAAGTAACTGTTTCTGCTTGAGTTCTAGACTAACTATCAACACAATTGCAGGCAGTGGCTCTTTATAGGGTTGGAAATTTTTCTTATGATGACTAAAAGGAGGGGGTCAAAGGTCAGGTTCAATGACGGAGCAGCAGGTGGTTGGGAACACGTCATCAGACTGGATGTTTGCTGACACGTGGATTTCCATCAGAGTATTTGTATTAATCTGTTGTATGTGGGGTTCATTTATTCTGGGGGATATTTCTATGCTTTAATCGCCGCAGGTAGGCAACGAAAAAAAAGGGTAATAAAAGGTAAAAGGTACCTGACAACAAATGTTCCGTTCATGTCGCGGCGGTTTCAGAGGTAAGCCTGCCCCCTGGCGGCTAAGACTGTGCACTGCGGCTCAGCTGCAGGCGTGTTCATGTAGCAGCTGCAGCGCACATGGCAAGCGGTTCTTTGTTTATCGTCTGCTGGGATATTACCCACATTGTACTGGTACAAATAAGCTGCAGCCCCATAACCTACACTACAGAGACCTAGACATGTTATGGCTGCAACTCCCACCTGCCACAAAACAAATTAATGTTTTTATACGTAGCTACATACATACGGCTGTAGATAGATAATCTACACATATATAGCCTACCTAATTTCCATACGCCACCAGTCTAATAAGGGGAACGCAGAGAAAAACAAAGAAAAGAAAATGGGCAGTTTAATCTGGTTTAATGACACCAGAGCCTTCATGTTGTTGGTATTTTCCCCTCTCCACTCTGCTTGCTACTAACCAGCTCGACACCAAACGCAATAATTAGCCTATTAAGAGCGTAATAACGCCTCTTTCTGTGAGAACAGATCAATCCTGTCAAATATGGAGCGACAGGCTTCCTCTTCGTCTCAAATGCTTATGTCAAACAAAAACGTACAAATAATTCGTTTCAAACTAAACATTAAAAGCAGAAAAATAAGGAAACTGAAGCCAGAAACCGAATCATTGGATTTGTAGCTATATCTGCATACGAGTAGCTATCATCCAATATAACACATTTGAGTAGAAAAAAAGAGAAAGGAAAAAAAAAAAATTAACTTAGACATGCAGAGGCTGACGAAAAATTACGTTTTTCCTCAAACAAAAAAGGAGAGAACTCGGACTAGGCAGGCATCCATTTCACTGCACCGCATAAAGGTTTAATCGAAGCCATCGTGTTATCAGCGCGAGGTTATCCATGAAGAACAAAACAAAATTAATATAGGTTACAGTTAAACTTTAGCGAGATTCAACCTATTTTTGGTAAAGCATTTATGCCGACTGGTTATTCTACTGATGACAGAGGCGATCAACACAAGACGGATCACTGAAAAACAAACTTTGCTCCAGAAATGTACAGAAGAATCTCTAAAAGCCGGAGCTGCTTTATTTCCCCCTGTTCTTCTGCAGAGTAATGCGCGGTGCCTCGTGCCAACTGGCACACTGATTTATTTTTTTAAAGATATATTTTTGTAAGAGAGATGTCAACATTGGCTATATCATCAAAGCTTGGACCACAAAAAAACCCAGGTAGAGTAAGCAGAACAAGTGCTTTAATTGGTTTGAGTGAACGCTTATGGAATGGAGTGAATTATTATTATTGTCATTAAATGTGAAGAACATTTAAACACACAATATTTTGGCCTCTCTTGCCACTGAAGGGAAACACTCACCAAATGTTGTCTGACAGCAAAACACAAACACATGCCTCACACACCCTCTCTCTAGCACACACACAATTAACCTTTAAGCAATGCTCAAGTGTTTTAGTTGGAGTCTTAGAAACTGAGGCTGTTGTGAGACCAAAACTCTGCAGGTGTGGGGCAGAGCCTACTGATATCTGCACGCCAATCCAGTGGATTCAGGTTTTTAAATTTTGAGCTCCACTGTTTTTTCACTTGAAAGCCAAAAAAATCTGCCCCACATCAGCAGATGACACCTTTTCTTCAGCCACTTGCATCTGTAATCTCATTTTCGCTTGAGCTTGTTTCCCATGCAGGTTCAAGCACTGCACACCTCATTCTTTAAACTACAAAAGAAAAAGAAACACACATTTAGTCAAAAAGAAATATTAGACATTATGCATACACAATGTTCTTCAAGCTCCCGTGGGGTAGTTCCGACTGCTGAGAGATGCTTTTGGCAAGTCGATGGCTGCAGCAGATTGACTGGTGAAGCTCTTTTGATGAGAGAAGTCACAAGAGCAGGGACTCCTTCACTTTCAGGTACAGCAGCAGGGCGTGTATGTTATCACCACCTGTTAAAGAGTCTGACATGACTGTTCTGAGAGCTGATAAACCAGGATCAGAGTGAAAAGCTCACCCAACATGCTCAGTTGCTTTCAACGTTTGCACAAAAAACGTCTTTGGGGCAAAAAACAGCAAGGCAGACGAAAAGATGATTGCGTTCCCTTTTTTTTTTTTCTTCTTTGTGACACAATCTAAGCACATTTGGAGCTACTGCATGTGGAAACAGAAAAAAAAAACAGCCCATTTACAGAGAAAAGACAGAGATATCCGCGAACCACTAAGATGGGATGAGCAGAATTAGCTGTAGATTAACAGTAAGTGGGATCACAGACAAAAAAAGAAAAAGAAAAATCTCATTTGACTCCATAGGTTGCTAGTAACGGTGACGACATGCTGACAGACCCCTGAGCTGGTGGAAGTTGTCCGTTAAAGAGATGAGCACAAGATAACACAACCACAGTACACACACCCCACAAAGCACTTCCACATACACTCACATTTTTTTAATAAAAGCAGGATCAGCATGAACCAACGGAGGGTGAAAGAGAGCAGATACATCTCCAGTCTTAGCGGAGAGGAAAAAAGGGGGATGCCTGCGCACGCTAAATAACAGCAATTTTGGATTTACATTTACACAACCCAAACAAACCCATCGTCTTTATAATATTCACTTCATGACAATCACTGGAATGGTTTTATTCAACTGACTGCATGACAAGAACAAATCCAAACAGAGGGGCAGGATAGGGGGAGGGCTGAGCAGGGGAGGGGGAGAAAAAAAAAAGATGTGAAAAATAATACATCAAAGTAAATACCCTATTATTAAAATAACCTTTTACATTTGCTTAAAAAAAAGATTACAAAATATAAAATTAAATAATTTGGAGTATAAAGGCACACATTTGCACAGTGTATACAATGAAAAACAGTTAATTAAAGCATGGTAGGGACTATTTAAATGTGGTTAATGTGGGGGAACAGTGGAGAACACCACAGATTAGAGGGGGAGGGAGACTTAGTCCTGGGACATGCAAGTTTTTTTGTTCTACCTTTGAACTTTAATGGACACATATAAATTGTAAAAATCCAAAACACCATTATTCTTCTTGACCACAGCACCATCACTCACTCCAAAGGGTGACTCCTTTTTTACCCCCCTCTTTTCTGTTTTTAAATACAACTATATTTCAAGATTAAAATCCAATGTAAAAATATAATGAGAATATAATCTATGACATCCAAACAAGCATTCTGTGATGGAAGCTTTTTGCATGGGTTCGAGGAGTAAAGACGAAGGACTTTGCTTGTTTTAGTTGGTTATCCAGAGGTGATACACAATTTCACACGCGAAAAACGAACACCAACCAAAACAACAAGAACAACTTTTCTCACATACACACAAGCATATTGCATTTCCCTTGTCAAAACTGTATCGACTAATTGGGGTCGTATTCGTAACATTTGGTTCCTTTCCTCTTGTGCAAAATATACAAAAAGAAAAAAAACAGAAACAACGAAAAAAATAATTGCATGACAATTTATAAAACCACCAAATTCTAATACAAAGAACCCACCTTAAAAAAAGTCAACAATAAAAACACAAAAAATGAATAAACAGACTCATAATGAGGTTAAAGAATGATGCTGTTGGTGTTAATGACTTAACGCAAATCTGTTGCTACTCTTCCCTACCTCCCTCATCCTCGTTTTATCCCCCCCCCCCCCCCCCTTTACAACCACCTTTGAACACTGACACACACACCCTTCACCATCACTGGGTTTGTGCTGGTACGATGTTGGAGGTAAACTGGCTTATGTATGCCCTGAACGCACAAGCACAGTCACATTAATGCCTGCTCACCAAAACCTGCCGCCACCACACCGCAGAACGCTTCTGAAAAAGGTTAGTTTACTGACGTAACTGCTTCCCAACCAATCCCAGTAAAACAAAAGAAACAACGGGTGGGGAATTGTGGGGAAGACAGAATTTGAGATCAGGCTTCTACAATTCAATTCTACTGACAGTCAAGCTTCGTCTCTTCTTTGTTGCTGCGCATGTAACAGAATAATAGCTCTTAAGAACAAATGAAAGTGCAACAGTTTAGATTTTCTCATAAGGTGCTCTTGGCAACAGAAACTTAAGGGCTATTGATGTTTCACTTTGACAAATAACCTTGTGAAGATATCACAGTAAAGAGTCAAACATGACTTACGGGCCATTCTCTGCAACAGGAACCGAAACCAACACTTTCCAACAACATTTTCAGAGTGAACAACCGGAAAGAAGCTGTACATTTAAATCCCTCCTCTTCTCATCTCAGAGAGACGCGTCCTTCCCTTTTTTTTTTAAAATCACGGGGCGTTGCAGAGACAAAACACTGAGACATTGAGGCGTAAACAAACATGATAGCTTAGCCAATGAGGAGTGTCATGGTGAGAGAATAACCCAGAAGCTCTGAACAGGTGTACACAAGAAGGGAAAGGGAGACGCGTGAAAGGTGGATAATGGAAGAAGAACCCAAACTGGGAAGATTCGTTTGGCTGAGTGCTTGTATAACATTTGGGAGTGGGTTCAGCTTTTGGCCTATTGGAAGACTGCTTCCTACTTCCTGAAACGAAGCAACTGCATTAGGCAAGGCTCAACACAAACTTCTTTGTTTCCTTCCCACTACAAGAAGGAGCTTTACTTTGTGATGTAATCTGACCACTGCGTTTGGCTTGTCCCCGCTTTTCAAACACATCACATCCTTCTCTAATCTCCCAAAATACATTATGAACAAAATGACAAACATAAACATAAAATGGAAAAAAAAACTACCAACAAAAAAAACAATGCTGGGGCTGAATGTTGGAATTGGGGTATTGAAAAAGGAACCAACAAAAACATAAAAAACAAACAAAAAAATAATTCCCACATTAATACCGATAAAAATCTGTACGAAAAAAAAAAAAAATGTAATGACTTGGACATGTGTTTTTAAAAACCTCAAAGTAACACATGGACAGAACCCAAGAGAAGAGAAGTTAAATGTAAACGAACAATGTTTTGTTTAGCTGCAGAGTGTGGCACCCCACTGAAACAGAGAGAGGGGCAAACAGCGAGGGATGACCAGGATGGATGATGGAGAGCGACACAAAGCCACCACAGCACCAGATTCATTCAGCCTCTCCGTGGTTTCCCTCTTCATCATCCTACTCCCCACTTGCCCTCCCTTTCCCATGTGCCTCTGTGCCCCCCCCCACGTCGCTCCTGGAGGCTATGACAGGATGGTGGTGATGAAATCATAAAACCTCTTGGAGTACTGCTCTGGGTTCACCGTGGAAATCTCTGCTCCAGCCTGCAGAGATGCAACACAAAAAAAGAAAGAAAGAAAATGTGACATTTACGTCATACTGTTGGCATTTAGCACAAACTGATGCAATATTTTTTTTGAGGGAGAAAAGAGACAATCCTTTCCACAGGATATAAACAATGGAGGAAAAACCTGGACAAAGTCATGACCTTCTATACAATCTTCAAGTATTTTATCATTTATGATTTTTACAAGTCAATCTACCAGAGTGTATGTGTGTGTTCTTGCATGCATAAATGTTTGTTAAATAGGGAATGTTCAGAGTGGGGAGCTACCGTGAGTCCTTCATCACAGCAATAATACATATACAAATGATTTGTACTAATGTAAGCTGTGTTTTTCAGTGACATTTGGTGATACGGATTCATTTTTCAGAAGGGGAAAAACAGGGCAATTTCTGATGACGGCAATTCAAGACATCCGCAGGTGACCAGATGTGCAAAAAAAGGCAATGACCTGACTTGCGTGACAGATACAGCTTATTTATGACAAAGATGCTGTGTAAAAAGCAAAGCTAAATGTTGTACATGATGCACTCTGTTGCAATATTTGCAAGAGGAACTACTTGTTTTACTTCACTTTGAACTTTAAACATAAAACAGTGACGGCAGGGAACAAAACACAGAAGGTCAGATGCATTTACAAAATGTCTGCACAACTACCAGCAGCATTTTGAAGGCAGACTTTGCATAATTATGTGCAGAGTGGAATGACAAGAAAATTCTTCAAGAATCATAACAAACAATCAGAAAATCATCAGTTTTATTTCTGCCATTTTTACAACTAACTCAATAGTTGTTCCAATAATAAATATAATTTACTTGTATTTTACTAAAGAAACCCCTTTAAATTAAGACTTATTATGTTCTGTAGCTTTTGTTTTATTAGTTTACATAAAAAATTACCAGGAGAACAAAAAGAAAAAAACATCAATTTACATGTCAAGCTTAATTTTGTACTAGTTCTACTTATAAGCAGCTGGAGTCTTGAACCATTTCGAACACTTATCAAGAAGATTTAAAATTTTTCGGCAAAATTTTAAATAGGTCTTGTGTTCAGCTACATACCCCATGCTTGACAGTTTTGGCAGCGTGGGCAGCTTTCTTCTTGGCATCATAATGCTGCAGGATGTCTATGACAGCCATGAAGTAAACCTCTTTCCTTGGCGCACCTGTTATTTGAAGTAAAACCACTAAGTTAGGTTGTTTGCCTCTGCAAGGTTGCATCAGGAAAAAGGAGAAACTACAGTGCATTTGGAATCTCAGTGACACTTTTACAAAGCACCCAGTAGGGGGAGCTCTAAGTACTATTTTAATTTCCTGCAACCTACACAGTCTAAGATTTGAATCTTTTACTTCATTAGAATTAAAAAAAAAACTCCCAGCATAGGGTCACTCACTATCGTTGCTTTTGATGGCATAGACATCGATAGTGGGATCAAACTCTCCAGGTGACAGAGGCTTGGTGCTGTCGAGGGTGTTACTGGGACTGTCGGGGGGTGTCCCAATACCCCCACCGTCACTCTCCCCCTCCTCCTCGGCCTCGTTGTCTTCGCTCTCTACCTCCTCCTGTTCAGCCCGCTCAACGTCGTGGATGCCCACCAGCAGGCTGTAGTCCATGAGCTTCAGCTGCGCCAGGAACTGAAGGTGATGGAGGAAAGTAAGCAGGCAAAGAACATAATATGCAGTTGAGTAAAGCAAGATAAATATTAGAGGTAAGGAAGGGGGCAAATATTCTGTATTTTCTGTCTCTAAAGTTGAGATAAACAAAGAGATAACACATCAGTCTATGTGTTTATGTCCACCACATACCTCCACATCTTTCCGAAGCTTCTCCAGGAACATTTTCTTGTTCTCCTCATTGATGTAGATCTTCTGCCCATCATTGATGAAGTCATTGTCCTTATAGGTGGGCAGCTCCTTGGCCTGACCATTAGTATTAGAGATTAGTAGCCAGATAAAGACAGTATGACCTCAATGAAACTCTGAAAGGATTGGTTGTGTACATGGCAGAGCTGGGCAAATATGTGACAGAATTCTGGTGTTTAAATCAAATATAAAATTTCCTTTTATAAAACTATAACAAATCAGTAAATATCCGTTCATTCTATAAAAACAGAGTATTAGTCATCAATTGTCTGTTATGGAAATAACACCAGCATCCATGTTTTTCCAACATTTTCCCCAGAATTTTTACAAGAACCCCAACAATTACGTAGTCAATGCATTTCTTTACACAAGACGAGCGTAATGTTGTTTTCTACAACTTAAAAAATTAAGAGGTATTTCAAAAGGCACGATAACACAGATTACCACTAATCTCACAATTGAGTCAATAGTGTGTGTAAATCCTTCTGTTTAAAAATCCTGCATGTTGAAATACCCTGTCCACATATGAGGATTTGTGTCTGTGGTTTCTTTGATAAGCCTGTCTGATTCAGTCTGAGTTGGTACAAGCAGTCTGCCCAAACCAAGGCTTACCGCTTCTCAAGCTGAAAAGACTTAACTGTGTAATAGAGTGCATGCAGCATGCTCACAGAAGAGTATAGATCCATCTGATGCAACAGTTTGCATATTCTATATAATGTTCATGTGAAACTGATTTAGTTACAGCATTCAGTCTTGGAGGTTGCACATGAGTTTGTCATTTTAAAGCATCTCGTAGATCCATACACTTTGTATTACTGTAAAAAAAATAAAAAAGGGGGATTTGTCCTGCTCAAAGCCACCAAAGTCCTTTTTGGTACTTACAATGCACAACAAAAAGCATCCATTCTCTGCATTTTTCAGATTTCACTTATACATATCATAGTTTTTTTGAGATGCATTTCAGAGACCTGAATGCAGTGTGTAATAATACAAGTTAGTTTCATGTTAGAAATCTATGAAGCAATCATAATTTTTATGGGGAAATCCCACTACTTAGCTTACAAGCAGAACAAATAAGTTTCCTATTTAAATGTTTGATCTACTGGGATTTATTTTCCTTTTAATGCTTTGACAGTGAAGCAGCCTGTAGGGGGAAGTGGTGTTATGTGGGGAGGGGCAGGGGCCTACTTCTGAGTCACTGAGGAAAAATAGAGCAGGAAATGAGGTAACAGGGCAACAGCAGCAGTTTAGCTACTATAATGTTTCTATGGCAGCAGAAGAAGAGCGGCAACACATAAAAGCAGTCTGTTGCACTAGAAAAAGCTCAGACGGGACACACTGACACACTTACAGAACATGTAGTTACACAAACAAAGAAACACATCATTCAAAAATAGGACACTTGAGCACATATATTCATACAGACATAGACCTCCAAATATATATGAGGTGTACAACTTGTTAAACTAAATATAGATGAGACATAAAAAGTGAAATGATAAAGCAACGTGGTTGACTGCAAAAAGTGAATATAACCTTGAATACATACACAAATATATATATACAGCTTTACTACCTTAAGAGACATCTGCAACCTAATGCTTCATTTGTCTTTCTGTGCACCCAAGTCAATATCCGAGTCAACCAAATTGCTCATTGTCTAAAGTCCCAAAGTCGTGGATATGGACTTCATAAACCAGACAAGCACTCATACAACTCAACCGCTACACTGATTAGAATATGATGTACCTGCATTTTGGATAATGCACTCTACTAAAGGAGCAAACCGAAAAACAGAAATACTGTATAAATGAGAGGCTAGAAAAAAAGGTGAGCTGCTGATGAGTCTCACCAAGTTATGACAAATGAATTTCTCCTTGACCTTTAAAAAACAAAGAATCAAGTGTTTTTTCTGTCTCCTGTCAGCTGGTTAGTAAATCAGTGTTGATGTCCTGCTGACAAAGCTGTACCCCCCCCCTCCTGTAGGATTTATGGTATGCTGAACCCTGAGATGTTACTCAACCTTTACTGCCCGTCATATAGCCAACGATAATGACAGTGACTAACGGACGACAGCACTGCAGCTTTAAGGCGATTCAGGCAGATTTTTTATGTGGAGTTCTTTGAATTAAGTTAATTGTAAACCTGCATTGTGGCAGTCGGGCACACATACAAGGCAAAATGGGATTTTATGTGTCCATTTAGCACTGTAACATTAGAAATCGCTGTGTACATCATTTTGTATCATCCACTGTAAGTGTGTATGAGAGCCTGCTACAGAGAGCAAAAATATTGGGGATGTTAAAGGAGAACTTCGTTTTTTTTAAACCTGGGGTCTGTTGTCATCTTTCCTCTCTTACATGTGAGTGAGGAGGAAACGAACGTTCACGATCGCTCCAGTATGTACCTGGGCAGGCAGCTAGCAGCCCAGCTAATTATAAGTATAGGGCAATTGGCTCTGAGTCTGTTCGTTCTAAAAACTTGCTTTTTTCCCCACACTGAAGTGCTCTGATAGTCTCAACCAGTGTCTGAAAATGTACTAGAGAGCAGAAATTAACCAAAATACCTGTAATAGCTGCGATCGGCTTGTTTTGGTGTCTGTGTCCTGTTGTC
>JBBDHI010000019.1:14426782-14440343 GCA_037177115.1 Craterocephalus stercusmuscarum
ATCGCGTGTGTTACGGCCGCCGCCATATTCTGTCATTAATGGGCTTTATGCACAACTCCACTACTTCCTGAACTTAATACAGCTCCTTGTTTCCTGTCTTTCATTAGTAAACAAACTGGTTAATCCAGGTTTATCTGGCCATTGTCATTGTGGTGACTGAGCTTTAACATACCTGGATTAATCAACTTGTCCCCTAATGAAAGACAGGAAACAAGGGAGCTGTGCAAAGAGCCCATACTCCACATGACTACCATAAGCTCCTCACACGTCTTGCTTTTAATATTCATCATAGTTTATCGTAGTAATCATAGTTTCCCAAGTTTTTATTGACATAATGAATACTCTACTACTACTATAACCATATTACTACAAACTATTAAAACTACTTTAAGTTAGATATAACCTAAATGTAATAAAGCCTGTCACTGGGGTTACAAAAGGACACAATATTAATTCACTTTTTCTTCAAAGGGATACCATACAACCTTCGGCCAGTAAGGGCGCTAAACCTGTTACTTCCCACAGGCCACCAGATCCCTGTCATACTTCGCCTTATCACTTTCTGGTCTCCTCAGACACCGTTATCATCTTCTCATTTCATTCAGTCATGAAAAACTTTCCATCGAAGAGGAGGAAAGTAGCAGGTACTCCTGAACAGATCTCCAGTCCTGCACGTCGAGTGAGAGGAGAGCATAGACGTTTCTTACAAGGAGCAACAGATAGGGGTGGGGCTTGAGGTTCAAAGTATACAGTCCTCTTCACTCACGGTTCAAAACTGTGCAGAAATGAGACAGCTCCTTTAACCTGACATACATGTCTTTTGGACAGTGGGAGGTTAAATTCCTGGAGAAAACCCATGCATTTACAGGGAGAACATGTTTACTGCACACAGAAAGACCACTATTTGAACCCCTCACCAGCTGAGGCTCGAACCAGTGACTGGGAGGCTGTGGTGATCTTGGGTTAATTTTTGACAAAGTAGACTATGTGACAATGTAAAAGATGGATCATGTTCTGTTACTAATGAGCACACTCCAACTGTTATGCTTGACCATACAATCTGTTGGTGAAAATGTGTGTCTAAGGTGACTGTAGCTCCTGGCAACCTAATCATACACAGCTGCAGCAGCTTTTAGAACTGTGTCCGATTTGTGCCATGGCAGGCCTATATGAATTTGCGAGAGCATAATGTGCAGAAACAGGTACAGGTTCTTTTCATATTTAGCATCAGCTTCTGTAGGAGCCACTAACGCACCAATTTGGGCCCAAGGTTACAGTATTTTACTTGCAGCTGCAGCAGCCTGGCTGCGGAAAAACAGAGAAGTGTCTGTCAACAATGGAGGGAAAATGTTAGGAGAAACAATGACAATTAAATGATGGCTGTGGTTGAAAGCGAGAGGTCTTCCTTCATCAATTGGGGATATGTTTTGTGTTTATTAGGTTAATGGAGTTTTTGCACATCACCCCTGTAAATAATACAATAAATGTTATTGATTTGATAGGAAATTCACTCACCTGAGATGAAATAAAGGTTTAAACATGTGACACTTAAAAAAGTGAAATGTTGTAAAAAGCTTTACAATGTTAACATTTGTTTCCTTTTGGATATCACAAACACAAAACAAGCTCTTCCTTCTTACTGTTGTTTGTGGTTGTAATTGATCAACAGATTCCAGGAGACTATCAATCATTTATAGTCCTGCTTAAACAGCAACCTGGAGTCAAATGAATGTGTCTTAACCCAGAGCTTTAGAGAATTCAGTTAGCAAAATTCTCCCTCCGTAACTGACAGCCACCGGCTGCAGCTCGACTGTATTGATCTTCATTAAGCTCTTCAACTGCACAAAACCCTACATCAGAAATATGCACAACAACAATAAAAATGGAGATCCACAAACTCGTCATGAACATTCCCAAACACAGGACCTCCCTTTAGGTGTCTCATGCAATCACATGATGATATCTGCATTGGAGCACTAATGGATGCAGCCAGAATCACACAGCAGCGTGCACTCATGCCAACACACACACACAGATCGATGAATTCTCTGTTACTATACTTAGATTTCCACTGGAGGCAGGTTGACAGTGGAAAAGGATAAGCTGCTTCATCCCAGTAGAGGACAGAACAGGACACTGACGTATTGAAAACCATCAGTCAAACATTGGCTGCACTCCACGACTTTAGGTACTTGAAACTGAAGCTTGGGTCTTTCTCCCAGGATACCGAAAGCTTAACATTTGTGCAAAAGGATATGTGTGTCTCTGTGTGTTGGGGTTATACCTGGATAGTGATGCTCCTGTTGTGACGGGACATGTTAAGGCT
The DNA here is from genome assembly GCA_037177115.1 of Craterocephalus stercusmuscarum. Taxonomy (NCBI): domain Eukaryota; kingdom Metazoa; phylum Chordata; class Actinopteri; order Atheriniformes; family Atherinidae; genus Craterocephalus; species Craterocephalus stercusmuscarum. The sequence goes on from JBBDHI010000019.1 coordinate 14,429,109, forward strand.
GTGTGGCTGTCCATTGGCCAAATTACGCTGGTCCACATCTATTGCAAATGGTTCCTTCAGACCACCCAGGTTATAGCGCACCTGCAGTGAACCTGGGGAGACACAAGGCAGAGCTAGTTCTAGACCTTACTTTATGGTGCAAAGCTCTTATCTGTTCTGTACCTGTGGCATGAGGGAATATTTCAGTTTTTGGTATTATGTTTTATTATTTAAATGCATGATCACACTGATTTTCTCTCAGTTCTGGAGGTTTGTGAGGTATGCTGCTTGTGCAACCTTTAAATATAGAGCAGACTTCTGCAAACTGCAGCAGCTTGGAGCTCTTACCATTCTGTCTCAGCACCACAGCCAGATAGTCCTGCGTCTTGGAGCTCACATACAGGAGAATAGCAGGAGCACTGGAAGTACTGAAACTGAAGGCCACCTCCTCTTTAGTTAGATTCACCTCATGTGGCATTAGTTGTTGCAGCACGGCTTTTGTGTCCTTGCTGGCACCTGCAGCTCTTTCAGGCATGAAGTTGTACTTAACCAACGTTCCTGCCTCAAAGAAACCTCCGACATCTGAGTGAAACGATAGAAAACAAACAATAACTACATCAATGCGCAGCACTAACAGAAGCATACCAACTACATACATCACAATAAACACTACTGCTCTTCAGTGTGTGCCTAAAGAGAAAACACAGTAAGAAAGAAATTCAATAAGGCAACTTGCATTCAGCAAAAACTCATAGAGAGCCAATCATAGAATCACACATGCAGAGACACAACTGGTTAAACATAATATATAGCCAGAAGGGAAGGAGCACAACATAAATATGACTGTATTCAAAAGGTGTAGTAAAGTGGGTGTTAAATTGCTGTGCTCCAGCATCTGAAAGCAAACAATACACCATTTACCGGTACATTAACAAACCTAATGGCATATTTCAACCATTCCAGGGGGCTTATTGATTCCCGTAATCAAATGTTGAGAAGAAGCAACCTTATTTTTCTATAACCTACTTTAGTTATGCTTCTTGTTTAAGTGTGTATTTGTAAAGAGATGAAAGCATAAAGTGCATGAAATGAAAGAGAATGGTTACAGGCAGAACAGAAAGAATGAGGTTTTGTGTGCAACTGTGTTTAAATGCCATCCAATGTGACTCAACACGTTTGCTTAGACATCGTGAACACAGAATCGCAAGTGAGCACTTATTCTAAGTTTCATTATGGTTTACTTCAACATTTTTTATAACACTGGACCCAGACAGATAAATACTTCATGCTATTCTACTTAAATTTATTATAAAGGCTTATTAATAGAAAATGGGCAAGTCTTACAGGCAAAACTTCAACTGGATTCAAGCACATTACAAATTAATCCCTCTCTTCAAACTCAACAGTCTGTAGAGACTCATTTTTATCATCTACTTCATATTTACAATGTAAAGAGTTTTAAAATACCCTACCACTGACTTTTTCTTTTTCAAACCATCCCCTGAAAGTCGTGCTTTGGGCTACTGATTGATTACCAGCTCATGCACATTTTGACTCCAGTTTGATTGGTGGTTATTTGTGCAGCGCTCATGTCATAGCAATGTGTGCACAAGCAATGCAAAAGTGTCATGCAGCATATCTATCGCTACTCACTCTGAACATGTCAACATTTGCCTGCATAATTCCTGGAATGTTACTTTTGATATTTAGTCAGCTTAGGCTTCTTCTGATTGTTGGAGAACTTCTGGAAACATCATCATTCTTTTTGAACTCCTAAGTTAAAAAGCTGAGACTTCTTACTTTTAGAAAAATCTTTTTTTAAAACTGGTTTTGGGTTGCAGCTATGTGTAACTTCTCTCTAGCTTCCTAGACCTCCAGTTCCCCAAGAAGTTTTCTGGAGGCATGAGAGGGAATGAAAAACACCAAAGCCACAGCTCCCTGTGTGTGTATTTTTATAAATGTGTGAGATATATTTTAAGAAGCAACTCGTGCATGCCTGCACAGGTAATACATTTATGTGATATTTGTGCACATGTGCTCATTTATGTTGCACAGTGATGCCATATGACCCTCAAGGGCAGAAAAAGAAATGAATGAGAGTGTATAATCATAACACAGCAGGGTCCCCTGAGCAGCATGTAAATATGGATACAGTGGAACTCCACTACAAAATTATGTCTGACTTCATGCATTTTTCACTCTCAGGGAGTGTGGGGAAAAATTGTATATTAAAGAAAAATAAATTTGGGAAAAGAAAGAGAAATCTGGAGTTGAGCAAAGAAAAAAATCAAGCAAGAGGCATGAGTGAAGCAAAACTCTGTCAGAGTGAGTAAAAGATTTATAAAGAGGGACAATGGGGAACAAAAACAGTAACGGGAGAGGAAGAACGAGAAATGGGCCAAACAATACGAATGAGGAAGTGTATGAGGAAAGACTGAAAGAAAGAAACAATGAAAACGAAAGCCACATGTTAAGACACAAGAACAAACAGACACAAGGGTGTGCTCTCTGCCTTTCATTGATTTTCTGTTTCTCTGATACACATACGCACACACACATCCAAAAGCACACACTCATCACTCTCATACAAACACAGAGCTAATCTTCATTCTTTAAATCCTGAAATGCCTGATTGGTTATGACAGAATTCAAAGGAGGTCCTTTCATGTCTTACACGAGCATATCGTTTCGCACTGTCACCCTCTTCCACAGCAAAAACACAGACGCACACACAAGCACAAGCACAAAAATACACACTCTGCTGTTCTGTCATCTTGTCACCCCCCTGCCAAGAGCGCAGGGGAAAAACACCATTCAACCTTAGGAAACAAATTAATTCACGTGTCGGAGATCAGCTCTCTGACTGGGAGCTGCAGCAGACAGCAGTGCTGCTCTTCTCCCAGGAGTATTTTATGAAAAACTTGTTATGGGAAGTAGAACTTTAATAGAGTATCTAATGAATTCCAATGAAACAAACATGATGTTTTAGTAATATGCAGCAGTGTAGAAGCCAAGTTGTTCTGTGACATAACTTGTCTGTGATCTTCCAAAAACATACAGTCACCCACCTCTCCTAGAGTCATTTATATTCATTTATTTATTTATTTTCCTCAAAGTTTGATCTCTCAGTTGTGCTTTAGCACAATCTCAGCATTCAGAGTGCAGCTCTAAGTCAGAGAGAATTGGTTGGTAAGCGCAACATCACTCTTAATCAATGTGTTTTAACATAAGCCCAAACACTTTCAATGCCTACAGCTTCAAACTGAATAGGAAGTGAGAACAAACACAATGGGCTGTGAAAATCATAGGCTTTGTCGGGCAATGAAGCTCATTGAAACTTATCTGCTTTGTTCCTTTTGCTGTTTGACTCTTGCTTTGTGATAAAAAAAGGAGTGGAAATGTTTATTGTTTTGATAGAATGAGAGAAAGGCTTTTTTTAGAGGCCGCAAAAAAAAAAAAAAAAAAAAACAACCTTTAAGAGGAGCAAAATGAAACGAACTGACCATTAAAATATATCCTAAAGCTGATGCAGAAAAAAGTATGATGCACATCAAAATGCCTCTTACCTGTGGTGCAGAAGGGGCCATCATAGGCGGTGGCGGAGCAGTCACACAAATAGCCGTTATACCTCTCCACACACTTTCCTCCGTTCCGGCAGTACATCCCAAAACTGGTGCAGTGGCCCTGGCAACCAGACTTGACCCCAGGTGTGACTTTTGCCCTCTCCTCCAGGTCGAGGGTGATTCCATTCATTCGTAAGGCTCTGATACAGCCCAGGAAGCCCCTCTGTCCCCCTGCAGCACCTGCGGAGCATGAGAGGAAGGGAGTAAGCTCATGGTTAGCAAGCGTGTTGCACTGGGAGAGAAAGGAGAATAAATTAAGAAAAGAAAAGAAGGACAAATGGAGGTCAAAGTTGCAGAAGTCACTCTGAATGCAAGAGTCTCAGTTTTAATCTGGTTTAGAAACGTTAATATCCCCATGCCTGAAGGAATCCATGGATGTCATGCTAATCTTCCACAATGCGTCGTCGTTCTTGAAACAACCTTCGACTTGTTTGATTTCTTCACTAATTACAACAGGCTAATGAACACCGTTTCTTAATGAACATCTCACAAAGAATAATGGTCGCACGAATGCACGTAAACCACATTTTACGGAAAAACAGATAAAAACACACCTCACACAGTGTACAGGATTTGAATGAGTCAATCTAAGCATCACTGCTTAGCCTTGGGGTGTCAATGGCTATTTTTCTAAAGCTCTTCCATCGTCATTCTGGCCTTGCACCATTACAAGCTAAGTACCCATTAACTTGGACAAGTTGGAAGCGTTAAAAAGATGAATGTCCACCTAAACGAGTTAAGCAATAAACACACCCATAAACACACACCTTCAGGTATAGATTCAAATGTACATAATCACAGTGGATACACACATGTACACACGCACACTTGAGGGCATTACAATTAACAAGAGCTACGGGACATTTTAGTTATTAACACCTCTAAATTACATCCTGTTGCTAACAGAGAAGTGCCCCCTCAAGAAGACATGTAAAGCAACTTGAACACACACATAGTTTCCTCCCTTATTATCCTTTTCACAGACAGGATGCGGGAAGGCTTAAATAGACAGATAGAACATATAATAGGATTACTACATGTGCTTTGATTCGCTCCAGCCTATGCATTATTCATAAATCAGGATGCAGGTGGGCGTTCACCTGCTTTCTCCACTTTCCAACCCCATGCAGAATTAGACTATTAGCAGACCTCTTAATTAATCCATTTTGTACCAGTGATTGGATGGAGGTTTCCACCACCTGTTTACCCTGGTCTGAATCATTCTCTGATTGAACGGACAGCAGTTCCTACAGCCTACAGAGACCGAGCCAGGCAAGAACACATACTGGTGCACAGGTGTGTCTATACACAGCAACTCACAAATGCAAGCGAGTAAAGTGGCTGAATTCAGGACTGACCTCTTGAGTTATTTTGAACACACTTTGAAACTCTGCCTATCACTATATCTACCATATATATTAGTTGATTTCATGATTTAGACACACGCATACAGTATATGTGTATGATAAAAACACCAGCCTATTAAAATGCCTCTATTCTGCTGATTCTAAACTGAGCCATATCTGTTTAGTTGGTGAAACACCAAAAAGGAGCGATGCCAGATTAACAAATGGTCTTTTTAAGCTGGCATCTAACAAGGGCTTTAGGAATGACTCAAAGGAAACCGCCAGATGAATATGATCCAGCGCAAAGGCAAAATATTAAAAAAACCAAACAGACCTTTTGTGATACATATAGAAAGTGATTATAACAAAATCCCTAAAACTTCTCAAAACTAATGAATTTGACATAATTTAGTGTTCAAGCCTTGTCAGACTGGTGGATGGTTACAACAGATCTTTACTTTGTTTTTTATACAAAAGATTGTGTAATCTTTTCAAACTAATGATTCATTAAAGAATCTAATTTTCAGCTGCAACACAATCTGCAGGGACTACTTCAAAGCATATCATGTCTGTTTACTCAAATATGACCGAAAATCCAATTTTCACAAACTTTCATCACAGCACCAAACACTTTTTAGTGAAACCGACACGAGGTGTAAATAAGAAATACTGTTTAGAAACATGCAATACAAACAGACAGGCTGCATTTTATCCATAAAATAGGTTTAAGTTTAATAACCAGCAAATGGATATTTTTTTTACAGCTGATTGTGATTACCTGTAATTAAAGTTAAATTTCACTATTTTTATGTGAATATTTACTTAGCTTTGACTGTTGTCAGTATATCCATGAGCACATATTCAGCTATGTGCACCTTTTGTCAAATTGATTAAATGTTACCTACTGTCTTGGCAGGTGAGCGATGCTGGTTTCCCTGTGATAGTTGTCCCACACATGCAGTTAGGAGCAACAAGCAAATGCCGATCCATGCAGATAGAAGGCAAAGAAAACAAACAAAACACAAGGAGCAATGCACACATAGAAAAGCAAAACATCCAAGCAAGAGACAGCTGAGTTAAAACATGCAAAAGACAAAGAACAAATGTCATGTTAAAAATGAATCAAAAGAACAGATGGGTGGCATAAAACTAAAACTGCGTGGCAGGATTAATTGTTATGTATGAAGTGAATTGGAAAACTAAAAGTTAACAGTGTGAGGTAAATGATGGCAGCCCGATGGTATAACATTTACTTTTGAGGCCATTAGAGCAAACGAGCCACTGTGCAGTAAACACGGAAGCAATCAAACGTTTGACAAGGTGCATATTGATTAAGAGGGAGTCAAGGACATAATACAAAAATGATTATGTGACTAAGTAAAAAAAGAAAAATAAACAGTTAAAGGAGCTATACCTGATATTATTGAAATCTTTGTAAGAAAAATGGTTTCTGCACGGTATATTATGTGGTAAAAGGTGTAAGTCCATAAAAATGAATGACCCATTGATTGATATGTACGAGTCCAGACCATTTTAGTTAGCGATAGCAGCTAATTTTTAGCTTTGGCGTGACGCTCTTTCACTGCCAATGGGGTTAACTTCTGAGGGGTAAGTCTGACTTCCGCCTTTACCACATTATATACCGTGTAGAAACCATTTTTCTTAGAAAGATGAAAATAATATCAGGTATAGCTCCTTTAAGCACCCTGTTGTATGTCGTTCGCATGTGTTTATGTAAAATGTGAAGCACAATAAGAACACTGAAACTTTCTAGGGCTGCTTTCAATTTCAGACAGCAGAATTCATAGTTGTATTCTTTATAAGTTTCTATCTTTTATCATTATCAGTATTTAAAAAGTCACATTGAAAATCAGACAAGTATGAAGTGGTAGAGAGAGTGTTCTGTTATACAGCAGCATCAAGTGATTATAGACAAAATCTTGCTGCCAGAAGGGCTCCCTTTGCTCTTGCTAAATCTTTTGATCAGACACAAAGAGATCTCTATCTGCAGGCCCACCTCTTGTGACTGGCTGGGTCTCTACCTGTGTATTACATTTGAACTTAAAGCAATCCCTCCACTTTGAAATGAAGCAGAGATGAGAGAGAGCAGATATGAGGGGGTGCTGTCACCTCCGTGCCTGTGGTTACAAACAATCCTTCCCTTATTTCTTTCAGTGTTAGATAGGTGCCCCCCACACAGACACCTGAGCTCCTCTGAGGCCAGAATACACACGCGCAAATTAAGCGAGGGCTGAAAGCTGTCAAGAAGCCATGTGCATTCCCGGTTTCATAGCATAAGCCAAAACGTTTCTAGCCTCTTTCCCTTTCATTAAATATCAGTATAAGAATAGCAGAAGCAGAATAGGTGCATGATTAGATGAAGATGTTCAAATCAGCAAAAGGGATGAGGCGAGGGAAATACATTACAAATGGGGATCAGGAGTATTACGGATATCAAATCAGGATGCCTGATTAGAAATTGCAACAATCTCCTTTAGACAGAACTCTTTCCATAAGATAGTAAGAAATTTGTGATCCACCTCAGCACTTTTTCTTCTATCTGAAAATCCCTGAAACTATTTCAGCCCTGGAGTTTGGTCTGCAGAGCGCTGACAGCTCAGCACAAAAGGCAAAAATGAAACAGAAGTGGAATCATAAGGAATAAACTGGATGGATATTCTGCCATTTGAACTCCTGATGAACCCGCGGACCTCCATCAGGAACAAACCTGACTTTTAGAAAATGATATTAAAAATAACTTAATCTGACTGGTAACAAGGATAGAGTTCATGTCCTCTGCTCAACCTTTATCCAGCGAAATAGAAATTCACATAAAAAAGCTATTTTTCCTTACCTTGTAATAAAGTTTCAGCAAAATGACCTCTGTAAGTAAAGCAGTTTTAAATTTAGCAGCAACTCTAATCACATACATGGATGAGTTTCCGGGGATAGTTTCCATGTGAGTATCATTAATTGTAATACGTCTGTGTGTCCGAGTGTGTGGAAGTGTATCCTGGATTAATTTAATTAGTGGTAGCTGGAGCTAAGCTGGACTCAAGCCTCTTATAAGAAAACTATAATTTTCCATAAAGCTGGCTCTTCTTTAAATTATGGCACAATCAGACATTCTCACAGCTGCCTTATTAAAAATCAAGTTCATACAGAAAGTTTCTTAAACTAACAATTGAATCCAGTCACATTTACATGGATGGTGTTATTTGCCTCCCATGCATAAGAGTCCATCATTGTAATGAAGTTAGTCTCTCCGAGAGACTGTCTTTCACAAAGCTGATATTAAATTTGCAATCAGATGTGTGTACGTGATTCGGTCCTGCACAAGAGGGTTGTTTAGAGTTTGGATGGAATGAGAGTAAGTGTGTGTGCCTTACCCACGTAGAGCTGGCTGAACAGCTCTAGCCTGGTGTGTCCCTGCGTGGGAGCCGGCCGTGACGCCCGATAGGTTTGATCCAGCTGGAGGACAGCTTCTTTGATGTTACGCTCGGCCATTATGCGATGCCACTGGTCGTCATTGAGGGGTGTAGCTGAGTGCACAGTTAACTCTACAGGCCCATTTCCCACATCGAAGGAGAAGGAGACCACCCAGGGGGCTACACAAGGACGGCAAGAAAAAACGTACACTCATGAGTTTGTCATCAAAACACATGTCAGAAACTTCTGAAAATGCCAAATATTCTGTCTTGTGATGGTCCACTCAGCAGGCTTCCATGCCTTCAATTTTGTATTCAAAAGCTTATTTGCTATTTTTTTTTCTTTACAGTATATGACAGCTTACCCCTTTATATGGGACTAATCCCACTCACTAAGCAGACCTGTTGGTTTTACATGAAAAAAATATTGTGTTGCAGCATTCCTAAATACTGCTGGGGACAGGAGAGCCAAACTGTGATGGAAGCAACAGAGGTCACAGGGAATGTGTACAGAGGGAAGGAAGGGTCTGTGTGGAAAGGGGAAATCAGAGTGGAAAATGCCCTTGCTTTTCTGCAAGATTAATTTTCATTATCTCCAACTGAGTGGATTTGCGAGAGGTGATGTGTGTGTTTGGATTGTGTTATGGAGGATTAAAGCTGGGGGATTGTCAGAAAATTTACTGCAACTTTATTGTCCAGCTGTTTACCATTTCAAAGGACCAAAAGGGGGCAGTGTTAATCCTTTTTACGACCATGACCAGTTAAAATGTTCAATGACGTTTCTAACTTACTGTGCCTGTGACCCCACCACCTGCCCCTTCCAGATGTTGCAGCTCCAGCTGCTGTGAGGTCACTTTTGGATGGCTTTCGCCTTTCACCTCTGCAAACTGTCTGTGCATTCGTGAACGTGCTGTAGCCAAAAACAAGCTATTTTTTTCTTAACCTGCATCTTAACCCAATATAATTGGATAAGTAGCCTCCAGAAATATGACACATTTAGTATGAATACACGCAGCACTGTCTCGTTTTCTCAGCTGAAAGATGTATTGAATTTGTTTTTATTTCAGTGTTGGCCCCAGCAAAATGTTAAAGGCCTCTTCTCTTAAGCAGCTATAGCAAAGAATAATTCTTTTTGCTGCTGGCCAAACCATTTAGGATAAAAAACAACACCTATTTGACAGTTTTTCCTTTTACAAAACATCCCTGGTAATAGTGTGAAACTGCTCCATAAGAGGTATACAGTATGATGGTGTCACATTGTTTCCATTGGTACCAGTGTGCTACAGACATGGAAATGATAAATAGCTCCATACTTTACTGGTTCATTATAACTTCATTAGCCTCAGTTTTTCACTGGATAATTTTTTGTAAAAGTCAATTGGGGAAATGAATTTTCTTCTTTTTGTTTTGCCCAATCAATGTGCCCGCCTGCCCGTTTTCTCCTTCTTATATTGCTTTCATCTATTCTCAACTGGTCTCCCTGTATTTGGCCTTGCATTCTTTCTAAAGTAAACTGTGCTCCTGTATTTCTCTGTAACTTCTGCTCTTGTTGTTTGTTTCTTTATTTTTCTTTTCATTCTCTTTTCTTTGTTGGTTACTACTTGTCTCCCCATCCTCCACTCAGTCATCTCTTCTCTGCATGTTATTTCCTTCATATTTGGATTTCTTTGCATTTTTTTTTATCTGTCTTTACAGGAGTGTTCCTTTAGAAACAGTGGGAACTTATTCTAGTCCACATATTACATAATAATCCTGGCACAATTTCTAAAGTTTCTCAATTCATAATATTAACAATGGAGTGAAAAATGTAAAGGATTCATTCCTTATCATTTCCAGCAGCAGCAATAAAACCTTAATGACATTTTTTTAAAACTTCAAACTGCTGAATTAATCATGTTCTTGTATGTTTCCAACATTTTTAAATTGATCTAATTTACTGACCCTGGTCTCTGCTGAGTCTCTACTTCTCTTGTGTGACGAGCGCTGCTTTTTAACTGTGATAAACTGTCTCCTTCACCTGCATTCATCTTTTATAGACACATCTTTTTCATGGACAGCCTCTGAGCCTCCAGATGCTAAAACTGAAAAGCCCTGGAAGTGATGCACTCTTGTTCAAACTAAATGTGCACTTGTTACACACACAGTACTAAAACTCAGCCTGTTCATATACTTATTTAGGGGGTCTTTCATTATCAGAACGAAAAATCAATATAAGCATTTTTTTAATGATTGTTATTCATCCACTGAAAAAAAAGGTAAAAGAACATTGGGTGGCCCATGCCTAATGATGCCTATGATGCTTTTTATCTTCTGCATCCGCTGGCTTATTCCCTTTGTTGTGAACATTATTATACGAGATGCAAAAATCATCTCAGCAAACGGCTGTCTTAGTGTGCTGAGTACATTAACCCACAAGATAAATCTAAAAGACATTGCTTAAACATTTAAGCACACACAATTTACAACTTACAGTAGCATGCCGATAAACAGACACACACACCCACATACACAGTGCAAACCCCTTTGACAGCCTTTAGTACGCTGAATTAACGATGTCTGTCTATTCAGAGCGGCCTGCAAGGCAAGGGGGTGGGGGTAGAGAGGGGGGGTTACATCACTTATTTTAAATGCTGAAAGAGAGCTAATCACAAATCACAATATCCCAATGGAGACAGTTCCAGTAATGCTGTGTAAGAAGACTAAACACTGTGTGTGTGTTTGACATTTTCACGTGTAAAGCGAGATGTTTGCCCTACAGGTTTGTGTCCATAGAAATGAATAAGCTAAGGCTAGGCTTATTTATCTGCATAACCAATCTTGATGTCATATGTGTAAATATGTGTTAATACAATAGTTTTT
>JBBDHI010000019.1:14518089-14529698 GCA_037177115.1 Craterocephalus stercusmuscarum
GGTGGTTGCCTGACAGCCGGCTGAGAGCCGGCTGAAAGTCGGCAGAAAGGGGAACTTTTTCATGCCTGCATCTGTATATAAGCGACACCGGAAGCGAATAAATTACATTTTTCTGCACTCCTGAACGCTTGAAAAAGACAAAAACAGGTTTTTTAAGGGCTTAAAAAGTGGATTTTGCATAAGTCCCCTTTAAAAACAAATTGATTTGAACTTTTTTTAAATTTGAAGAAACTGAGTAAATGAGAAAATGTAAACAAGAGTCTTATTTGAATCTTATTTAAGTTCTCTAACTTAAATAATTCGTTTTTAAACCCATCAGGAACTCTATCTGTAAAGTTAGCAGTTAAAAATAGTAAAGTATTGTTGCACTGAAATAATTACAAAGGACAGCTTTTAGAAAATTGTTCTTATGTAAATAAGAATTGAGATCAAATTAACTTTTAAGTAAAATTTCATTTTATACTATTTGTTCATATGGGAAAAAATAATTTTGTCAATTTAGAATATATTAGGTTAATGCAATTTTTGAGTTTTTATAGTGTGTTTGTGTATCAGCTTATCTTTATCCATGTCAAAAATACACAGTAACAGTGCACATTTCCCACCGGGAAAGATGCCCCACTAACCTAGTTAGGAAACAATGTTCTGTCCAGAAATTATTATTGTCCATATTTTTATCATGTAAAAAAAAATTAAAAGGTCCCCTGCCCAAAGACTACCCAAATGTAGGTTTTAATCACTACACTTTGTATTTCTGCTAAAATAAATCCCACAATGAAGATTTATTGAGTTACTGTTGTGTTACTGTGGAAGGTGTATAGAGACCAGTAGGCAGCAGATCCAAAAAGCTCACTCTCTGGCAATGCCAATCACACACATCTGCAAACACACAGAGATACTGAGTGAGAAAGAGAAAAACAGACTTCAGAGACACAACATGAAAAGCTCCGTCAGCAGCTGGTGTTGTCTCCACAGTTCACATCACTTACACCGAAAACACAGACGGGCATGAGTCAGATCTGGAGTTGAACGTGTTTGGCTGGCACTAAGGTCAGAATCACCTTGTGGTTAAAAACTTGAACCATTCATTGCTTCTTTTTAGTTCGTGCCATTGAACAACTAAGGGAGATAAATTAAATACAATGAGAAAAATAAAAATAAAGACTAGGAAACAGTGTTACCACAAAAAAAAGAATAAAAAAAAAATCATGGTGCTCTTACAAAACACTAATACTCCAGTTTAATGTACTGTAAAGTGTTATACCATTCTCCTTTGACACTGGCAACTGCAGAGCTGTAAGTGCTGCACTCAGGTAGACAGACGAGGGCTGGGACAAGACACATGACTCTGTCAACACAACTTATGACAGCATTATCCCGGGCAATGACGCATTACCGAGGTAACAGCAACCGAAGAGCGCACCTTATCCAATGTAAATGATCTGGGCTCTTCTGTGACGGATCACACTCTGTTGTACACTCTCCTCTGCTGAAGATCGCTGAAAACTCTCACTTCCCTAGTGACCGACACACATATGCCTTTGGTTTCTACTTAACACTAACGCATATGTTGCTGGTACAAACCTTTCCGGAAGGCCTAATTTGCTGTGCTATATAAAGACAAACGTCACATGTCAGCCCCAAGTGCCTCTTAACATCTGAGTGTGTTAACCTGACCCTGCCATAATGAGTGGGGGCCAAAAAGGCGCATGCAACATAGAAGGGAGGCAGATTCTTATCACTATAGTTGAAGTTGGGGAAGTTAGAGAGTAATTTAATGGTAATTAGGAACTTGTCTACAGGGGGCAAGAAGAGGAAGGGAAAAAGAAAGATGGGAGATGGGTACAGCATGAAATATGCCTAAGGACCTGAGTAATAGTTCTTCTTTCTTTAGTCTTTCAGTATATTAGTTCTTGTTCTCTCTTGGCCCATTCTTTGCCTCTAGCCTTGAGTGTCTTCACAAATTAATGATATGTAACAAGAACATTAGTTGAGTAAGGAAATATGTAGCAGTGCATCCAAGACAAATAGAAAGTGATATGCACAAAATAAAAAGATTCTAATAATAAGACATTTTCAAAAAACTACAAAAAGAAGATTTGGCCATGGTTGAATATTTTTCACTAACCTTGAGAGTTTATTTCTTATGGGCTGATTTAAAGGCCAGCTTGTAGATTTTCCAACAAATGACACATATTCTGTTGTCCACTTTAATATTAGTCAGTCAGTCCCATTGTATGACAGTAACCAGAATCTATATATTTATATATATAAGAACTCTAAGATTTAAAGAGAAGGGAATAAAAAAACATGGCTTGCCATTGCTGCATTTGTAAAGGTTAATGATGTACAACAGAAACCTCAAATGAAGGGAAAAAGTTACATAAACAAGTGGTTAACCAGTGCTGCAGAAGTAAAGTCATTAGGGTTTGATGCAGCAACTGTGAGGATTTGTGTGTGTTTGTGGAATTGCACAGTTGACTTGAGTATTACTTGTGAGGCAATAATTGAGACCAGAGGTGCCCAAGGAATGAACTGCAACAATGCCTGGCATACACAAGGCCTCATTACCCCAAACCATACTCATCTCTCATTTCTTGTCACCCCTGCTCCTCTTTCATCTCTTCCCTTGTCCCTGACTCTCTCTTTGTTTGTTTGTATCTTATGCACCAACAGACAATTTCAACTTTTTTTTTTTAACTGTGTGAAGTTGTTCCAGGTAAGCCTTTACATCAGGATTCATGTGCTGTGATTCGCCCTAGTCAAACTGTTTACAAAGCCTCTGCTTGAGACCTGGGTAAGGTGGTGTGCTATGTTTAATTCATATAACAAAATAATATATACAATATGAAAAAAACACACTTTGACAAAAACATGTTCATCCTTGATACCTGGAGTGCTCTCACTTCTACGTGGGCACTTTTTGAGATCAGCAGTCCGCTTCTGGTCAAATAAAAGTCCTTTTGCGATTAATATGTAGGCAGAGCAGGAATCACAAATGCTAACATGTCCCTCTATTTTTTCCCCCTTACTTTGGGCAGGTTTCCCTCTTTCCGCCAATGTGCTGTACAGAGCTATTTGAATTAATTATTTCTCTTCTTTTTGTGGCCTTCAACAATCTGACAGCCAGTAACTACACCAGTAACTACGCTAATAATTCAGCATTTTCTGAAGTGATAAAATCCTGAAATAATAACCCTTCATAATGACAGCGTTTTCGCTCTCAGCTTGGTAGATATTTAGCTAATGCTTTGTCATACAAACAGAAAATGTGAGCCCATCTGTGTAGACTGCAAAATGTGCACATATTATACACCGCTTGTCTATGAACTACAGCTCACTGAATAAATAAGCTCATTTATTTAATGGAAAAGTTTTTCTTCTCATTAAGTCTGGATGCTTTAAATGTTTCCAGCGGTTGCTTCAGGGAAAGTCTGAGAAATAAAGAAAGAAGCAGCATATGTGTTTACAAGTTGAGAAAAGCCATGAGCCAATATGTGTGCATGTGCACTTATCTCATGAATAAATATTTAATCTGTGTGTGTGTGTGTGAGTGACTTTTCTTGATTACGGGTTTACTTTTGCATGTGTGTTGCAGAGACCTGAGGACGTGAATTCTTTTGGAGATGTTTGGATGAACAGTGGTTTCATTTTTTAGCTCCTCTCTTGCTCTCTAACAGCATCAGTGAGGTTACATGATTTGGAGCTTAAACAATATTGCAGTCTCGTAAAATTGTTTTTTGACTAAAAAGATAATCACAGAGAGGCTGTTGGCTGTTTTTACACAGATCAGTCACATGCTGCAGAGCTGATTGGATAAATATTTGGTTCAAATGTGAAAAAGCAAAGGAAGAACTGTGCACGGGGGATTGCCTGTGTACAGCAGTTTGGGCAGCGGTGCCTGTTTTAAATGTGCTCTATAAACAAAACTCAACACTTAACTTGACACTTGAAGAACAGGAAGGGAGAAGCTCATTATAGAAGATGGACACACTGCCTTTTGTTAATGGTTTGTCCCTTTCTGAACAGGTACAATTGAAAACTAATTTCAATTGGAAACGTAGGCCCAAGAGGGGCATACATTTCAAGTTGTTCGCCTATACACCACCCCCATGTGGCACATGTGGCAGAGGCGTAAAATAAAGGCACTCAAGGAACCACTGCAGAACAATATCAGGGTGTACAAACGTAGATCTGTCCAGGCCCTGAGCCAGCTAGTGTTTTTATGTGTGACACACTTCCATCTGCTGAAAATATACAGCAGTGCCCCAGCTACCCCGTCATTTAATTCCTTCAATATATTTATAAAAAGCATCACCTAACTGTAACTCTGATTAGACCTGGTGCACAGACAATTACAAAACATTTGCTCACAACACAGTTAGAAAAAGAGACAAATGCTCACAAACCGGATAACCAGGGCTTTCTCTGGAAGTGCATCTACATCAGTGTGCCAGGTTTCGTCACTATCTAATTTTAAATACAGTCTTAAGACTCATTTTTACACATTGACCATCAACCCAACCGAGACCCCATTGCATTTATTTGTTTTTAATTAAATTTTTTATCTTATTTTATTATGTTTCATAATAATTCGTTAATCTTCTGTGTTTTATGTTGTTTTTAAGTGGCTTAGCGTACAGCACTATGTTCAGCTGCAGCTGGTTTTCAAGGGCTTTATAAATAAACTGGATTGAACTGAACTGTCTTCATTATTTAGGAAAAAAAATTACTAAACATTGTGTTGCTCGTCACATAAGACACCACATACAGGGGTGGGGGGGTGGGGGACGAGACAAAATGGAAGGCAAACAAAGGAAGGAGGGCAAAAATTGAGACTTGAGATGGTAAATGTGGCAGGAGGGAGTTTATAAAATGTTTTTTTAGTAGAAGTGGTATGTTTGAGGGGGTGGAGGGTCTTCTTAGTCTGTATTTGTAATTAATGTGGTCTGTCATTTTTCATAATTCAAAATTTTAACAGCTTTTGTCATGTTAACATCAACTTGGCCAGGGACTACAGGTGGAAATTTGCCGTTTTTGCTAGAACCTGGCACCTGCATCTCTCCTCTTTGTTTGTCAAATAAGGTTAATGAAGTGTTGTGCATTGTCTATGTTAAAACAAATAAATCATACCATACCATACCATACCATACCATACCATACCATACCATACCATACCATACCATACCATACCAGGGAGTGCAAAGGGAAAATGAAGAGTTGAAAGAGATGAGATGGAAGAAGAGATTCAGGGAAAGAAAGAAATGAACTCGTACTACTGTGTGTTTCTACATAGTATCTGTGTGCATGTTATTGCACAGTACAGGGCAATACTGGCAAACTTATTTCATGCTGCATCCTGTGAATGAGTGAGTCATGGACAGAGTGTGTGTGCAGATGGAGGCTATGAGTGAAATGATAAAACCAGGATAAAAGGGCAGGCGAGGTGACAGGGGTGAGGAAGGGGTCAGGCAATTAGAGCAATTAGAGTCCAAGTTTCAAATTAGGGTGTCTCTGGTGGCACGATGCAACTCCTATTTAGCGGTTCATTTAGCTTCAAAATGCCAGTCTGAGTCTAATAGATGAGATCTGGCCAGAAAAACAGTGGTAGCGGAACAGTGTGTATACCATCCGTGCATGTGTGCTTGTGGTGCACATTGGACGCACTGTTGACGGTGTAATTTGATGAAAGCTGACAGGTAATTTATAAAGCATATTTTGGGTAAATGATTTTTGCTGGTCGTACTTTTTCTGTCATTCTGGACTGGTAATTGGATTTCCCTAACTTGCAAGGCAGTGAATTAGAAGTAAACCAGTTAATAAAGGTCTGGATGTCTGCGTGTGTGTGGCACAAAGGGTTTGTGCGTATTAGCAACAGTATTTTAAGGTTAAAGCTAAAAAAAGGAAATCTAAAATCAGCATCACTGGAGCATGGATATATCTGTAAGGATGCATATGTTTGCAGATAATGATGTCATTTCTCAGTGCAGAAGTTAATTGAAAAGTTTTGGTCTGCTGCACAATATCACTACTAACTACTTTTAACTTTAATCCAAGCCAGTAAATCAAACACCATATACACAAACATCATTTTCCTGCTCATTATTTCTATAACTTTAACTTTAATCATTACAAATGAATGACCAAATCTAACCTTGACCAAAACACAGACTTTCAGCTTAAGCTAAAAGTATAAACCTTTAGTCATTTTATTTCATGTGGCTAATCATGTTGATCTTCAAAAGGTTGCAATATCATACAGCTACTGTATATGGTGGGATCCCAGTTTTAAATTCTCATAAATATTAGTAAAACACACACACACCAGACACACGCACATCTAAGAAATCCACCATCTTCCACTCCCTTTCCCTTCCTTTGTTTCATCTTACTCACCTTAATTGCTAGAGAGGTCTTGTCTTTATGAAGCTGCTCCCCAAGGTGGGTTAGGGTGTGCACCATCAAATGCAAGTGTGAATGATGTGTGTATGTGTGTTTGTTAGCTAGAGGAAAACGAAAAATGGAGTGGAACTGACAAGCTTGTTAGTCACATAGAAAAAAATAGTCCTGTGAATACTGTTACATACAGACACATTCAGACGTACCCCCACACACACATGTTCCTCAAACAAAATATTAGCCTGAACACCAACACAGACTTAACGAGAAGAAAAAGCTCGTCTTCGTTTGTCTCGAGCAACAACTGCTCAGACATGTCTTCCAAACCACAGAAACCCTGACAGACCCTGCTTCAACCAAGCCATATCTGAACATGCGTCTTATGTATTACAACCAATTTCAGCTAATCAGAACGAAAGTTACACGCACGCACACACAAACACACACACAGAGGAAAAAAACACTGAAAGGCCATGATTATGTGTGATACAACCAAACTGACAACAAACAAACAGAATGCAAATGAGTGTAATCCAAGTTAATCCACTGGGAATGCAGCGTAAAGTGGACACAATTCCTGTCCTAGCGGTCTGTTTCTCTGCATTGTAAAAGCAGAAATGATCAGTTCAAATATGCACGTGGGACATTCCAACACATAATAACTTGCATATATGCTGGACGTAAAGCTTTGAAGCCACTTTGCAAAGACTGGATTTAAGGGAATATTTTCAGGTTTTGATCTGGTAAAGGTTGAACCATAGAAACAGCTAGATATTCCATAGAACCAAAGAAATTCTCCTTATTCTTCAATTCATCGTATTTTTTCAGTGACTCCCAAAAGAAAAATCTACATTCTTTGTGCCACTCAGTTTATAAAGTCTTAACTTGTCATTTTTCACGTAAAGATATTTTGTTTTGCTGGTGAATGAATTTTCCATCAAATATTTGTGGCAAAAAAGGAAAGAAAAACATAATAAAACGACTAGTCAGTGTCAGTGCTTCTGCTTGAGTCAGTGGCAAATAAAAATGCCATCCTCAGCCTTTACCTGGAGTGTTGAGCAGCCGGGACATGCGGCAGCTGTAGGCGATTTGCTGTTCGCAGTATTCTGCACTGGTGGTGATGGCTGTCACCTGGAAACACAGGGAAGAATGTGTATTTTCACTTTATCTTATTCAACCAGACAGGTCAATTTTATGTGAGAAAAAGAAAAGAGCTAGAAAAAAACAGTCTATAAAAATGTTTCAATTCAGTTTCCTGTAACTTTTAAAAGCTGAAAATGGAACAAGTGTGGCGCAAAAATAATGAGTGAACATAATTAGAGTAAGTATGTGCTACTCAAACCATGTCATCCCTTGTCCACATTACTTGCTGTTCTTCCTCGTGAGAGTGTTGAAAGCTCTAAAGTTCACACACAGTTTGCTTTTAACTGAGAGCTACAACAACAATCTATAACCACTCTGCAGGAAGATTAAGGTATTGACTCCTGAATGTGAGAGTGCAAATCCAAATAGTCTGAGCTGTATGTACAAGGAGGCCAGCAAACAAGCCGGGGAGAGATGACGTTCCACATTATGTTATCTCAGGGCATTCACATGATTAAAGACTGAATTATTGCTGATTTGGGTTTCATTAAATCCCAGTGAGTAACTGTGTATGATGCTGCTGCTGCTGCTAATGGGGATGTTTAACACAGCTGACAAATTGATTTGCAGCATCTATGTTGTAATGGTTCCAGTTTCCAATTTTTGCATGTGGATGATCACAGCATCAAAGGGGAAATATCTCTTTGCACAGTTACCCGCTGTAACAAAAATCATCTGAATACATCACAAGTCCTTTTTTTTAATGCTCTTGATTATTTTGCTGCTGTTAGAGATGAACAAAAGAACCTGGTTTGGCCAGCATGGTCATTCCCTGACCTATTATACATCATGCCAGTGGGGAATCAAACTTTACTCGGTTTGCATTCAAGTGTATGCACAGCTTTCTACCCAGAGAAAATGTTCAATTTAAATTAGCCAGCACAGATACATTTAATAAAGAGACTGTGTGTAGTGTTAAGCCATAAAAAGTAGGTACATATGGTCAAAACATATGGCCCATGTTTTGTTGTTTTCACCTGTTTACTAGAGTCTGAGATGTCATTTGAACAGAACTATGAATAATTCCAAAGTGAAAGTAATTAAATCATGTAACATTTACATGAACTTCACCAGCTCAACAAATATGTTCAGTCATACTGATATAACAGAGCGCAGTCTAGCCAGAGCTGTGGTGATGAGACAAAAGGTCTCACAGTATCTTGAGATTACACAAGATATCAAACCATTTTAGAAATAGGGCGGCAAAGCATTGGGTGGTGTGAAATCTGTAGTCATCTGTCCATATAACTCTTCTATTTATTTCCTCTTGACTGCGTGGCTTTAAACAAGGCGGATGCGTCTCCTCATGCTCTGCACAAGCCGAGATCTTATGATAACAAAGACACCTATGTGCTGTTTTGACCACCTTTGCAGCCCAGCTATAATAGGGGGCGGTAGCCTACAACGGATGACCAGCCAGTCATCCAGTCACAGAACCATGTAACGTTCGTACTGTAACTAACTCTAATTATATTCATAAAGTTATCACCAGCCCAATTTGTTGTTCTAAGCAGCAGGCTAGCACATGCAAGTGGGGGAAACATTTTAAATGCTAAGAAAAAAATGAATAAATTAGGGGGAAAAAAAGACTAATATTTCAATTTCAATATTACACTTGGTAACAATGTTTGTGTGCATCATCGGTGTGAGTGTGTGTGTTACCTGATCCATGGAGGTGCTATAGTTGACCTGGAGGACTGTGCGTTTTTCTCTGCTGGAGCCAGTGATCACAGTCTTGGGTGGCAGGTTGTTCATAACCATTGTCCACACTTTGTCTTCTGTGCAAACACACATACAAAAACACACAACACATGTGAGTTCACTGTGATATACAAAGAAATTATGTTCTTGTTCAAACACCAAAGCTGTGAAATGGGTTAATGAATTTAAATTGGACTCACACAAAGCGCACACATTTACACATGGAGCTTATTCAGTCACATGCTGATATAACGACACAGACTCACAACAGGTCGGCTGCCGCGGCAGTAAATATACTTTCTGTAAAATAAGTTACAGCTGCAAAACTGGAGTGTTTCACAGAGACTTGTGGGCTGTTACAGCTTGAACCAGTCACTCAGACATCTCCATGTTCATTTGCACTGCCATTCAGGGGAAAGTGCGGGTATGTGTTGCAGGTCTGTGAGGCGCGGATATGTGTGTGAGAAAGAGAAACTCTTAACATTTCTGAGGAGTGTGTGAGTGTGCTATTCAGCGTGACTAAGGGGCTAGCCAGTGGGGTGCAGTGACATTTCATTAAAAGCCTCGCCTTCGCTCTGCTTGCATGCTCCGCTGTTCCACAGGCTACTTATTCTGTGTGAGTGTGTGTGCATGTGTGCAAGTGTGAGAGTGTGAACACAAGTGTGAACAAGTGGGTTGCTGTGTGCCACAAGTGTCACTTCAAATGTGGGAGTGCACTTAGATTTGCATAACAGTTTGGTTTCATATATTTTGGAGGCATCTGTGTTGCTATGTACTTGTGTTGTAGCATGTGTGTCGGCTGCTCCTTAAATGTCATTCAGTAACCGCGAAAGTGTTGCCATGGAAACCCCATGTATTGTAGGATAAGACTGCTGCTGCTTGAGGTTAGGAATAAGAAGGGCAGCAGAGTTTTCTGCCTTCACAGGTCAACGGGTCCGGACAGAGCCACAAAGACGGGAAGGGACACACACACTCACTCAAATAACAACAAATACACGCATATATAAAACAGATCAGTAATAAAACCATTACCACACCCACCTGTCATGTTGCAGTTAACTTTAAATGGGCCAAGCGGTCCGCTGCCATCGGGGTCAATCCAGTAAGTATCAGAAGATCTGCCCAGATGCTTATAGGCCTCACAGGATGGCTCATAGATGGCTGTAAGCAGGTGTAAAGAGAAACAATGGGGCACATTAAAGGAGAACTTCGCTTTTTTTTTTTTACCTGGGGTCTGTTTTCATCTTTCCTTTCATACATGTGAGTGATGCAGAAAGGAACGTTCAAGATCGCTCAAATATTTAGCCAGGCAGGCAGCTAGCAGCACAGCTAATGTTAAGTATTGGGCAACTGCCCCCGCGTTAGTTTGCGCTAAAAATGTGCTTGTTTTCCACACTGAAGTGCTCTGATGTTCTCAACAAGTGTCCGACAACGTATTAGAGAGGAGAAATGAACGAAAGTATCTGTATTAGCTGGGCGATTGCCAGGTTTTGTCATGTTTTGGTGTATGTGTCCTGTTGTCTGTGTCCAAATCGTGGGATTATGCCGGAATTGCGCGATAACTTGCGTCAAAACACCGTTGGCAGATCCAGTTCCTGACACCAAACGATAGCAGTCGGCAACTAAAACAGATACTTTTGTTCAATTTCCTCTCTAGTACATTGTCGGACATTTGTTGAGACTATCAGAGCACTTCAGCACGTTTTTAGGGCAAACTTACGCGGGGGTGGTTGCCCGATAATTATTAGCTGTGCTGCTAGCTGCCCGCCCGGCTACATACTGGAGCGATCTTAAACGTTCCTTTCCCTGTAACTCACATATATGAAAAGAAAGATGAAAAAAGACCCCAGGTTAAAAAAAAGTGAAGTTCTCCTTCAAGAAGAGGGGCATCAATTAAAAAGCAAAACTGAAAACCCATCACGAGACTGCAGTCCAAAGTAGCATCCTCTACAAATCAACTATGATGAGCATCAAAATGTGTGTTTAACAACTTTAGAGTCATGCTGTGTTGTTGATGAGATTTGCACTGACGTACAGAATTCTGATGGTGATTTAATACGACCAATGTTAAACAAGAGCTCAAAGTAAGCTTTGCTATTGTTCATCTTAAATTGAAAAAACTTTGAGCATTAGCCCTATTAACACTGAGTCCAAAAGGTTATGCTGTAGTTATTTAAGTGAAGAATCTTTTTGTTCATACAACCTTTCCATAAAACAATAGATTTTTACATGATGAGAAAAAAATTAACATGTAGAATTATAGACTGAATTTATGGTGAAATATCATTACGTGCTCATTTTTATGTGGCTTCTTTATTTCTACTCAGTCAACACACAGCAGCAAAGTATCTGACTACATGCTCATG
>JBBDHI010000019.1:14568903-14579314 GCA_037177115.1 Craterocephalus stercusmuscarum
GAATTTACATGCAGATTTCTGTTGTTTTTTTACCAACACAATCTGTCTCACAAGAGGACATAAACACAGTTTTACTGTCAATTTTATCTACTACCTGTATCTTTCAAATACTACAAGAACTCTAGCTGATTGTAAATTTGACTGTAAATATCACTGATCAAAAGTGACTGGATTAAAAAAAGACATAATTAACACTGTAAATTAGATTTTTATGACTTCAGAGGATAAATAAATGTGAAATAAAGAGGTTTCCTATCATCACCCATATAGTTCAAGTGGTTGTTGGAGGAGATATTTACATGTCAGCGTGATGTGATGGGTTATAGAGGTAGAGTTCAGGATATGGTAGGATAACACAGCCTGGAAAAGATTGGACTATCACATATAGACAGACACTCATGCACAGTCACGCTGGTGCTCAATCTAAAGCGGTTCTGTGTATCTTTGCCACAATAAACATCTGAAACAAATGGAAACTTATGTTTCCTATATTTTTTGCTGCTTTTCTTCTATCATATGCTCTTTCTGCTTCTCTTATGTCCTTACAATTTCTTTTTGTTCCAATTTAGTTTCCATGGTGCAGATGGTGATGATATTAGAAAGTTTCATATAAACTACCCCTTAAGATACTGGAATTGGACATTCCTGTTCTAACGCAACAAGTGTCAATGTGCAGGCAGATAATTAATGGGCTAAGGACAAAAGCAGGTGCCCCAACAGCATAAACTGCCAAGACCAAAACAAGCTTGTTTGATTTTCATATGACTAGAATTGAATGCATATCCTTCTTTGACATGTTGAACAGTATAATCATATTATCTGTAATAAAGGCAGGTTCCATCTCTTACCTTAATTCTATATTCCATTTCTCATGCTTTACCCCAGAGCCTAAAAGCCCACATAATGCTCTTAACACTGTGAATGTGTCTGGATCCAATTCTGCTCTAGAAATAGATGCTATCCACAAACACAATCTGCATAGGAACATTTCTTTAGCTTGGCAGATGATGATAGTGATACATCATCCTGACAACAGATTTTGTCTGTTGGCATAAGTAGGCCACAGGTTGAAGTCAGCTGTGATATGGCATTCTTCTGAAATTCTCCATGCATGACAGTGAATGTGTTTGTGCAAAAAATCTTACTATTATCTTCTTTACCTCACATTATTTGCTCAACTTTTTAACATGCTATTTATGAATAACTGATTTTACTGCTTAATAAAACTGGAAATGAGCATGTAAAGTCCACAGTATTGCAGATCATGACTCATTTATAGCCTATTGATTTGGCACATATACAATTGCACACAAGCTCACACTCCTTATAGCACAATCATAGATGAGTCATAACATGCCACTGCATTTAATTATCATACATTCTCAAAATCCTAAATTATCATCCACAACCAACATATTTTGTGATTATGCTGGGAACATAACATCTATATTTATCTACCTCCTTCTCCTCCTACTACTTCTCCTTTGTGCTTTCCTCTTTCATGCACTTTTCTTTGTCGTAGCCTAACACTGTACTTCTCCTCTCTTTCATCTTTTGTTTGGGAAGTAGAAAAACATTTATAAGAGGTTGGCTCTGAGAGAACTGAGGAGTCGGGGAGTGAAGGATGGGCTGATGAACAGACAAATGTATGTGTTCTCATTTTCTGACTGAATGCTGGAGAAAGGAGCAGTGACAGCGTAATCATGAGAAAGCACTGCAGGCTTCAAAACACAGCTGACAGACACATCTGAAATATGATGTACCTGACCAGGGGGCCAAGAGAATGTGCATCTATGTGTGTGTGTGAGTGTGTAGCACTCTCTCTGTGTTATCACTGAAATCTGAGTTGTAAGCATGTGTTTACTGATTGTGTATTTATTATCTGTCTTACCTAACAGATGTCAAGGTGTGGTGGGCAGAATTTGTATCTGTCAGAAATGCAGTCTGAGCTCATTTGGGTTTGAAAACAGATGTTTTCCAAAAAAAAAAAAAAAAAGGGACCATTGCAATCTACCGTGCATGCCAATTGGCCAGAGGATGTTTGGAGTGCAGCATCTCTTTATCATGATGTGTATGGTGACCTGGAATATTTATGTTGCCCTTTCTTGCTTAGCTGCTCATTATTTATAACTGAGAACAAAACCATCCAAAGTTAAACATTTGGAAGCACTAAGCATTACAGTATTCCGTTACTCCAGTAATATTAGACCAAATTCTTTTTTTTTTTTCAATTTCTTGTTCATTTACATTAAGTAGCCTACTAACTCCTGTATGTATCACATGACTAAGACTGACAAATAAAACATGGAATGTGTTACTGTAAAGCCCTGTTTTCTGCAGGACAATGCCATAGCTATTGATGCACAAACTTCAGTGATTTAGGCTATTATCAAGAAAATTATGACATATCACCTCTAAATTCCTAAACACTCATTAACCATTTTTGATGTTATCATTATGTTCATCCAAACAAATGTGGCTTTAGTTCTACCAGCCATTTAAAATGAACAGGAAAATAAATCAATAAAGGTGTTCTAATATTTTTTTTTCCACAACTGCACCTAACAAACCCACTGCAGCAGCTGATTTGTAATGTTGGACATCCTGTAACAGAACCAAGCCAATTTTTTCAACTTTTCTGCTTTATGAAGTAAACTAGTATTCAGTTTAGAAAGTACATTGTTTGCACTTAGTATACAATCTATCGAATGGGCTTTTCAGTCCTGCCATATTTTGTTTTTCTAACTGCTGGTGCCTGACAGCCAACTCCACTTTGTGTAAGCTATTGATTGCTTCAACATTTCTTTTGCTGAACCTGAGAAATATTTATTGTGTTTTCTATTACTGAAATCCTATGCTTTATGCTGTATTTGGAAAGATAGAAGCAAACCCTGCGTATCAGTTATGAGATGACCTGAGCAGGTTCCATACAACCTCAAGTTTGAAACATGTGAATTATTTCTCAATAAAACAATAAAAACACTAAAGTAATGTCTTGTGGGAAAGTAAAGCATCGACAATTTTTATTCTGCCAAGCCCATTTATTTTTCCTATGTAAAATGTAGCTGAATGCAAATAAATGTAATGTAATACTTACTTACTTACACTGTAACTAGAGCTGTAATATCAGAAATATTA
The DNA here is from genome assembly GCA_037177115.1 of Craterocephalus stercusmuscarum. Taxonomy (NCBI): domain Eukaryota; kingdom Metazoa; phylum Chordata; class Actinopteri; order Atheriniformes; family Atherinidae; genus Craterocephalus; species Craterocephalus stercusmuscarum. The sequence continues at coordinate 14,572,042 of JBBDHI010000019.1, forward strand.
CAGAATCGAATTTTCTTGCACACTTTCATCACTGACATCACTTTAGGTACACCATGACAGCAATGTGTTGGACTCCCTCTTGCCTTCAGAATTACTGTAATTTTTTACTGCATAGGTTCAAAAAGGTGTTGCAGACATTCCTCAGAGATTTTGCTCCCTGTTGAGATAATAGCATCACACAGTTGCTGCACATCCATGATGAGAATCTCTTTTCCCCCTACATCCCGAAAGTGCCCTGTTGGACTGAGACGTGATGACTGCGGAGGCCATCAGAGCACAGTGAACTCCTTTTCATGATCAAGAAACCAATTGGAGATGATTTGAGGTATGCGCAATGATTTTTACAATTTTTTGGTTGCCAATTCAACGTAAATTTTGATTCTTACAATTCTTGGATATTGCTGATTTTGGTGATTTTTAGTTTAATCATTTTAACACCTGAACATGTGGAAACGTTGAATGGTGACGATACCCTTGGACTACATATATCAGGAGCTATATATCCCAAAAAATGCACATCACATGTGAGTCAGTATTAAAGATGCAATTTATTTTAATTTGCTTAAAATTAACAATTTTTTTGGGGAAAAAAAATCACAATATTTATTTGAATGGATTTTTTCTCCCATCCCTAGATGATGTGGGCACGGTCATGGAGCAATAACCAGGTAGGCTGTGGTGTTTAAACCATGCTCACTTGGTGCCAAGAGGTTGAAAGTATGCAAAGATAGCACCACCAGTGGCCTGACCAGTTGATACAAGCAGGATGAATCCATTTTTTCATGTTGTTTCTATCTAATTCTGATCCTACCATCTGACTGTAGCAGCTGAAACTGAGAATCATCAAAAAGGGAATATTTTGTTCAATCTTCTGTTGTTGAATTTTGTTGAGCCTGTGTGAATTATAGTCTTGGTTTTCTGTTCTCAATTGACATGAGTGCCATCCAGTGTGGTCTTCTGCTGCTGTAGCCCATTTGGTTCAAGGTTCTATGATGATTGTATGCATACCTTCGTTGGAAACAGTGGTTATTTCAGTTATTGTCGACTATCATCCTCAACCAGTCTACCCATTCTCCTCTGACCCCTGACATCAACGAGGCATTTTCAGCAGACAGCTGCAGCTCACTGGATATTTTTTTCCATTTTAGATCATCTCTCATAAATTCTAGAGATGGTTGTGTGTAAAAATCCCAGCGGATCAGTAATATACTCAGACCAGCCCGTCTGGCACAAATAGCCATGTCACATTCAAAATCACTTTAATCACCTTTCTTTCTGATGCCCTTTAAAAAAATATCAATACATTTTTCTTTAAGATTTGCAATTGAAGCTGTTCTAATTTTTTAAACGCTAAAGTTGTCACTTGTACAGTATCAGAGGTAGTATATCTGTGGTAAGCTTTCTTTTGTTGAGGGGTGATGAGCTTTGTTTGCCTGTGAAAACAAAAAAAACGCCTGCGTGTGTATATATGTATGTGGGTGAGAGTCTCTGTGTGTGTAGCACATCTTGTCATCCTCTTCATTACTGACTGGCATCTTTTGACATGGGAAGAAAATGAAACAAGGGGAATATAATCAAAGAGGCTGAGGACTGACTAGAATATAATAGATGCACTTGTATCCACACAAATGGGGACACACATACACTCGCAAACATTTCCACACACATTGTAATCACATATCCGGGATGAAAGATGTACGTGTGTCACTTATAATAGTAATTTATGCAGAGCCTTAATTGAAATTGTTATCAAAATCAATTTGGCAGCCTTTAATAGGATGAGTGCAAAGGGGCTGCAGGAGAGTCAGCTCCCCAGATGATGCATTTGTTAGAAAAGCAAGAGACAATTAAGTGCATATTCATCTGTGTATTTCTGCCAGTCTGAAACTGAGTTTTTTGTGTTTGTGTGTCCAGGCAGGTTTTTACATAGAGTTTGTATTTGATCACAATAGTTACATGGAGAAGAAAGCTAAGAAAAAAGAAAACCCTACAGTGACTTGAATGTAGTTCACAGATCAGCCTTAGACTCTCTATATGGACCCATAATTATAAATCATAATGTAATACTTGTTGTGTGGCAAAGGCTTAATTGTGTTTGTGTTGCTCAGATTAAATATTAAAGAAGCAAGTTCACTGCATTCGTACAGGTTAGCTCCTTGCTGTGTGTCAGAACTCTCATCACTGACATGAACCTGACCAAGTGGCTTCTACCTTTCAATGTCCAAATAAAAAGCATCTTTGTCATTTTCCTGTCTGGCAATGTGTGAAGACAATAGTTGCCGGAGGTGTGAGTCAAATGAAAATATTAAAAAGGACATATGTGTAAAGATTTGTAAATGTGCTTGTCACCACTCACAGTAGGAGCATCCGTAGACTTCTATGCGGAGGCCAATCCGTCCCTCTTCGCTCCAAGATAGTGGTATGAGCCTAAGGAAGCGAGCCACGATTCCCTGCTGCAGTTCGTGGCGAACTGCACTCTCTGAGTTGGAGTTCCCAGAGAAAGCCTGTCAATACAGTCATCCACACACACAAACACACACACAAACACACACACAAACACACACACAAATGAAATATATCAAAGTCACAAACTTACAATCAAACATGTAGCTACGAGTTGTAGAGCTAGAGTAATTGCTCCAGTCACCATTTATTACCCTAAAGGTGCACACTCTCAGAATATACCAAATAATCATTATGAGTCTACATCTAACATGCCTACCACGATTTAACTGCAGGGGGGGTTTAAGAGGGACTAAAATAATGCCCTGATGATGTACATAAAATCAGTTTACATATAATATTTTGACTGATAACTGAGTCCCTGGGAATTAGTCATGGCTTGTAAAATGATGAATTTTACTTCTGTGCAACATTTTTGCACAACTGCTTGGATTTTAAAGCCTAGCTCCTTATTGAATGCATAATTTTAACGTTTACAGTCATATTTTTGCGTTAATAAAAGTCTTGTGCACAAAACTCTGCAGTCATATACATGAGTCAGAGAAATTTGTGTGGGTTAGGATTGTTTTTGTGTGAGTATGAATCTAAAATCTGTAAGTGCAAAGTCTTGTGAATACAACTCCAACTTATACGACAAAATCTTCTCTTCTTTGTGAACACCATAGACTGTAAAATGAAATGGTAGACACGAATTCCAGTTTGTGGGTACGAGTAGAAAAGTGTTCAGATGACGTCTGCGGGGGACTATTTGATCCGGTGACTATACCGAACACAACATGGTGGCTAGCAAGATTGTACCGGGTGGAGCTAGCAGCTTAAGAGAAGCTTTAGGTGAGATTGATAGCCTGTATATGCATTAAATATTAAAGAAAAAAATATGTGGAGCTGTATATTATTTGAAAAAGTACACATATATTTTCTTTAATATATACTGCATATACACGTTATCGTTGCTTCTCTTAAACTGCTAGCTCCACCCAGTACAATCACAATCATATTGTGTTCAGTGTAGTCACCAGATCAATTACCAACGACTGCAGAGTTTTGTGCACAAGACTTTTATTAATGCAAATATATGACTATAAACGTTAAAATTATCCAATAAGGAGATAGGCTTTAAAATCCGAGCTGTTGTGCAGAAATGTTGCACAAAACTAAAATTCATAATTTACAAGCCATGACTAATTCCCAGGACCGGGTATCAGTCTTTTGATACTTTTATATCAAAAACTTTTATAATGCAATAATCCGACTGCAAACATTAGAATTATGCAAACATCTTTTCAACAGCTATCTTATTCAGTAGCTCTTAAGCAACAATATATAATCCATAAATCCATAATGGAATTAGAGAAAAGCTGGCCAGGAGAATGTCAGGGTGACCTGAAAACAGATAAAGATATAAAACACATGCATGTGTCCGCACTTAGCATCACACTTTTCAAATGTATATTAAAAAATATGAAGTAAGAAAGGCCAGACATGTAACTAGCAATAATAAAACAGGTTAGTACATAGGTTTCTTTTTTTTCCCTTAAGGCTTATGCTTTACTTTATATAACACCAAGGTTGTCTGCAAGAAGGGACTGGGCTGCCTCTGAGCCAAGATTGTTCAATGTCTGAACCATAATGTTGCATATCGTTTATAAAACAGTCTGCTTTCCGCCACTTTCCGCCAGAGACTTAAAGAAACTGAACAAACTGATCAGCAAGGCTGGCTTGGTGCTTTTCTGAAACAAAAGAAAGAAAAATAAGAAATGCTCAAAGGTAAAGATGTGATGTTTTGATATGGACCTTGACACAGTGTCCTCATTGCCAGCACCTTTAGCAACCCCTGTGTATTCCTAGATTTGCAGAACTTTTGTAAAATCCTACTTTAACTGACCTCCTCAACATTGGAAGTCTAATCTCTCCCAACATCCACACAGTCAGATCCATCTCTGGCTGAAAAACCGTGGTGGTGAGGTCATACAAACACAGGGCCTCAAAACTAACATCTACAAAATGACAACATAGTAACAGTGTAAATATTTTATGTATACTTTCTGATTTGTACATGTGCAGGCTGTTTTATATTCATCACCGCTTGAGCTGCTTCCATGTGTTGTTTCATGCATCGATGCTGTAAGTGGATGGATGTCAGATCTCAGTGATTGGTTACTGAAGTGAATCTCTTGACAGCACATTCACTTGTGCTTCCAGATTTCTACATAACTTTGTGTTTTTTAAGGTACGGTTGTTACGGAAGAGTAGCTGAATGTGGGAAGGATGTGCACAACCCCCTCCCCCCCCCAAAAAAAATGATTTTTTTTTACACAAGGGAAAAGATAAACAAAATGGATTTGTCTTTCACAGCACAGCTGGATAAAAAAAATATTGTGACCTCATCTTTGGACTCATTTCTTTTTGCTTTGCGTTCTCCACCTTCCTCTTCCCAGTCCATCCGTCTTCACAGGGCCTGGCATGTGATGGGGAAAACCTCTAACTGCCCACTAATCCACATCCCCACAATCCCCTCACTATTTTCACCTCTGTACTCTGCCCTCCTCAGTCAAATAAGCATACACCAAACCCTGTCCCCTGTGCTATTCATCCACACACATATGCATGGAGCAGTCTGCACGAGCCATTGTGAGGAAGCATCATTAATAACACAGCAGGTAACTAGGCAAGAGCAAGACACTAGGCGGCCATGTGTTATTCCAGATAAGACATGCAGTGTGCGGGGCAGAGGATGAGTGTGGCGGGAAGAGAAACTGCTCAGACAGTCCGCTTTGAGTTGACTCCTCAGTGACCCGAAAATGTACCCCAGAAGATATGTTATCAGCAAAGGAGGGGATGGTCAAGAGTTCACAGCAAGCTCAGAGCCACTGAACTTCCACTGTCCCTCACTTTCTGTTTTAATCTTTATCTTTCCAGGAAAGGTTAACTGAAAACAAACGCTGTATTTTATTACTGCCGGCTTTACACAGCTCCGCATGACTCATCAGGGAGCCCTTCAGAATATTTCAGCTGCAGCTTCTGCTCTCTGCAGGTGCTAGCATCCTGGAGATCTTGGTTAAATGACTTCCACAGTGGTATATGCTGTTTTTTTTAAAGAAGGGTGCAAAACTTATTAAGCTTTGTTACCAGCTGTGGAAAATTACATTTGTAGTTAATACAGGGCGCCTGCTGGTCAAGTCACAGCTACAGAGAATGTTCTCAAAACGTATTAACTTAATGGCATTGCAAAAAGCAATGCTTAAATTGTAAAGGAATTATAAGTTATTCTCTTTGCAAAGTGCTTGTAGTGAGAATGTGTATTTTAATTCCAGCTTTTCTAAATTCACAGCTTGAAATCAAGTTGTAAATCCACTCAATTAAAATTATTTCTGTTTAACTTTTAAAAAGACTGCTGATAGTTATATGTTGAAGTTACATCAATTAAAAATGGATTGCACTGATAAACCTCTCCTAGCCTCGACTGAATTTTATAGTACAAGCTGAATTAATTCATTCACACACAATTTCAAAGAGGTTCTTTTATAGCACCAGCACACACTCTGATGATACCTCAGGGGGAATTTGGGAACTGGTCCAAGGACTCTAACATGGAAACAGGAGGAGCCTCCAATTAGTGGCCAATCCACACCATCTCCTGCACCACAGGGGGGTAGGACAGTTGCAGAAAGTGTATATAAATCCTTTTAATATTACTGTACTTTTTTCTTAGTTTAATCATCCATTAACTGAGCTGTACTCAATCACAATCTCATACAATCACACCATAAAAGTCAGGGGCACTGCCAGGGATTTGGGGCCCCATGAAAGGAAACTGAGTGGTCCCCTTTGTTGCCAGATGTAAGGCCTAGCTGAGAATTTCAATACTGGTATACATAAAATTTGCCACTTCAATTTGGACTTTTTACTGTTATTCACATATTTCAAAAGAAAAGAAAAAATGATAGTAACTTGGTAGGGAAAGACTAAATGCAATTAAGTTAATTTATATTCAATTAGTTGCTTATTAAGATTCTTATGAAATATGAGCTAAGGTGGGGGAAAGTCAGCTAGGGTGTCACTGGGTGACATACTGTCCACCTCTGTTCTTTCTCCAGCCTATTATTTTTTTCTTTTTAAACTTCCCGCTATGGATTTTACCGTCTGTCTGCCTCCACTTGGGCTTTAGGCTGGGCTTTATGAGCAGGCGGACTGAACCAGTCAAGGGGAAACATAGAGATGGGGGTTCGTTTATGTATATTTCCAAAGCAGACACACCTTGTGATACTACTGCCTTGATTGCATGATTGTAAGTTTACCATTGAGTGTCAGATTATTTTTTCAGTATTACAATTATATTGATGGCCCCACTGACAGGTGCGTCAGTCATGGGTCCACCCCACCCCCATATGGCACCACTGATCAAAGTATTTGTAAAGACATCAAAATATCATTTCAAAGAAGAATCATCCTCTGAAAATGTACCCCCAGATATTAATGAAGTCACAAACATTGTTTAATACATTCTGCAGTTTTTACCAATTAAATCCATCAAAAACTTTTCTTTTTTGGTGCCAATTTTGTCCCCCCTCCTTCTCACTCTCATCCTTCACCATTTTGTTTCTAAAAGGTCTGTGGTCCTGGTTCAAGTTTTAAAAAGGCAAGATCATGTCACTTTATGTGCACAGCAGCGGGTATATGTATACACACATACTCAGACGTTACCAAACATTAAGGTGAAAATCCAATAACATGGTTAAACTTAATTCAGAGTGAGAAATAATAATAATAATAAATTATTATTATTATTATTATAGATAAAATAAGTGAA
>JBBDHI010000019.1:14616309-14627088 GCA_037177115.1 Craterocephalus stercusmuscarum
TACTTGGACAATACTCTTGGTAATAACGCAAACGTACATGAAATTATACAATCTGATAGCCGCTTCATTATGTGGTTATGAATAATAAAGAACATGGTCAAAATATTCACCATGTAACGTATTTGTAACTGTACAATGATTAGATAAGGCATTTGTAATAAAAGTTTTTTTTTGTCAACTTGGAGCATTTTTGTTTGAAAGTTGTGGGCACTCTTTCAGAATGGAATATAGTAATGCACAGGAAATAAAATTAGCATATCTTTCTCTGCAACACCTATATTTTTCCCCATTTTTAAAAATCTTTCATCTTTAGATGTGGACCATGATGCCTTCAAGGGCAACTCCAAGAGTTCAGAATGAATCATATGCATATTACACTCCAAAATATGTAATCTTCAGAAGTATGACACTTCTGTGTCTTGTCTCAAAGTGTGTGATGTGTTAACGGTGGTAAGCAACTTTAAGCTGAACAGATCAGAAGTAAGTATCTGTCTTTATTTCATTTGCTGTCATCTGGTCTTTGGTCTGGTTGCTTATCTTTCCCTCTGTCTGACACCCTTTAGTAAAATGTACCATAAAGCAGCCACTGTGGAGTAGTGCCAGAGTACACATCTGAATAAACAGGAGTAAAGTGAGCGTAGAAGAGTTGAAGTTATGAGAGGGAAGTGCAACAAAAATGGAAAAGAGTGGTAGACTGGAATTGCAAGGGTATGGTGAAAAGAGTATATTGAATAAAGAAAATATATATACATAAAAAAAGATACAGGAACATAATGACAAGCCAGAATCCATCAGTGAACTTATTCTTATAAATCTGGAGAAAGATAGCTAGAAATGGATAAAAGATTAAACAAATCTAGCTCGTAGCAACTAATCAGGGAATACAGCAGCTGACAATCAAATCAGCTGGCGTTAAATAAGACACTGTAATATTGTTTCAATTTGCTATGAAGCATATAGTACAGTAACAGCATGTGACTAATTGTATTTACCAAAATAAAGCTTATCACATTTAGTACTCTGATAAATAGTATTTTGGTAAAGAATAAAATTTTTCAAGACATAGCTGCAGAACATTAAGTCAGGCCTCCCTTCAAATAAACCATTCAAACCACACAGTGCAGGCAAGTCCATTCCTAATTTTACATACCGACACACAAACATGCTCCTCTTTATACAGTACGAGGACATCTATGATTAAGTAATAGAATGTGTCATCTATCACCCACACAGACACATATTAAGGGCAGACTTTTGGTTATCCTACTGAACAAAAACATAGATACATAATATCTGACAATTTACCCTAAAACAACAGCATCAACAACTGAATGTGCTTAGTTTAATATGAGAAAAATGCCTCATTGATTTTCTGCCTCTGGTTTGAGAGCACCAGAAGACTGATGTGTCTCTAACATACCAACACAACTGACAGATTTATTTGGCAACCAAATGGGATATAACCCCTGTATTAGCCTGTATGAATAAAGGACTCTTGCTAGTTTTTGCTAATGCAAATGCAGATCTTCCAGTCAAAGTGAAGGTTTCTCATGCTTCAGGGTATTTCTAGTGTAAAATGGCACTGTATGTATTTGTCATACTTGGTGGTTATTTGCATGCGCTTTCATCTCTGCAAAACGGTTGTACTGTCTTTCTTTTCCCCCTTCATTCTATATTTGCTGTTATTCCTGTTTTCTATTAGCAATAAATTGATTGGTAAGATTAAACACACCAAATTACTTTGCCTTTATTTGCCAGCTCTGTCCTCAGTTGCCTCAGCTGTAGGGTGACTATATTAGATGGGAAAGTATGAATTATTAATTATATAAACATAGAGGGGTGTAATTGTCTGTCCATATCTCTCTTAGCTGTGGACTGATGTGGAAATGAGCTTCTGCCTGAGCCACAGAGATAATGATTAAAGCTATAAGAGGGCGAGCGAATGGGGGAGGAAGGAACATAAAGAAGAAAGAAATGGAGAGAAAGGACAAAAAAGAAGTAGAAGAGGTTGCGAGCAGCTGTGAAGCATGTCATTCTATGAAGGCTGGGACATTTATCTCACAGTGTGTTATCTTCAAAATCAATCATAAGCATGTATGCACGTGTACCTAAATTAGAATAATGCTCTTTTCTTCCAACAATAAGTGTGTATACAGATTCCTCCTGCAGCATTCATTAATGTGTGAGCACGAAGCCATCTCTGGGGTTTTTTGTGTGCGTGTGTGTATGTGTGTGTGTGTAAGAGTGTGGGTGTCTACCTCCTCTCCTGTTGAGCTTGGCATATCCAGGTGCGTACCCATTGGAGAAGACAGATGAGCTGGTGAAGGCCATGTGAGGCAGAGGAGAGGCTAGAGTCTCATCACACTTCTCTGTGGGGAGCGAATAGGGTGAAGACAGAGTGAGGGGAGATGGAAATGGAAAAAGAACAAGAAAAGGGAAAGTAGGACAGAGCGACAAGAAGAAAGCGGAGGAGTATATGAAGAGAACAGAAAAAAAGGAAAGAGAAAACAATTTTATATTTAGTAATTAAACTGTTTTGAGTCAAAACTATAGCAAAAGACATATTCTCCATTCATACACTCATAGTTGAGAAAATTGTGCCGCCCCTTCCATAGCCTGAAACAAATATAGAAATATGACAAAAGCTAAAGGGTGAAATAAGCCTTTTATTTGTTAAAAATAATTTCAATGTTTGTTTTACTGAAGCCACGAGAACACTATAAATGTTCTCTTAACTGTAAACACTTTATGTTTTATCAAACATAAACCTGAAAAAAACTGCAGATTCAAACAAAGTTTCAACACAATTGTACAGATTGTATAGATGCAGATTTCAACCCACTGCAGGAAGAACTATGGAGCCTCATTACTTAGAATAACCATGAAGACTGTAGTCATAAAGAGCAACACAGAAGGGAGAGCTGACCTGTAAACTTGGCCTGAAGTACTACAGTAATACTTTCTAAATGAAGATCACACGAGAAAACAAGACATGTGCGACCTCCTCCTCCTGTTCATTCCGCCCCTTTCACTCACTCAGAGGCACAAACACACTCACTTCTTCCAGTGCATTAGTTTTCATCAGAGCGAGATTGTGAATGATCTGTCAGGCCTTGTAGAGGTGGCCAATAGTTCTCTGTCATGTCCCACTGTGTCATTGTGTGTGTATTGTACACTGGAGCACCTCAGACTGCTGACTCATTTTACATATTTCTCTGCCTTACACACTGACCAATGCAAAAGAGAAAGACGGAAACAGACAGGCATTAAAAAGTCCCTCATTCTCTTTTGTTGGATGGTTTCCAGTGAATATACAGAAACACCAAAGTTCTCTCTGATAAAAAATAATCAGAATTTGATATCTGGCACACTCGCCTCTCTAGGGAATAGCAGTAACACACAGCAGTAACCATTTGGAAGCTAGTTCACCATCACTTAGATGGGTACAGATAATTATGTCATGTTTCAAGGGCATGTGTCAAAAAAGGCTGTGATTAGGTGAGTCCTTCTCTTTTCTGTTATTGTGAGAGTAAACTTTGAAAAGGACCGAGGTAAGCCGAAGTCACTGGTTGCAGCAAACTGCTGATGCCAGCACACCTAGTAATATGCTCTTACTTATCTAGTTTTGCAGCTGTGCCACATGCATCTGGTCATGAAATTACAGGAAATCCTTGCATCACGCCCAAGTATCTCAAAAATTATTCTTACACCTTAATCAATTCCATTGAGTTCCACATGAAACTCGTTCGCACACAAACTAGGCAACATTACCATCTTAACAGAATGAGTGGGGTGCCATCAGGAAAATGTTTCTTTGTAATTACTCACACATGCACACAGTCACTTGCCTACAAGTCTTCAGGGCATACATGTATCCAGGGCTGCACATGAACACACAATACAGGCCACAGATACAGAATAAAGGCTGGAGGAGAAGTCATGAATAGAATGAGGGAACAAGTTAATGCAGAGCAAGTGGATTTTATAAGAATGGAGGTGTGAAGGAAAATATTGTGCAATACTTTCACTTATTTCCTCAGGGTCTTCTAACCTCTTTTTGTGTGTGCATGGGTGAGTGTGTGTTTATGTGTGTGGCAGTGGAAAAAACTGTGTAAGAAGGGCTTAAAAAAACGTAATACGGTACATCTTTTAATTGATTAGTAATGTTTTTAACATAATAAATTTGACTAAAATACAGCTTGAACCAATAGCATGATTGGAATAGAAATACATAAACTAGACTAAACCACACTAGTTGACACCAACTCATCTAAAACATCTCCAGTTATTTCATGTCTTGCTAAGCTAAAATAGCTCTTGCTTTTTTAAAAATCCTTACTGCATTTCTGTCTATGCAGATAAATTCTGTTACATTATCCCATAACTGGCTGGGCTCAGTCTGTGTCTCCTTCCCCTCTTACTTAACAACTACTCATAAGAAGACATCCCTTGCCTTGCATATTATGTATGTATATATTCAAAAACTGAAATGAACTGTCTGCTGGTTATTTTAGTTTATAACACACATATAAACCTACCACTTTATCAGGTTTGAGTTGTTTGCATTTCCAGGTTTCTTCATAGGCATCTTGTTTTGCTTATCATCCTAGATTTTCCTTCATGTTGTGTTCAGCTGTGTCTTACCAGTGTGTGTTTATAGCCCTGTCTTGCTTTTCTTTATCTTTCTGTCTGTTTAGTTTGTCTGTGTTGTTTGTGTGGTATTTAACTTCTTCTTGCCAGTTCACCAGCTCCATTATTTTGAACCACTCGGGATTTTTGTTTATTTGGAGTTCTGGATGACCTGCCTCTGGTCTCGGACACTGACTGCATAAACAGATGGACAAAGTCCTCTGCTGTCAGATGTGAGACTGACGAGGGAAGAGTCTCAGAAGTAATACTGCAGACTACCACTAGATGTTGGCTCCACACCATCTCTGGATCCATCAGAATAAAAACAAAAAAACAAAAACAAAACAAAAAAAACCATAAAGTTTTCTTGCTAAGTAGATCCATTTTTTCCCATGAATGACTGCAGTTTCATTGGCTGAATTCCTTCCTTCTGATATGAGGGTAGCTCGTCTATAAAAAAAAAGAATTATACAAGAGATAGAGGTCCGAAAGAAATGCATTATAGTAGCAGTTTAGTCTGCATTCAAGAATCAGTTTCCAGCTGTTCTTCCAGTAGGTTTACTTCTGCCTCCAAAAATACCAACATGTCCGCAGTTGGATGCAGAACGTAAGATTTCACAAATCAGTGGGTGACACCACATTTTCTCCGTCCATGGACTTACAGTAAATGTCTTGTCTTTGCCTGGCTTTCATCATCATGAGATACAGTATGGTTACTGACCAAACGGACGAGATCACAGGGAGTAGAACCGCTGCTCCTCTGCATCAAAATGAGTCAGGTGATGGGGTCCGGGCATCTGGATGGAATACATCCTGGTCGCATCAATTTGGAGCTTTAACATGACCCCAGGGGAAGACCCAGGATATATCCCGCGATATATCCTTCCGGGCCTGGGAACACTTTTAGAAAAACGAACCTCCTACGGCCGGTTGTTTCTGTGACCCTATTTCAGATTTTAGAAGGAAAATGATGGATAGGGGCATGGGTGGGGGGTGGATGGATGGATCCTGCTTTTCAGACTTAGTTTGTTTTAAGTGAAATATTAGGTATGCTGCTTTGCTTCACCTGGAGGATGCAAGGCCAATTGTGCTAAAACAACTACAACCGGCCCATTATGACATCTTGAGTTTTATCATTTGATATGATGATAAAATTCTTTATCCTGCCGTGAAAGCTAAATCCTCTTACATCAGGGTTTAGAATTTGATGCTGCCCCAATTAGACATCAGTGTTTTTTTCCCGTGAGTGAACCGCATTCCTTAGAAAAAAGCTCAGTGATTTACTACAGTACTTTAGTGCTAGGTTTTATAGGAAAATGGAGAAATGTTTAAAAAAAAAACACAAACATTTGACTTCACATTTAGAAACCTCTATTTTTAAAAGCTAAAAGGGAAAAATAGATATGATTAACTGAATATTATGAGAAACATGAGTGTGTAGTCTATATCAACAAACTCTACTCCTTTACATGACAGTGGCCCTTTCCAGTAATGCCACCAGCACTTCTGTGTTCTGTGTTGAGAATGAACCAAAGTCTGTGTTACACTCTGAAAGAGTTCTTCACGGTAGCTGTTGAAACAGAGTTCAAGTTTCTTTTTCAAACCTGGCACACTTCTGTGTTGATTTAGTAGCTTGTCTGCAGTGTAAAATATAACAACGCTCATGCACACACACACACACATAAAAACAGCAACAGTGTGATTCTTTGCAATCACACACCTATGAGCAATATGAAAAATAAAGGGGTTTACTGTCTTGCCAAGGACAATCTGACCCCAAATACTTTACTTTTGATTGTATGAATGTGTTAGCAGGCTCAGAGCCTTTCTTTCAGCTTTAATCTCAGAACCAGAGTGTGTATAGTAGTTCAACAGTGGAAAATATTTGATGATTATATATCACATAGGCTATGATATGTAGATCTGTAGAAATGGGAAATCATGATGTGATTGGAATGTTGGGAATGAATTAGGAATCTACATTACATCTGAAGTGAAGTGAAGCCTTGATGTTACTGACAAATCATGCATGAACGTAAAGAGAGTTTGCTGTTGAGCTACTGTCTCTGGAAGAAGCAGGAAGAAGAAAACCTGCTTCTTCAATTGTTGTTAGTTAGAGAAATATGACATGCACTTCACTTCCTTTCTTTGTTCATTGGATGATCCATTTATTTTCACATACCAGGGTTCACCTGTATGAACCAAGACCAGAGTTCAAGTGGATCCTGAATTTGGTTCTGCAGCCTTCACACTTCTCCACACAAACAAAACATACCATCTGTGGAAGCAGACCAAGGCTAATCTAAAGCAGACAAAACAGTGGCAGTGGGAATGCACCCTACACCTAAAAGTCTGAAGACAATCTGTAAACTGGATTGCTTATTGTGCTGTTTTTAATCAGCACACTCACAACCACACATTGATGCACTTTAATTCATTGCTTTTAGATTATTAAATAGAGGTGCAGGGTTTTTCACACAGGTAGACTGTATGAGTGGAAGAAGGGTAGCTTCGGTGTTTCCCTTGTCACTAATTAATCCTTGAAGAGATGAAAAACCAAATCTATCAATTATTCACCAATAAACCCTATGGAACAGCTGGTGCAGAGATTCTGAACCCCTGCATTACACACAGTAGGAGAATGGATGACGACGATATATAAGGCTAGGAAATTAATATAAAGACAGAAAGACCTGTGTGTGTTGCACACATTTTGGTCTCAACCGAAACAATAGAAACAGTTGACTTTTGAAAAGCACCTGGATTAAAAAAAAAAGAAGATCGGGTGCAGTCCATATCAGTCCATGATCATATACTTAGAGAGATCACAGCCGCTGATATTTCACCGTCTCAAGTGGAAAGGTGGGTTTTGTATGTTCGCGTACTTCAGGGCAAGCGATGGCCACAATATCCAGCTTCAAATGTCAGCCAATTCCCTGGTGACGAAGAGATAGTTTTACGCATGAGAGGATGATATGAGAAGTGAAACAGACAGGAGCAGTGAGGGCGGGTAGAAAGATATAGACAAGATAAAAAAAGAGTCAAAGGAGATGGAAAGTAGATGGAAGATAAGAGAAAAGGAAAATGGCTGACGACCAAAACCCTCTAGGTGACATTTCCAGGTACAGGTTGGTAACTATGATCTGGAACAAAAAAACAAAACAAACAGCAGATATGTCAGCTGGCTGCCATCAGTTGGGACCAGAGCCACCAACAGATAGTTTGACAAGCTTATCCAAAGGTCTGTACATCACTGACACATCTTTGGTGCTAAGTGGAGTTTTATAGGATATACTGCATCCAGGCTGAAATTCATACATCCTATAAATTAGTTTGGCATGAAGTCACAGATTGCAGCAACAACTCTAAATGCTGGAAGCCAGAAAGCAGCACAATACCAGAAACCAGCAACTCAGGCTGTTTTAATACATTTTCCATCACACTGGTTATTTCAGAAGAAAGCCTTGACAGGACTAATGTAACAAAAACAAGACAAGCATGTTTTTTTAAGAATCATCCGATGAGAAAAGAAAAGAAAAGAAAAGAAAAGAAAGGAAAAGAAAAGATAAGAAAAAAGAAAAGAAAAGAAAAGAAGAGAAAAGACGAAGAGCAAAATAGAAACAACAAGGGCATGGAAGAAAAGTGGCCAGTCTCACTTCAGCAAGCCAGTCATCCTGTGAGGAACGTTCATTACCAGACTGCTGAGATCACTCTGGTCTCATTATTTAATGACTGGGACAATTACGTGTGTGCAGTTTTGGTATGGTGCTGTCAAGTCTCAACAACACTTTAAACTGAAGTTGGTTGGCTTCGGGGCTTTTTAGGGACCCATGTCATGAACACAGTGGAAGCTGTCAAATGTGCCAGCAGCTGCTTGGAGGTACAGTCTTTCTTCCAAAACTGCAAATGGGTTTGAGCTGGGAGCAGGAACAGGATCAGCGTTCTCTTTTCAGTTTTTGCCCATATTCACATTTCAGCTTGACACCTCTGGAGCAAAAAGAAAGGTGGTCTTAAACCAAATGTGTTATCTCACTGCAGTAGCGCCCACAAGTAACCTTATTCTGTCTGTGAAATTTATAATGTCAGTTCAGACAGATCATCTCCATTAGTCTTGGAGAAGTTTAATTCTGCAAGGAGACGTACCATCTGAATGAGCTTATGTAGCTGATTCAGCTGCTGCACTGCAGTCAGTGTTTGGAGTTTTATGAGGAAACGGTTTTCAAAGGTATCCCTGGATTTCCAAACAGGCCTGAGATAAGTGGAGTGTCCCTATTACCTTAGTTAAAAATACAAAATGTCTCCACTAGCCAGACCAAGGAATGTCTTGCCTTAAGTGCTATACATAAGCTATAGCTTTATAAGCTATATATATATATATAATGTTTCAATTACAAAACCTGCAAAGTAAACTCTTTTTTTCCCCTCTTCATTTCTCAGCTGATAAAAAACACTGTTTTACTTGACTGCACCCAATTAATTAATGAAGGTATTACTTGCAGGGAATAGTTTTTTCATTGTGTACATAATCAAACACGTGACAGCTTCTCTGTCCACAGAGAATACTTTAGAAATGTCAGCATTAAATAGGGATGCATGTCTTTTAACTAATCTAGGAAGGTCAAACTCCAAGTTCCAAAACCGTTCACCAAATCTCTTTAAAAATCTTTCCCATTTCTGCAGGGTCAAAACCCATCAAACCCATCAAGTGACCATTTGCTAATTAACAAGCATCTATATTCACATGTCGTTTTTTGAGCACCTGGAATTGTCTGACAGCAGTTCCCTGGTGAATATCACAAAGAAATATAAGACCTGCATTAACAGATGTTCTGTAAACTATGAAGGTCTCTTCTAACTGGCATTACAGATGGATAGTCCTACAGTATCTTTGTCAGAATCTTAACTTTAAACCTAGAGTTCCAAAGTAAAAATCCCCTTTGTTTCTTATATCACTGGTGGTCCTTTTTTTTAGCCTCACAATTTATTTCAAGTCACTTGAAATAAATTGAAGGACATGAAGATGTACTTGGATCAGATCAGACCAGTCTCAATATCCTTTTATTTCTGTTACAAAGGTAAAACTAGAATAATCCCTTTTTTAAATGCCAGTTTGTGAATGACCAATCGGAGTACAGCACTGATGATATGTTATGCAAGTTAGTTGCAACCAATGCAAAGTTTCTGAACAGGCTTTAATGTCTATGTTAGTTATTGTGATGTGATAGTTTCCCAGTCTTCTGCTGGTGTGATTCTTGTTATAGATTTGATTATTCTCTTCCTGCTCTCAGAGCTGGAGGGCAAAGTTGACAGTCATTTTCTAAATCCTAACTGATTTTTTGGTTGAGCAGGATTCCCTGAAGTTGCAGATGTTAGAGCAAGGTGAAAACTACTCATTTTGCACTATTGTTAAAGTATACTGTGTTACAGTTCTGAACATCTTGGACACTTTGTGCTGTCTGAAATGATATTTAAAATCCTTTTCCGAACTATGTCCTCATCCACCACATCATCCGATTACTGTACAGTAATAAATACCTAATGAAGTTGCATCTCTAAAATATATCAATCCTATCTTTGGTTTTACAGCTGGTAAATATAAGAGTGCAACTATACAACTTAATTTCTCCACTAAGACCACATATGTACTGAGGCTGGCAGCCGTCTTTTATAGACATCAAACTATAAGTCGTGTTTTGTCACAACAGCTGCGATGCATCTTAGAATCAAAAAATAGTTAAGCTCCACTCCCATCTAAAAAAAAATGGATTTACTTGAGTCAGAGGTTGTAATGATCAGCAATTTAGTACTTTGGTAATTAATTATCGGTAATCTAAAAGATAGGGGGAAAAACAAACAGAAAAAGTTATGCTAAAGGAGCGCATTCTCTGAATTTCATATTAAAATTAACACCCACAGATTTAATTTGAATATGGGCTGACAAACATTGAAAGCACATATTTATTTTTTTATGAGCTGGAGACTTTGAAGCTTATAAAACCAGCTAAACACAACAATCCTAATGAAGCAGTCCTCAGCTTGCCTCCCAGTCAGGAGAATACGAGAAATAACCAAATTTGTTTTTGTTTTTAGTATTGTCCTTATTTCTTTTATAGTGAAAAGCTTAGATTTACATGTCATTACATGAATTAC
>JBBDHI010000019.1:14706578-14716728 GCA_037177115.1 Craterocephalus stercusmuscarum
CCGGATTCTGATCAGCCAGTGAGAGCGTTCCCCTAGGGATCTGGAAGTTACGAAAGTTAACCCCATTGGCAAAGAAATAGCATCACGCCAAAGCTAAAAAAACCGAGCCGCTATCGCTAACTAAACTAGCCAGATGTGAAATCGGGTATAGCTCCTTTTAAATTCAACGAACACACACAAGATCTTCATTCATTTTTTTTGAGAAAGAAAGAAAAGGTCTTCAAAGCTTAAACCACACCACTTAAGCTTGGTCTTCCTCTCGATACTTAAGCACATTTAATTCCAGGGAGTTTTCATCAAGGCTTCTCCCTACTGTGAATATGGTGATGCAAAGACCCTCGGTTACAAGAAGCTCAGAATGATGCAAGTTACCTGCAAATGGATACTAAAGATTCCCCGGTGTCTTAAGGTGATGAAGCAGCAGTGCTATTAGAAACAACATGCTCACCTACAGATCTATGTGAATGTGCCGGCATCGGCAGGCAGACTAAAACAGTGGCAGACAGAGGAGGGCATTTCAGAGAAAACAGCAGACCAAAACTAAGTCATAAAAACAGGTGCATTTGTGGGAAAACTAGATTCAATAAATCCAGATTTTTAACATGCCTCCCTCAAACAGCCGTCTTGGTTTACTCTCAGAAGACTTTCAGCTGAACTCATAACCCTCCTTCTACCTTTGTCTCTAGTATTCACCCATCTCTGTCTCTTATTCAATCTCTTTATCTCCATCTATTCATGTCTCCCTGCATCTACATCTTAATGTCTCCCCTTTCATCTTCACTGTGTATTTCTGCATTTCCGAGCTTCACTCACATCTGTTCTCTAAACCAATTAGGTGTTGCTTCCAATTACTCCTTTTACTTTGCTTCTTTTGGTCTCACAAACTTTTACGTATGTGCGTCTGTACCATTCTTTCTCCAGTTTTCTGCCAGACTTTGATGTCTTTATTTACACTCTTGCTCTCAATACCCTCTGCAAAAAAAGTGTTCATACATACAGTAACTGTAGTCTAGCGTCTAAGCTTTTCTTCCTGCCCTGAAGGTTTAATTGTTCATGAAAAGTGACAGTCTTTCTTGTGGACATCAATCATGTACAGCAACAAATAAGCCAATCTTGTTCCTGAATGGTCCTATCGAATGAAAAGTGCTTGTAGAGTTTATAAACCTTTAGTTTGGTGCTACAGTTGTTCAAATCATTTCAATTGTAGTGGATGCTTTGGCATCTGATTGCATCGCCGTGTAATCCCTGTCTTATGACTTGACTGCAAACCTGCACACTAAAAACTTCAGTAATGTCGATGATTGCTACATATCCAGGGTGATGCAGTATGAATTCTAACCGGGTGCCACTGAAACAACTTCTTTGCTGACGTTGCGCTGCTTTCAAATGCTGCACCACCATCCTGAACCCCTTCGGGAAGGATAAGGAAATGTAGAGAAGGCAAAGAGAGGAAGTCAAATCAATGCGGATAGAGAGGAGGTGTGAGAATGTAATTATGAGAGGAAACGTATCACACAAAGGGATAAGAGAGCAGCTGAATGAGCCTTTAGTGAACAACCAAGGAGCTCTCCATGGTGATGAACTCACAATCGTCTCACACCATAAAAATCAGAACTGTCCATAGTCCTGTACATAACAGTGAGACCTCAGCTGCTTAATTTGAGTATTTCATTTGCAGTAAGTTTGATTTGTTGGACTCAGCATAGCATAAAGTAATAGCTGAAAGAAAAGTAGCTGCTCTTTCACTGCAGCGAACACAACAGTGTTGAAGCAGAGCAAGAAAATAAACCAGAAATGATTTGGATAATCTACTTATCAGCATGTTTTCTGTTCCCAAATGATATGATATTCCCAAATATAGAAAACTTCAATAATATCTCTGAGGTGATTTGAAATAACGAAAAATAATGTAGATAAATTGATTAATTATCAGCACCAATGTCTTAACAGTTTGGACCAGTTATTTCATTTTCTTCTCCAAAATTGTACCCTCTTGCTTTTTCTGTGTCTGTATTTTCCCTCATTTGCATCAATCTATTTAGATTTGGTTTACCCACACCTAAACAGAGCACGTTATCTAAAACGTGATAAATGTGGTGTTCAACCGGGGAACTCTGATGATCACAGAGGATGGGTAAAACCATTACTTCACAAAGGCTGTCAAAACTAGATTTGGACATCAACAAAAACCACTGTCACATTTACAAGAACTTCATACAGTAAGTCGCCTGAGGATGAAGGACACCTGCATAAAACCTGGAGCTACACTGGTTGTGTGTGTTATGGAATTTCAGGAAATAAAACATTGCTGATGGGGTACGATCATACCTTTGTACAAACAGCTGACTGAGTCATTTTCATTTAAAAGGGTATACCCTGTGGGCACATTCTCTCTCCACGAGACCCACAAGCAGATGCAGTCCTGAAGCAAACAAATTTCACTGCAAATGAAACGGTGCATCTTCTCCCACTCAGCACTGCATACCTGATTCACAGAAACCAATGCCCTGATTCAGTGATTTAATTGTGCTATAAACTGCTCTTTCCAGGCGAAAATATTAGAAGACAATGATGTAGACAACAATTATCTAAACTTCAAGGGTCCTTTCTGCCTCCCCACCTAACAGCTTATGAACTATGGGTTCCTTTTTTCCTGTGCATACTGTACAGTATGTGCACAAACATCCCAAATATTTCAGTGTGAACCAGCTGTGCTTGTAGTGTATACAGTAAGTCTGTGCACGGCTGTGTGTGTGCCGCTGAGGGTGTTAGTTTAGTATTAGAAGTGGTAAGTTGAGAGTCCCAGAGAGAGCTGAGGAGGGTATCCAAGCAGCAAATTAAAACTGGCTGTTTTCACTTCAAACTGTCCATCATGAAGGATTGATCAAAAAAGGGGGGAAATAAGATCAGCCGGAAAACAGTCACACCCAGATGTAAGGTGTTGCACACATGCATATGTCTCAGGTCCCCTCTTCTGCCATCCAAACATGCACTAATATGGACACACACATACAGGTACAAATGCATACAATCACAATTTCTCACACATCATTAGGTGCAGAGCAGCAATGTCAATAACCCATCTCAGCACCATGTAATTAGTCCCTATAGATTGTTTTTTTTTAACACAATCGAGCAGCAAAGACTCAAAAACTGACATCAGCAATAAAGTCATTTCTGCTGATCAGTTTTCTGTTGATGTGAAATACTGTGGACAGTAGCAGTTTCTGTATGTTTAATAGGCACTAAAACATTTCCAGCTGATTGCATAAACAATCGTGGTATAGTGCTGCATTTGGAAAAGAGATATCTACAAGGAAAGGTTTCTGCAAGTACGTCAGTTACTGTCTTTGAGATTGATTTTTCCTCTATGCAGGATGTCCGCCGTATTACACCAGAGGAAAACAATATATCTGGAAAGTTACAGTGTTATAGCTCCAGTTTCTGTCCAGATTTGTTCACTGTAAACACAAATGATTTCTTATAGTTTCCACAGATACATTTCATCTCCTCATTAATGGGGTATATTTATGAAGACAAGAAAATTGAACTTTTGAGGACAACTGGTTGTTATTTTATATGGATAACTGTTGATATGCAAAAAATTTGATCAATAATAAGATTTTTTTTTTTGCATGTAGAACAAAAAGCTATTATTCATCACAAAATTGTGACAAACCATTCACAAAAGGCTTTTGACCCAACAGCACAGCATCTAAATAACTCCATAAAGTACAAGGGAGAAATTCAAACTGATCTCAACCTATAATTCCTGATTTTGATTGGATGCCTTGACTTGATTATGGAATACGCACCTTTGTGAGGCATTCACTTTTTCCCTTTTTATTTTATTAAGCATTTCTGCATCCTGCTTTGTAATGTATTATTAACTCAGCTCAGTTTTATTACAGTATAGTGCCTTTTCTTACCAAGAGTCATTTCATGGCTTTTTTTAAAGAGTCAAATTCAATACAATCTAATTAAATCAAATTCAACATAAATACACAGTTGTTAAAGCTAAAACTGTGTTAAAATGATGCCAATAATTCTCAATAAGATTCAATCTTTCATCCAGGGCATGCACAGGATGAAAGTGGAGAGGACAAACTCCTTGTTAATGAAAAGCTACTTCCAGCCTTATTTTTATTTTCTGTTTCCTTGAAGCATTTCAAATTTTTCTTCCTACTAATGATGTCTTGCAGACATCAAATATCTGAGGCAGCAAGGATTGATGTAAATATAACATGAAAGCACGAAGGAATGGTCCATTTAATCATGGACGAATAGTAGTCCAATAAGAGAGAACTATTACACAAAAAATATAAATGAGTCTGAAGCTGTATGAAACAGTTTTTACACTCTAAACTTCTCTTATTGTATACTTCCCACCCCTCGTTCAGAGCTTAAAAGCTCTCACTGCGTTGGAAGTTTCACGTCCATATGTGTCCCCGCTTTTCATTCAGAGTATTACTTCTTTTATAATGAGGCTCACAGCTAGAAGAGATAGCTTGGCAGAAGGGGGGCAACGCAGTGGCCCATGAGCATTATGCTTAGCTTCTAATTTACCAGTGCACTAATCTTGGCAGCCTTGGCAAAATCCTCTTCTTCTTTCTCTCACGTACCTCTAAACCTTTTAGAATGAATCATTATGTTATTAATGGTAGCTGTTCTGCTAAAATCCTCCCACAACTACATTTTTAATTCACTGAGATGGTTCGCATTAACCAGCTTGCACCAACAGAAACAACAAGCACTGAACCTCTTCTCTGTTATGCTTAGGTGCAATGACAGGCAAACACTCCTCTCTCTCTCACATCATCTTTCTTTCTCTGGCCTCCCTCCTTCCTCTCATCTCAACTCTGTACCAGCAGTGGTGGCTCAATTATGTAGTGATCACAATAGACCATGAATACCAATTTAAGAGGAGATGGGGGTTAGAAGGAGGAGGCAGGGTGTGGGTTGAGAAATCCTGCTAGGCAGCAAAATCAAGAGCGACAGAAGCTTGGCCTGGTTTCCCTCTCCAGTGCTGCTGTAATTCACCTTGTGTCACCTCCATCTCATCTTACATTACGTTGTACTTCAGTCTGCTACTATGCTTCTGTCTCATCTTCCACATCTTTTTTTTAGGGGGGGGGGGGGTTCTCTATTTCAACTCCTCCTCCCCATGTCTGTTTCCCTCACCACCTAAAAATTTTTCAAAGTAATTCTTTCATAAATGGTATGAGGTGAGAATGAAATGTGGGCAGGAAGATTTTATAGCAAATCTCTGCGTATTCATGGGTACATTTTCCATGTTCTGCATTTCTTTTCTGGTTTAGGAATATAGCCTATAAAGTCACTGGTATTTCTATTTCTACTTGCATCTCTGTCTCAGATGCACTTTCAGTTGTTTGCTCCACTTTCCATCTTTCCACCCCCATCAGCCCTCTCTCCACTGCTCTATCCCACTATCTGTAGGAGGGATGAGTTGACCATCTGTTGTTCAGAGAAGGCTTGAAAGGGATTGAGGGGAAGAGAGAAAGTCAGACAGTGTGGGGGAGAATGAACTCTGATGGGATATTGTAATTGCAGTAATGCAGGATTGAACTGAAGGGAAACATGATGGGATATGTGCACTGATAGTCACTTCAGAAGAAGGTAGAGAGGAATTAAAAGGGATTGAAAGAAACTATGATAAAGAAAAACAGAGGGGAAAGAGGCATGATGGTGTGGTTATGGTAAGGCAGGAAGTGGCAGGCCTTTAGTTTTTGATTTATGTCTCCTTTGCAGTGTGTTTGTGTGAGAGTGGGTGTGATATATTGTTCGTTAACACTGAGGGATTAAACTCTGTATCCCACTGAGCTCCACACATCAATTACCACTTCACAAATGACCAGGCTTTGCCTCGGTTCACCTTTAATGAGAGGGGGTTATAACTGGCACACACACACAAACACTCTTAAAAACACACATACATACAGTTCCCAACTTTTGAGAACAGTCTTTTCCTGCACACTTAACTGAACCATAACCATGACTTAAGAGCAACTTGCCTAACCTTTATCTAAGCCTGACGTAACAACAAGTTCATCCTTTTTTAAAAGAAAAGAAAAAAAGATTTTCACAAAGGAAATTTGCTTTACGTGAACAGTACCATACAGAGAGGATGGGTAAATAGATTATTGTTCCTAAAACATGAATAAAACCTGCACCATATACATGAAAATAGAAAAAAAAACATCATGCATATACACACAAACACAATTTTGTATATATTTATGTACGGATAGGAATAAATACCCACATTATTGTAGTTATGCAATCATCTTAAATATGAGATTTAGTACATCAATATAAAATATCTCGTACTAAGCCTAAGATTTCAATAGGATGGATTTAATGTAAGCGTCCAAATCTATTAGACAAGTGTACAAAGGTGATGTAAGTGTTAATAACACAATCTCATTTGCATCGATAACAGCTCCAGCAGTCACTTTAGTCAGTCACTACAAAACACCATCCTGATCAAGCCAAGATAGTTACAAGCTGATTAGATACCATTTCAATTAAAACTGACTGGTACTTAACTCTGACGGAACAGTGTAACAGTATATATAAAAATATATATAAAAAAAGATACTCCAGGTGTATTTGAACAACAATTTTAATGATATTAAAAGATCAACAGAACTTTTGCTTTCAGTTATGAAAATGCTCTAAATAGAAGATAAAATGTTTCCCTATATTATGAGAAAATATTTAAAGAAATACTTTGCCACAGTGTTCTCCTGTGTAAAAGTCAAACAAGTCACATTCAGCTGTCCAGGCAGCATATAAGCACTACTCTGTTGGGGGGTGGAATGGTTGACATACTGGCATTTAAGTGGAATAACCACAATATTGATATGTCATTAAATCTTAAGAAATTGTTCAACATGCCATTAAAATACATAATTATTTGAGCTATTTTTTGATAGAGCAGTATATTTCTTTCCACTACAGTTTCATCTTGTCAGATATTTCCTATAAGTTGTCAGGACAGCTGAAAAGTAAGGGATACGGGATCGGTGAGAACTGCTTGATAGATGCAGTATTTTGAGGTTAAAAACTCAAATAAAAAGCAGAGTGGACAAATTTGGGCCCATTTAAAAGAAAAAAGAGAACTTTTGTTCTCATGCATGCATAACAGCCACTCTCTTGCTGGGACACAGTAACACTTATATAGGCAGTCACACACACACACACACACACACAAATACCATGGAAATAATAATCACACTTTTGCTGTCGATCGGGGGTGGTGGTGCATAGCACAATGAAAGTGAAACAAACAAGAAAATTTGTCCAGGACCTGCTGTAGTGGAAAAATAAAAGAATTTAAGGGTTGAATTTATAGCCAGATGCGTAACAGTCATGACAGGCTATAAAATCTGGATAAAATGGAGTCCAGGTGGGATTTATAATGATGCAGTCAGGCCAAACTATAAATCAGTATCCTTGCCTTTTCAGTCATATTGGGAATAAGTTCTATAATTGCCCAAACTAGAATCAAACATATAATAATAATTCATTCATTCATTTTCTATTCAGAGTGACAGGAGCCTATCTCAGCAATTAGCAGGCGAGAGGCGGGGCACACCCTGGACATGCCACCAGTCTATCCCAGGGCCAACACAGAGACACAAATATCCATTCACACATTCAGTCCTAGAGGGAATTTTAGAGTAACCAGTTAACATAACAACATCATGTCTTTAGACTATGAGGAAGTCCGAGTCCCCAGAGAGAAGCCATCCACACATGCAAACTCCACACAGAAGCTTGCACTTTCAGGAAGGCCAATTATTCTAATCCCTCCCCAGCTTGAACCAGCAACCCCTCCCAGTTTGAACTTGTGAGGTTCAAACCAGCAACCTTCTTGCTGTGAGGCTGCAGCACTAACCAGCACATAAGTCTATATATAATATTTCAACATACAAATATACTGTATATTATTTGCCCATTAAAGTAGTGATTGTGAGGGAATAGGTTTTTTTTGTAATATATTTCAATGCAATGCTACCTTTGTGATGACCAATTCAAGTTTTTGGTATTAGATTGAAATTTAACTTTCATGATTTTGTAAAGACAAAATATCTAAGAAAACCCCAATTTAAGAAAAATTAATCAAGCCTGTTGTTTTCAGATTTTTTAACATAACATAAATTAAGGTTTTGTTGTAAGAAATATCACTGTATGTATGTAATTTCATAAATTTTTATGAATGGAAAAAAGATAAAAGTATTTAAATAGCATTTTTATAGTAATCACAGAAATACATTAGAGGTGTATCCTCAGAGGACGCGGGATCTGTGGATACTTAAATACCCAACATCTGCACTAAAAAAGTAAGTACAAAAAACTGCAACAAAAATGCCACTGCAAAGGGATACCATGACAACAGGTCAGATGGGATTCATCATCATCCCCACCATCTCCAATAAACCCAATTAGAGTCACGAATAACCTAAAACAAGACAGAGTGGGATGACCATAGATAATCCCTACATGTGCTACCCCCTTTTGCCAGTCCTACACCTACTGGGACCATAACAGAGAATAATAAGCTGATGTAATCCACAGTAACAGTGATTCTAGGCCAAGGATTCCACACAAGGAGTAATAAGGGACACAATCTCCCATGGAGAAGAAGGTTTGAGGCGAAGCTCAAGGAAACACATAAGAATTTAGTCAACTGTCTGAATAGCAGAAAGCCACTATAAAAAAGGCCATTCTAAGAAATACAAGGTGTTCATACATGAAGCATTGCAAACTGCCAAACAAAGACTCACAGACTCTGGTGGTCTGCCTGAGAAAACAAACCCAAAAATCAGAAGCCAGGAGGATAAATAGGATGTTCTCCACTGCACCATCCAAAAAGCACCCTGAGCAGAAGGGTAGTGAGCCACCAAAAATCATCACACGTCAAAGTCTTAAGTTATATACCAGACCCTACATTTTATATGATGCACAGGACAGCTACAAATACTCAAGCTAACCACATACTAATGACAACAACAAACAGGATGCAAGCAAGTCAGCCATAACCAGGTACAGTACCTACAAAGAGTAAGGAAGGTCGTAATGGGTAAGACTGGGATGAATAAAGTCCAAGTCAGCAACACACACACCCTGCCAGCTATCAGCTGATGTAATAGCATGGCTAAAGGAGGAGATGGAAGTCACTGATATCAAGACCAGAAAGTTCCCGAATGTTCACTTAAAATGTAGAACAGGGTGCCTCGGCTTTCTTACTTTTACACTGCACCCAAACCTTGAATTGCAATTGACTGAATGATGTTGAAGAATTAAACGCAACCTCATGTACACCATTTCTGTAAAGAGATGTATTTAAACATTCATTTGTCTGTTTACTTACCTTTACCCCTTCAGGTATTAATAAAGTGTTTATCTGTCCATCTGTCCATTTAACACAAGCTAGTTCTGGTGGATGTATTGCATGTCTTGGCATGACACTGTGTGAAGCTGGACAGACTAATGGAGCAGTCAGGACAAACCCTTAGGGTAACACTGTCATCTATGTCTGTGGACTATAGCTGAGAACCTTTGAGCTCAGACGAGAGACTGGAGTGTGCACACGCATGCACAAACACACACAATTATAGAGCCAATGCCTGTGATGCATTCCTTTAGATTGGCACCTCTGATGTGAGGTGTACGACAATCACTGGATACTAATCATAGTCATCTATTCACATTTTGAATCTTACCGGGGTTGAAAGAGTACCCACTTAAAAGCTTTCTCCAAACTGACACACACATAGGGTCTAATTGTTGTGTTCCCGAGGCCACTTCCAATGTTGTGAAATTCAGTGCCATGCCAAAGGCTGACAGGTCAGAGTCGATTGAAATTCCAAACACAGTTTGGAGTTTGACAACCAGCACTATGCAGAAATAAATCTTCTGTGAGGCAGACAGGAGGAATATACCTGCCTAGGGTACACGACACAGACTGCACAGCTGTATGTTCACCAACTGACTAATGCAAACAAAACAAAACACTAAAAATCACATTAAGAGATGTAATTTATATGTGAACCATCAGCAATTAATAAGAACTCATGACTCCTAATGAGATAGCAAAGTTTAAAATTAATCGTCCTTAACATTG
>JBBDHI010000019.1:14856431-14867847 GCA_037177115.1 Craterocephalus stercusmuscarum
CAAAGACCAGATTTATAGCTTTACTTTAAGGATTTACTTTAAGGGTTTACATACAGTATTGGGGAAAATTTGGGAATTGCTGCTTTTGAATCTGCTTAAACTTTTTTTTTCTGTGTGTGTAGATGGACAATTAATGCAGAAGAAGTTTGCATAGGATTTATCACTTCAACTTCTTTTACACATCAGGACTTGGCATCAGGACTTTTCTCTATCTGTTTAGAATCAAACTGTGCTTTTTTTTCCCACTTTGAGACATCGAGTAATAGATATGTACCACTTTCAATGCAACCCAGGTGTGAACAGTCACATTAGCAGGCAGGCATTGGTAAATTTTACATATGATCATCTGTTCAAATGAATGTCACAGATTGTGTTACTGAATAATTAAATAATTAAGTTTTGTTTTAGCTTTCTTCTCCAAGATCTATAATAATTACATGCAACACTGGGGATAAAAAAATCCTTTCAAGTATCTGTTCAACTGAGTTTCCCTCTTTATCAGGCAGTCATATTGTTATCCATGCCTTTCTGATGAGAACACTTTATAAGCCTTAAGAATAGAAAAAGATTTGCAGAATCAAAACATAATATAGCCGGACCAGTGTCGGAAAATAACTGGACTGATAACACTAAGCTCAGCCTGAGCCATGAATGATAAGGTATGCACAAGGCTCATGATCTGAAGCTTAAGGTATATCATGGCGGAATTATTGGGATCACATTGGCATTTATTGCATTAAATGGGACGGGTGCTTGATCGTCTTAAATTCAGGATTGTATGTGGATATGAAAAGAGTTCATATCCTGTTTGAAATACTAGATTTTTTATTATGTAAAAAAAAAAAGTGAGGCCGCAATGAATAATTAAAAAAAGTTATTTCACCTAACAACAAAATCCATTTAGTAAAGCATATAAAAGGGAAAAAAAATACTTTAAGCTGGTTGCATACATGTATATGCCCTTGAATTAAAAATAATTTAATAATCCCTGGAGGGAAATCTATATTGATCCGTTTTGATTTCCTCACAGCATTCTGTCCTCTTTGGTAGGAGTCCTCCAGCACATCACATCTTGTGTTTACAATATCTGCCCACTCTTTTTGAAAGTATGCTCCAAATCTGTCAGATTATAACGCCATCTCTTGTGCACAAGCCTCTTAAGATCCCCTCACATATTTTCTTCTGGGTTTATTTGTGGGCCCTGGCTTGACCGTTCTAAAACCTTAGCTCTCGTGCAGCCAGTCTTTTGTTGATGGGGATGTTTGCTGGTGGTCTTATTGAACTATGAAATTCTTCAGCTTTGGGGGGGAGGTTTTGGGGCTAAAATGACTTGCATTTGGATCTGGTTATTATTCCTTCTACCTTGACTAGAGCTCTAGTTCCAGTTAAAGAAAACAGAGCCCAAACCATGATACAGCCTCCACCGTGCTTCACCATGGGCATGACGTTCTTTTGGTGAAGCAAAGTTGTCTTTGTGCACCAAATGTACCTTTTTCGAAATTTTGGCCAAAAAGTTCAACCTTGGTCTGAGTAGAACAAAACACATTTTCTCCACATGCTTTTGGGAAACTAGTTGTAATGTTTTTTTCTTTTGTTTATTCTGTTGTATGAATGGCAGTTAAAGCATTTTATTTCATGTGTGGACTGTTCTGAAGCACCAGGTCAGGTGGGCAACACATCTACAAATCCTCACAGCCAACCCAAACATTTGAACATTAGCACAGCTGCTATAGTCTTGTTTTTATGGTGAGTGGATATGGACTGTGTTTATATGGGATGAACTGCTTGACCCAACCAATAACAACTGTAGCCCGCGACAGTTTAGGCCTGAAAAAGCATTCGGGTTCCTGGGTAACATTTGCCATATGACATTCCAGTTCTCCAGTCGTGATTGCCTTCAAATCATCATATTTAACTTCTGCTTGAGCCTCATTTCCAATCACTTTTTCGGTTGTGTGAATACTTTCAAATCAAAGCTGAAAGTCTCCACTTAAAGTTAGCTGTTATTATCTATGACTGTTACTCACATATGCTTTTAGTAAACAACTAAAATAGCAGTAATTGGGCCATTGTCTTTGCCGGAATACACTTTATCTTTCGGTACACAGTTATCTTCTTTGTCCTTTTCCTGTCATTAATCGTCACTGGTTTCAAATAACAGTAATCATCTTGTTTGAATACAGTGGCTACTGTAATTGTGCTTCAGACTTCTCTGCATATATTTGTATACTTGACATTCTCACATGCATGGTGTGTGCAGGGCAGAAAATTACTTTGGATTTCCTATTCATATTCAGCTTGAAGATAACAGATCAAGGTCAACATCACTCAAGAGACCCCCACTTCTGTTAGGAAGCTATCGGGAGATTTGATGAAGCATCTGTTGAAAGATTTGTTTGCTGGGATACGTTAGCTAAGCATTACAGAGGTTTGCTCACAAGATTTGGTCTAAAGATCTCACAGGATGAGCAAACAATCAGAGAAAACCTGAGCACACAAATTCAGATGAATTTATTTTGTTGACAAGTTTGTCATTTGCCGCCAAAGGGCGAAAAATTGTGCTAGTTACAAACCCCTGCATCATAAAATAATTTCCCACAAATCTACAGTACAGCCGAACACTTTTCCTCCCCGTTAGTTAGATTTGGAATAGGTTTCTGTGGTGTCTTCTGTTTAATCTCTTGCAGGAAATGCTTATCTAGACTCTCAGAGGAGAATATGAAAACAGCCCCTGGATGTCTGCATTATAAACTCCCTGGTGTGCACAGTTAACCTTATAAATTTCATCATTTTTAATTATAAATGCCTATTCCTCGAATATCTATGTGCTAGCTTATGTGCTTGGATTTAGTGTGTGTGTGTGTTTCTGTTTGTGGTATTTATGCTGCCTGGCTGTTTTAAAATCCCAAGGTGACATTTCTTTGAACAGAGTACACGAAAGGCCACGCACTTCCTTGTGTGTGCTTGTGTGACGAGGGGTTATCTGAAAAGTCACGGCTGGTTGAGTTTGTCTTTTGTTCTCTGTACACTTCCAGCCAATTAAGAGACAAGACTGACAAATCTGCTCCTCCTCTTTCTCTTCCTCACCTTCCGCTTTCTGTGTCCTCCTTTCTTTTATTGCACACACATGGGTGGGGTTGACTTTCGCATTTGAAGTGACCTTCCAGGGATGTGAACTTTTTAACAACATCAAGCCCACCGCTGCAGCAAAGAGGCAAACCTAAAGGATGCTTTTTAACTCAGCCAAGCTGTTATGCCCTCTTTTTTTACCAGAGGGTATAAATCTAAAAAGGTTTTTTTGTTCTATTTTTTTCCCCCCTTTGTTTTTTCTTTTTATTGAGAATGATTTTGCCAGGAGAAATGTATGAAAACTAAAAACAGCACATCCTTTATTAAAGTTTATTTTATGCGTGTCTTTTCTTCCATCTTTATTCAGCTTCCATCAGCATTAATAGTGTATTGGAAAGCACACGTATTCCGTATGGTGTCTGTGGAATTTACATGAACAGATATGGAAGTAATTGCGACATGTTGCTTGGATTTGGTATTTTCACTTTGCTGTTGAAGGCAACTTTAAAAATGGATTACATATCCTTTATAGCAGCAGACATGAAAAGCAAAGACAAATGAATAAGCAATGGAAAGTTTGAAGGCAGGAGAAACAGAGGTTGTGCTTTCATATTTGGTCCATTAAGGATTTTCCAGGAGCACTGCTTTTACATTGCCAATAAATGCACATTTCTCTTTTCTCCCCCCCCCCATCTCCTGCAGATAGATAAATGACAATCCTGAAGTATTAGTCTGGGGACCTACATTAGCAGCATAGCAAAAGAAAAGCTAAAAGCAAGATTGATGGGAGTGCGGGGTGAATGGAAAGGTTTATGAAGCTGTGAAACGAAGAATTGAATAAAAAAAAAACAAGGAAGGTACAGCGATAAGGAGAGATGAGGATGACAGACCCTGTTTTGAAAGTATTTTCCTTTGCTATGTAGCTACAGCTCAGGGCGAAACCAAGGTCAAGGTATTCAGATGAGAATATATTAAAAGTGTACTGGGATATTGCCTTATTTTGGGGGTCTTGGACAGTGATTGTGAGCCTGGTGAAGGAGAGTGAAGGTGTTGTAGTTCAAGGAATTCAATGCCTGAGATGAATATAAACAAAAGTTTGGTCTAACTATCCTCTAGTGTTGCACACAAACCACTCGCAGCTTAATTGGATCAAATGGAAAAAAATTTTGAACCCTCATGAAATCCAGACTTACTTGGAAGAGTTTCTGTTTTTAATCCTTTGCCCTATTTTTCCCATCTCTGTGGAGAGTGATAATAGCCTCATTATTGCAGCTTTTTAATTTTCTCTTTGAGCACATTCAGTGCCATGAACAATAGCCTCCGGTTTGCATTTAAAAAGTATTGTCTTGGAAATGGAAGTAATAATACGTTCTGTCTTAGCTTTTATTTGACTATTTGGTTATTGTGCTCTGTCTATTGTGTCTTATCCTCTCCTCTGTCTCCTTCCACAGGCACACAAAGGATCTGTCTGATCATTCTCAACCAGCCTCTTGATAAAGAGTACCTTCACACTCTCTGGAGTAAAGGTAGATATCTCACAAATCATAAAAATAGATGAGACAAGCCCTCTTTATATGACTCAGATCCCATTTGCATTGATTTGAATGGAGCAGGTATTTCCCAGTTGTGCTCTCTAGCATATGTAATTGTGCAAAATCTTAATTTGATGCCATGCAGAAATTGCTCTTTCCCCACCTGCTCCCCACCTAATCCTTGCGATTCTTTTTTAGGAAATAATTTTCTTCTCTGCAAATTTGTATTCCTATTTGTTCTTATGGCTGGTGGCTTCAGAAGTTTAGCATTCAAATCCAAAATAATTTAAAAATGACTGCCATTTCTATTAAAGCATATTGTTGTTTATTTTATTGTTTATTTTAATTATAGAATCTCAGGAAGTTATTACCTATAATAATAAGGAGCATGGGCTTTGGTCAGGGACATCACTCGGTCCCAATTGTTGGCTCTTTGTCTGACATCCTTTCATTTCTCTTCCCTCCTCTCTGTATGACTGCATGTGTTTGCTTGAAGGCAGGGCTTTTCTCTCCAGGCATGCTGCAGACAGCAGAGTGCCACTTAGAGGAGGAGAACAAAGCACATTTTAAGGTTATACCTCACTCAACCTGAAGACAGTATTGCTCTTTATCGCTAACTGCTGTCCCATCCATCATTTCTTTAACACCTGTTGAACGAGCAGAATATCACATTGCTTGCAGACATGTGATATATCGTAGCGCTTCGTTTAAAGACAGCCATATGGTGCTCATTATAACAGCAAATTGCTATGAACAAGCTTCAGATGAGCGCTAATTACATAGAGTATAAAGACGAAGCCAAGTTTAGAGGATAAATGATGCCACATAGCTGATTACCATATTACATCAGCACAAGGTTATTCTTTAGATTTCTCTTTTTATCGGCTATGCCTGGGCTTTCTTATTGATAAGGAGTCAAAAGTAAACTAAGGATTACTTAAAGAAAGTGCAAAATTAAAAACAGAACAGATGAGTCATGACTAACAGACATCTACAAGTGTATGGTGTTGTGTGACTGGCCACAACTTGTCTTACTTCCTCCAGCTTAAATAGAGGCTTATCATGCATGGAGGCAGTTTTACAAAGCACACCAAGTTTTTTCCTGTCTGAGTAAAGCAGAAATAAATCTATGTATTCAGTTTGTTACATCACAGACAAATGCGTTAGTCACTACTCGGCCGAAACCGGATGGTAGAACAGTCAACAAATGCACAAGATTATGTGTAAAAATCCCACAGGTACTAAGTGGAAAATTAGAATATGCTGGAAAAGTTGTTTAATTCTGGCAGCTCAGCATAAAGGGTGAAACCAATACATTTTATGTGCTAGGTACCTAAATACAGATGCATTTTTGTATTTAATCCATTTTTTATTGAATTCAAGCAATATTCTAATTTTCTGAGTTGTTTCGTTTGAGGTTTTCCGAAGCTGCAAATTCCAATCAGCAAAATCGAAACAAATAAAAGCTGCAATATGTTGATTTGCAAACTATTTTTTCACATTTCATCTTTGAAGTTAAGTTACAGAAATGCATTCACTTTTTCACGATATTTTAATTTTCCAAGTAGTATTTGAAGTAAAATGAGCAGTGAGCCCTTCTCTTACACTCTAATGCCTGCTGCAGCATCGCCTGGATTCACATAACACACAAGGCAAATAGGAAGAAGATCACGTTATAAAACAAAAGTCCCAAACGTATGCATGCACAAAAACACATTTTCCATTCACCTTCCAGCTGTTGACTAAGCTACTGACATTGTTAAATGGTGAAACTTATATTCTCGTGGCAGGTATGTCCTGTAAGGATTCAGCAATCATACAGAGGTATGACCAGTGTATGTACAACCCCCCTGGCACTGGAGTAATACATGAGATTTCAAAAGTACCAGATGAATGATAAAAGGGGTATTTGCGTTAATTCTTGGCTCTTAATCAGTGCAGCTCTGCACAATTTGAATCCATAGAGCCTCCACTGACCTTCCTTCAGTTTTCTGAGGCTGTGTGCTTCCTTCAAACTTCTGTAATGTACTACTGGCTCTGCTGATGTGTTACCAGGCCTTGGGTGGTACCACATTTCAGCTCTGCTTTTTGCAGTTTTTGTTGTTGTTATTGTTCTTCTGCAATTCAAGTAGACGCCCACAAAAACATTTAAAGCGCATTGATAGGCATTTTAGCATCTTAAAGTAGTAATAGCACAACATTTAGAATTTCTTGCTATGAGTTTGTAATTTATATGAACACATCCACTCAGCTCATACTAAATCCACCCTCAGTGCTGACTGTTTCTGAGCTGCTGGGTGATTGTGTGAGGCTGATAGCCTTCTGTTTCTGGAAGAAATGCTCTGAACTGTCCAGAATAAGGAGAAATATAAAGTACTTTGGTGTGCTGTGGCAAGGAAGTTAGATTTGTGTCTCTCCCTAAAGGTCTTTACGCTGTTTCACACCTCTGACACAAAGGTGGCATACACCTCACAGCTCGGTGAAGGCTGGAAAATAGTTTTTATAAAGGCCATGTGCTTTCCAGTTCTATTTAAACACACAGTGGTCGACAAAGAATGGCTTTAGTCTTAACAGAATAGCTGGTACACACAGTGGAATTGGGATGATTACTGTCGAAAATGGCTAAAACCGTTCTCACTCGCTCTCAGTGCTGTACCAAAGTTTGTTTTTATCCGGCGGGAAAATAAATAAAAAAGTCTCCTTGTATCGGAGTAGTCAGTGTGAAAGACCAGTTGAAATGAAGAAAAACACCAAAGCATGTTTTAAAGGGTTTTGTGAACCTGGGTAGGTTCAGTTTCTTAGATCTCTAGACTTTTAGATCTATGAAGTGAG
Source organism: Craterocephalus stercusmuscarum (assembly GCA_037177115.1). Lineage (NCBI taxonomy): Eukaryota > Metazoa > Chordata > Actinopteri > Atheriniformes > Atherinidae > Craterocephalus > Craterocephalus stercusmuscarum. The sequence goes on from JBBDHI010000019.1 coordinate 14,863,865, forward strand.
CAGTCTCTTTTGTAAAGATGCCCTTACTAACAGAACATGAGTAACTTGGATAAGGGACAGAGCAGAGAGCAGAAGGTGACAAAATACCAGTAAACACACAAATTTATTAATAAAATGTAATCAACACAATTATGCAATCTGGTGAAAAGATTTGTGAACAAAATAACTTTGAAGGTAAACTATAATTAAAAACCAATCAAACCCACTTCAGATTGAATTTTAATTAACAGGTCTTTGATATTCTTATCAGCTTAGCAAAAACCCAAGGGGCACCTGAGCTGTTTTTCATCTAGCAGCAGTCATTTGGTTAGATAGACATTGCTGTCTTGGGTTGATACACTAGAGGGCTTCTACAAAATGCTAAATGACATTTGACAAAGCAAATGTTCCCATCAGATTTCACACCAAAGGTTGCCTGCTTCCTGAGATAAACAGTCTTTGGGTCTGTTTGAGTCTGCGAAGGGGGAGAAAAACATTAATGTATATTTCAAACCCACATTTAAAAAGTTACCTGCAAAGAAACAGATGAACTTAAGCTACATTGCATCAAAGCCTTTGACTCCAGGTAAAGGCTTTCCAGAGCATTCCAGTTTATATCCAGATTATGACAACTTCTCCTCACCCTCACATAGTGTTTGGACACATTAAAATGCTTTTTATACATGATTTTAACTGTCCATATCAACCGGTCATCCATAAAAGAAAGAGAGATACCATCACCTCTACCGTCTTACCTTCACTGGCCTCCCATTCGCTACACGTTTAAACGTAAATTTCAGTGCAGAATTTTAAGTCACTCGATGGAGAAGCACCATCTCATGATTCTGAACCGCATAATTTCCACACTCCAGCCAGAGAGATAAAGGCATCCATCATGTTGCTCCTGTGTATGGCTAAAACGAGGCAAAGCTGTCACGATCCTGTTAAAATTGCTGCAACCTTCCAATACTTTAAAGCACCTCTGAAGACCGATTTCTCTTTGACCTTTAAGTCATGCTGAGAATGTCAGTTTCTTGAGTTTTTTATATACTTGTTGCATTTTACAATTTTTTTCAGTATTTGTCATTGTTTCGTTTTATTGCAGTTGTTTGAGATCACAGTTCTACTTTTTACTCGGTGTGACACTTTGATTTTAAATTGGCTAATTTAACTTGACAAGCAGGGATGGGATAATGAAAAACACATAAGGTTTGTATGAAATATTGGGGGAAAAAGCTTTATATTTAACTGTAGGAGCCATTAATCATGCCAAATCAATTTTAGAGCTGTGATGAGAATGATCTACTTTGCCAGAGTAATGCAGCTTGATCTCGTCATATAGAATATCTGGTTATTTGCTCCTTAGTAGATAATTTTACCAAGAAAAAAAAAATCAGAGAGGTTTGTGAGTGGCTCCTAAAGTGCCATAAGCAATGCTGTCTTCTGCATCTCAGAAGATGGACTGCTCACGTAATTAATTTTGCTCTCAGCACTGCTTCTTGTGGGATTTAAAGAAGTTGGGTTTGATGGGCTGCTGATTGCATGTGATGGGCAGATCTCAGATGTCTCACAGTGTGATGGTAAACATGCTTATAGCTAGTTTGGGGCTCCACAGTTGAAGTGCCATGTATTTTTAATGAAGCGTGTGTGTGATAAGCAGATGTCAGCATGCACATGAGCCTGTCTTGGTGTGCTGTCTCCAGATGGTTGTTCACCTGGAGGCGTCATAGCCAGGTCTCCACCTTTAAAGATGTAGACATCCATGGTCTTACACAAATAAACACACACGACTCTCAGGTCCTCTGATGTGCTGCCCCTGGGCCTTCACTTCTTCACCTGTGGGAGAGGTGAAGCAGCAGGGAGCGCAGGAGCGATCGAGGCTACAAGAGCGCAACACTGATCAAAGGGAAACTCATTTACTGATGCTGGATGTGATGTTGTTAAGTCGGATCAGGCTGCTTATCTCGCTCATGCACCCTCTCTCTTATCTTATGCATCGCTCACCCACTCATTCACCCACTCATTCAGCCATACAGTCACTTATTCACTTTGCTTTAGATGCTCCACCTGCTTATTGTGCAGCAACATAAACAAGTCGTACAAAACAAGCCTGTGAAGGTAAAACACACCGGTGGTGATTGTAACCGGCCGACTTCATCATTTATTTATGCTTTTGTTGAAGTGTCAGAACCTCACCCGGCCAGGTGGAGACAGCTGAAAAAAAGAAACACATGCTCTTTCAGCAGTGCATGCAAGAACCATGTGACAAATGGAGGCAACAGGTGTGAGGGGAATCCAGAGAAAAGAAGATGTTAGTGGGAATTAACTTTGAACAATAGTTAGAAACCTAAATTCCTCCAAGGCTGTCAAAGGGAAAGCACTTTGAATAACAAAGAAGGATAGAATGGCTTTACAGACCAAGAGCGAGGCCAGAGAGACAGAATGAGATGTGTGCGCAAGAGATCAATCAAGTTTAAGGAAAGGTGTAGGGATCATGGCGGATCTGGAGACAGGGCGACAGATGGAGCAGAGGAGGTGTGCAGACAGATGAAGGGAGGGCATCAAGGCATCATAATAAGGACTGTAATCTCTTCACATCTTTTTGTGACCATTTGCCCTCTTCTGCGTTGTGCTAAAGCCCCAACTTGACAGGTATTAATCCTCCCCCGAAACCTCATCAATAACAAGCCAGCCCTGGAATACACCTTTCAACAATCTGGATGTGTGTGTTTCTACAGCAGTGTGCTTTTTACCTTGTATGCATCAAACTCACCAACAACATAAGGAGAAGTAGTTGGCTTGAAGTTGATTCTGAAGCTTACATGGAGGGATTATGATGACTAGTTTAAGTTCACCATTGCTGACTCCTCCTGTGGGACCTGAACAGCTCATATAAGTTTTCAATCAGAAACAAGAAGGCATCGGCATCAAATCCCCTGGTGTCTAGTGAGCACATGGTACTTTCCAACACTGATACCTTAGATTATAGGTTCCGGTTTCTGGATTATTCCAGGAGAAAACACTTGGAAGCTTAATCAGATTCCAATAAAGTTTATGATGGTGGTTCATGTCAAAGGAAAACCAGTATAGACATGTATACCCAAGGTTTCCCAGCATAACGTTGCAACTGAACGTTTGTAAGCAGATAGTGTTGGTGATATTGTCCATGCTCGGTGTTTGTGTTAACATGTGATGGCCGTTTCAAGCTCAAATGTTCAGAGGGGAAAGAAGACAACCCAAGTGATTAGACTGTTGTGCATGTGGCCAACTTTGAACAGCCAACCATTTATTGCTTCCAGTGGGGAAATGACACTAATTGCGTTTTCGCTGTCTGTGGATGGAGAGCAGATGGAGAGATGATATTTCTCAAGTTCAGATTATCCACTTTAGCCATTTAGCGTGATGAAGACAAATTGGAAAGTAAGAGATCTAGAAAGACAAATGTTCCCACAAGCATCTGTGAAACTTTCTCAGAAAATGAAACAGATGTTCGATGAGTATTTCTGAGTAAATGATTTGTGTCTTTAACGGCAATGTTGGAAAAAAAAACAACTTTCGACTAGTTAACCTACCAGTTCAATGCTGTTAACGCCAACTTTGAACTGTAAAAAGTAATTCAAGTAACTTTGGCATTTTAGGCACACCTGGCTATTCATAGTTAACGGATAAACCAGTTTAAACTGGTTTGGTATAACTTGTTCTCAATTTTCTTTCTTTTATAAAAACACGGCTTCCTGTTCTGATGCAGCAGTGGTGATAATGTTTAAAATCACAGGAGCATGAATGCTGGCAAGTGAACATTGGTTCAAATAGTATTTAAAATATTTTAATAAAGGATGATGCTGAGTAGTTCACTTAGTGCGTCTTACCCGTGCACTGCGACTAAATCCCTATTGCATCATGCCAGGATTTGAGTTTGACCCTAGGCCAGTGGTTTTCAAACTGGGGGCCGGGGCCCCCTGGGGGGCCTTCAGGGGGTGCTTGGGGGTCCTCAGAATTCTGGG
>JBBDHI010000019.1:15047983-15061029 GCA_037177115.1 Craterocephalus stercusmuscarum
TTCCGAGCTGAAAATGATCTATAAGTTTCTGTTGTATCTTTTGGTATGTAGCAGGTGTTTTTTTGTCCCCCCCCCCCCACAAAAAAAAACAAACAAAAATAATAATAATAATAAATAAATGAGTTTTCAAGGATGCTGAGACAGCCAAATTGTGATTCATTTGCTGGGAAAAACAAACACAACCTATACAATAAGTCATTGTTCAGACCTAAAAATTCTCAATCTCAGTTGATTATTTTCCCTTTGGTTGCCCATTGAATGATAAACTACACTGGCAAATCAGATTATTGATCCTAAAAATGAGATTTTTCTGTCGTCTGTTAAATGGCCATACATTGAAAACAGTAGAAGAGCCTTTGTACACAAGAAAAGCAGGTTTATCCATAATCACACAGTGCAAAAATGTTCTCTGTGCCACACTTATAGTCCCACATCATGAGAAGAAATAACAAATGTACAAATGTAAATTATGTGAACCAGCTTACTCGGAAACACTACGAGTTACAGCTACATTTACTTTTTCTATATATTTTCCCTCATTTTTATACACAGACTGGTGATATGTAATTGCACTCATCTTTGAATCTCTGATGTTTGCTGCTAAGTGGGCTGGACAATGAAAAGCCTCTGGACAAAGCGAGGCCAGGCTGATGAACACTACTTAGGCCTAATTGCATGCTAGTTTTGATGTAAGGCAATCATGAGGTCATCTGTTTGAAGTGGATAGGTTTGTTTGATCCATCTTTGTGTGACTCTGTGTATGTGGGTGTTTGAATACCTTATCAGCTACCTGGAGTGATTAAGTCTGGCATAAGAAGGGAGAGGGAAAAAGTATGTTTTTGTATGAGCATCTGTAAACAGGCCCAAGTTTTTACATCTATATACATACGCTGAAGTTTAATAAAGGTCTGGTTATGTGTTGTATGGGTGCAACATTCAATCAATCAGCAGCACAAACTACAGGACACTACTGCTTTCAGACTCATTAAAATGAGCAAGGCGTAACTGAGAAATATACCCTTTGCAAATTAAGTTGTGTGTCCTAATTGTTTTCATGTTTGTGGGCCTTTCGACAACTTCAGAAGGCATTTGTTGTTGCTTGATGTACGCTTGCTGCGCCCGAGGCAGTGTTTTTTATGACCATTATTATTCAAATGAGCTAGAAATGTGTTTTGAAAGTCCTAAATCATTGAGCATGAATGGCTACCCTTGGCGTTTATAAATGACTTTCCACACAAGCAAACCTCCGCCTGCATGGCTTACTCCACTGAGCTCATTTGGGTATTTGAGGCCTGTCAACAGAATTTGTGTCAGTCGTCCAACGGAATGACAAGTTGCATTAAAAAGTTTGACATGATTTTTCACAACTGTTTTGGACTTTTTTTGTGTGATAAACAGTGTTTTTTGGTAGCAGAAAGGTGCTAAAGTGGAGCTCAGTTGATGTTCAGCAGGTGAAAACTCAAAGTTTTTAAGATAACGTCAACATATGATGTTATCTGTGCTATGCAGGGATGTTTATGTTTTATCATTGGTAAAGTCCCAATATATATTCTCATCCCACTACTTCTTTAAAAATTAAAGTAAGTAATATTGATAGGATTTTATAACCCATACTATCATATGATATATCTCAGGCCATCTGGAGATCAATGTGACTATCCACAATGTGTCACATCAAAGAAGAAACTCTTACACAGCCAATGGCTTAATACCATCACGTGGCTTTTATGCTGTATGCTTTTTGTACTGTATGTACTTCTATTTTGCGATGAATGGATGTTAAGCACAGGAAACCTTAACAAACAAACTGGAGACAAGCTTGTATGATGTGAAAATTTGTCCAAAATGACACTGAATTGAACATTTTGTGTATAATTAATTATTCAACTCACTTTGTTAGGATTTTATGTATAATAAAGCCACACACAGATCCAAAATAGAGAGACTTCTGATCCAGGGAGACATCACTAAACAAGCAACATGCTTGCACAAAATATTGAGGACTTTTCTTCCTTTTACTCTCATTGTGGATCTTGATTGTTTGTTTTTTTCTTAATGTCTTGTTTCTGGTTTATACTAATGCATTGTTTGAAGTAGCTTTGCCTGAAGCATGGTCATTTCAAAACCATTATCTGGAAACTCTATGGAATTTTGTTTACCGGAAGAGTTAACAGAAATCAACCTCATACACTTTTTGATAAAACAACATAACTGATAACCATGATTATGTAGCAAAATAGATAGAAAACAGCTACTGATGATGCCTATAATCCTTCCGTTTGGTCCGTTTAAAACGAACCCTGACCTGCTTCTATGGAAGTATGGTTCGTTTGGCATAGTGTGAAATCTCATTTGGACTCTGGTGCACTTTGCTGACAGTATGAAAGCAAACAGACCATCCAGTGAAGTGACTCCCAGTTCTGATTGGGCAGCTTCTTTTTTGAAAACTATAGTACACTGAAAGGAAAGGATTCCTGTTCTAGGTCCCGGCCAACTTTTCTTCTTCGTTCTGCTTTATTTCTTCTTGGACAGCTGTTATTTCTGACAATGCTCCTGTGTATTAAAAGCATTTTAGTGTAAATTTATGTCTTAATGTCTGCAAAAAGGGATTATAAAACTGATTAAAAAAAAAAAAGTCATACGACTTCAGCCTATATGAAACAAAAAAAATACGTCTTAATATAATTTCTACATGCATACAAATAATATTGATTACATTGTTTTGACAAATGACATTTTGAAAAACAGAAGATATTGGTGTCATGTGCTTCGAACTTCTGAAGTACCTAACAATTTATTCAGAAAATTGGTGACCTGTGGAACACGATCATCTGTCTGACCTTTAGTCTTAATGAAGCTACCTCTGACGGTAAGTTTGAAATGAGTCTGAGACTGATCTGACCCCACTCTCACTGTGTAACCGTTCAAAATTCAAAGCATCTAAAGTGCCTAAAGCTTTTAAGCTCAACAAACAAATATTACCAATTACAAATGGTACCAATTCACTTGAATTTTACATTAGAAAGGCTACAGCAGCTTGATGAAAAACAGTAGCAATAAAAGTCAAATACGTTTTTTAAGATAATATCCTTCCACTGTTACAGCAGCTAAAACAGAACTAGCTTCTTTCTCGGGTGATAAGATTTGGCTTTTAGATATGTCTTATCTGCTTTAGTGCCCAGAGTCAGAGTAAAACATCCTGCTTACGCTAAGACAGAAGCGGCACGCACGCACACGCATTAAAACGCACGCACACAAACTCAAACTTAATGTCTCATCTTGTGTCCGCACTCACAGACACACACATGCTCGTGCAGAGAGACAGAGACAGAGAGACACACACACAGACCACATCTTGATTAGGTTTTCATAAAGTCTGGGACTATGCTGAGTCTGTAATTGACTTTGACAGCAGAAGCCTCCATGTCCTATGGCTATGTTAAACGAACAATTTACATCTTCATTTCAAATTCTACATGGATAAAAAGCTATTAATTACATTAGTCTGCGGAGAGTCATTCCAGCTGTGTAGAATATGTGTGTGTATCTCTGCCTGTGTGTATTCCCCATCCTTATATATATCCACTTTTCCTCATTTGTATATTAATGCTGTCTTGCGGGCAAACAATGCCCGGTAAGTGCTTCTCTAGAGATGAGTTTATGAGTGAAGAAAGGACTTTTACTCGTATGTATTGCTTTGCAAAGTAAACACACAGCTCCTCCTATATGAGAATTTTTATGGACAGGGGAACATTTATTGAATCTATTGACTTGGCACTGGTTGCACAGGTGTCGAGCTTCACACCACTTTCAATTTATTGTTTGTAATGCTGTTAGTTAGGACTTTCAGAACACCTTACAGTGCCTTGTGAAACACAATCACTTTATAAATTCACCTCGCCTGTTACTTAAAGGAACCGTACAGCAGGACGCAAAGAGATAGACAGATATATATATATAGATAGATTAGAGTTGATTAGATTTATGAAAAGCCATAAAAAGAGGGGAGGAAACTGTTTTTGCATGACAATCAAGGAACTTTTCTCTTTCAGAGTGCTTCCTGTCAGCTTCAAAGAGCGCTTTAAGAGGCTGCGAAAGTGGCTCTCTGAGCAACAGCGAGAACAGAGGCATCTCAGCCATCATCTCTCAGCCATCTGCGTGATGGGGAGAACAACACAGACCCCTGTGTTTGCTTTGGAGATAGAACGATCAAAGAACAACACTAACCATATAATGAAGGGCCAGATGGACCTTATATGAAGTGGAGAGAGACAGAGGGAGAACCACAGTGAAACGGAGACCGGGAGAAGTGTAGACAAAATCAAACTGCAAATGCAACAATCTTTTTAGTGAAAAGAGAGAGAGAGACAGAGAGAGAGAGAGAGAGGGAGAGGTGTGCAGAGAGGGGGGTGGGGGTGGGGTGGGGGTTATGATGTGGTGAAAAAGTGCGAGCCATCTCGTCGCATGCAGGCTGCCTGCGCTGAATGAGAAAGCTAAAAGGTAATTTCACGGATAAAGAGGAGGCCTAATGCATAGAGGTAATGTAGCAGGGGATGGAACAAAGGCAAACTTTCATCTCTTTAAGCTTGGATGGAGAGAGAGTGAGAGAAAGCCAGAGAAAAAGCTTTGATGCTTTGAAAATGATAATAACAATCTCAAAGTCAGGCTCAGAAGAGAATGTGCACCCCCTTCTCACCGGCACCTCTCTCTCTCTCTTTCTCAGTGCCCCATCCCCTCCTCTTCTGCCCCCTACCACTTAATACAACCGCACAATGACTGTCTAGGACAAGGTGGGCTGTGGGTGTGTGTATGTTGGTGCAAGGAGGAGGGGGAGGTGGGCAAATTGTGACACTTAGGGCCTCCAAAATGACTTGCAGAACAATCACAAAGACGATGAAAATAAAGGGACTCATTATTATCTGAGATTAGAGGACTTTTGTGGACACACAAAAGGATGAATTTATGAAGACAGGATATTTCACATAGGGAGTATATTAAGGAATATTGAAATACAAGTATTGGTATGATTTATGGATGATTGCCTTATTCTCTGATCAAAATGAACAAAACTTACTTAAACTTGTCTCTGCAAAAAAAGAAAAAATAAGCTTTTTTAATAAGTTACATCACTCAGCATCTCACCCATTTGACTCAATCAGATGCATGAGATGCATAAGATGTACAGCGACAGTGACTTGGAGTTTAACATTTGACTGCTTAAACAAAGGTGCAAATCACATCATACTCATTTCTGTATTTACATGAGAATAAGATGTTTAGAAAATACAACCATCTACTTGTCTTCATCAATGCTTTACTGTTGCACAATTTTGTCAATCATCACTGAGGTATGGACTATTATTTATTGCCTTTTATTGTCTTTAAATTGAACAGATGATGCATCGAAGTGCGTCAAACCGATTTGAGTGCTTGAGCTCCTGATCTTTGACCCTCCTGTGCTGAGGGGGTAAAACCATTAGCTGACTATGTTCAGTCACTTTGTGTGTAATCCGCATGAGTGTGAGAGTGCCTATCAAGTGGAGCACCTCCCCCACTTTTCTTTTCTTTCAGGGAAAAACACAATTTAACAGCCAATCTTCAATTATTCAAACCATTTGCTTCAAATGCAATCTGACCCACAAACATTATCGCTCATCTCCAGAGTGTCTCATGGATGGCTTCAACTCTCTAAATATAATATTTAATATTAATACATGTTGCTAAGTGAACGCATGTAAATGCATTGTTTTATTATTGTCAAATTGTCCATATTATTGATGCTTTTGTCCAAGGTATGGTCTTCTATTGATGGAGAGGACTTAAGCTCTTATCACAGATTGAATTCCTGCATGAAATGTCCTTGTGTCTTACCTCATTGACTATTCTGTGCTGGTTAGCACCAATTGCACATAGAGAAAGACCTTTTTTATCCTTCTTCCCTCATTTCGTTTTTTTTTTCTCTCCTGACCTCTCAGAGTATCACCAGACCTCAAAATTGCATTGAATATATAAATGCTAATGCTAATAACTGCTAGCAGGAGAAGATAATGTCCTTGACTGGTACAAGAAAAGATCCTTTTCTCTTACATGACTCACTGCTCCTGAATAACATTAGGAGAGTTCACATTCCAGCCTCTTATTTCTCTCCCACTCTCTCATTCACTTTTCTTTTTTCTTAATTTACCCAACACTCCCACCCCCTCTCCAACTTTAGCCTTCTTGTAACAGGAAAAAAAAATCCAGCTAAAGTGTAAAATATTAATTCATTTATCTGAGTGATAAGATCTTGCTGGCTCGCTTGAAAATTCCAGTGACATCCATTTGCCATTAAGTCAACGCAACGCACATGGAACGAGGCCTCTGGAGCTGGTCTGTCTTAGCATCCTCCTCCACATCACAGCTCCGTTTTAATGCCTCTGGAAGCTTTTCATGGTAGGAATTAAACTATAATACATGTTTCAGTGGCATGCATGTTAATGGCCAAGGCAAAGCTGTCAGTTAAGAGACAGGAGCAAACAGCTGCAGCGAACAAAATGGCCTCTTGAGGAAACACCCAGGATGTCTTTAGGACTTCTTTTTTATTGTCTCTAAAAAGATGGCGATCATCCTGATACTAAAATCCCTGCTGTTCTTGAATTTTTATTGTGAATTCTGATTGGTCTATGTTTAAGAGTGTCCAGTGGGGTCCAAAAAGCCTCTTAGGCCTTCCCAGTGTGGCCTGTCAGCAACAATAGAAGAATTAAAGTACCCTGCTCTGGCATATAAAAAAAGCCCCACGACACGAGTAAGGAGCTAAATATTCCATTGTTTCATACAGGAACTTGCATCTCTTTGAAGATGGATGTGAAGAGAGCTGTGCGGTAGAATTTGCCCTTCCCTAAGTTTCTCAAAAATGAATTATTTCTCGTCTGGCAGGCAGCTCTCCGGAGGTGAGGGGCTGCCTCTTAACATGAGCAGGTATCAGTCTTAAAACCGCTCAAAGTAATTGTACCTTTGAAGTCACACACATCACAGATGGCACAGTCAATATTGCACCAACTCGTCTGGGTACTTTCCTCCGGTTTCTGCTATACTTCAGCTCTTTTTCTTGTGACACACACCCACAAAAAATACATTATTTGTCAAAAACGTTTTATTAAAAGAGGCCAACCATCAATCAATCCCGCAATCACTCATGCAATCACATTAATCATTCCTCTATGCCTTATTTGCATCATTTGGTATAAGAACACTCTGTTCCCAAGAGAAATGTACTTCACAGCTACTTCTTGTTCTGCACAGTCTTTTGACAGCATAGCCCTCATATCATGTCAGCAATGTTCAGTCAGAGCAATAGTCACTGATAACTGTCATTAGATTTCTCAGAATTTCAAATGAAACAACTTTTCATGGCTGCTGTTTTTTTCCTTTTTGTTTTATCAGCTTCATTGAAGTCAACAGTGGGGTTCAGCGTGACAAAAGAGTTGGAGTAGTTGAGGATCTAGCGCCAAGAGGAAGAGCTTAAAGTTAAACTTTAAAAAAAAAACATTTTATCATTAATTTTCAGAGAATTGTATACTCTAAATCTGTATGTGAGATGCAGATTTATATTCTGCTAATTACAGGTTAGATGTGAAAAAAAGCTAACAAGAAAAACCTTACTTGCTCAGTGTTGGTACAGATGACCTCATTTTAGGTTAATAACAACAAACCAATTAATTCAAAACCAATTCTTTACCATGTACACTCACCAGCAACTTTATGAGGTAAACCTTGTTGGTATTGAGCTTGGCAAGGAAATATCTTTAATAGTGCCTTAATTCTTAATGCCATAGATTCTACAATTTATTGCAAGCATTCTTGAGATTTAGGTACATACTGACATGATAGCGTGACAAGAAGTTGGCCGGACATCCATGATCAGAATTACCTGTTCCACCGCATCCCAAAGAAGCTGTATTGGAATGAGATGACTGTGGAAGCCACTGGAGAACAGTGAGCTCACTGTCATTTTCAAGAAACCATTGGAGATGAATTGAGCTATGTGACATGGTAAAAGTTTCCACTGTAGAGTCCATCAGAATGTACTCTGTGGTCATGAAAGGGCAGACATAGACAGCAACAATATTCAGTTAGGCTGCTGCATTTAAACAATGCTCAAGAGGTACTAAGTGGTCTGTTTGCCAAAAAAAGTATCCCGACCCACACCATTACACCCCCACCATCAGAATGAAACATTTCATGTTGTTAGCAGCATATTCTAATACTGTCATCTAAATGTTCCAGCTGAAAATGAGACTCATCAGACCAGGCAATGTTTTTCCAATCATCTGTCGTCCAGTTTTGGAGAGGCTGTGTGAATTGTGTTCTCGGTTTCCTGTAGCTATTCTGCATATCATGGTGGTAATAACTGATTATTTGATTTACTTTTTTGTTTCTATCATTTCAAACCAGCCTGCCCACTCTCCTCCCACCTCCGACATCAACAAGGCAGAACTGCCAGTGTTTGTCTCTTCTTTGGACTTTGCAGATGGTTGTGCATGGAAATCCCAGTAGAACATCAGTTACTGTCTTACTCAGACCAGTGCATCTGGCACCAACAACCGCACGGCATTAAAAGTCAATTTAATCCCCTTTCTTCCCCTTTCTGTTGCTTAGTTTGGACTTCAGCAAGTTTTCATGACCATGTCCACCTGCTTAAATGCATTAAGTTGCTACCGTGTGATTGGCTAATTATCTATTTGTGTTAACAAGCAGCTGAACACAAATACAGTACCTAATGAGTGTGATAGTCATCAATACAGAAAAGAAAATCCAAAAGTACAACACCACAAAATAATCTGACAGGCATCAAATTGGGAAAAAGCCACAGGTAGCCACATTTAACCACAAAGCACTGAAAATGTGCACAACATTGCTGAAAACATCCATGAACAACAAAGTCTTAAAGGGGAAAGAGGGACCAGACATCAATCCATCTGTGGTGTTGTAATGAGAAGATGAAACAGATTAATCACACAGACAGAGCAGTCCCCGTGTCTCTGCAGGTATAATGCTCTAAATCATTACCACCTTTCAGAGTCACTGCTTGAAAAGGTGTTGTTTCCAAATCCTCGCGCTGCTATCTGATCTTCTCAAAAACAAAATTTATCAGGAGAGAACACGAGCGAGACAGACAGTATAAGGTAGACACTAGCGGCTCAGGAAAAAGAGAAAAAAGGGGCAGAAAAAAAGCCCAACAACACAAACAGAAAAGAGCATGGAGACAGAGAAGCAGACAGCAGAGGAAGACAGCAGGGAAAGTCAAGCTTGAGAGGTTGCACGAGTTTCCCGCCTTGATTAATAAAGTGTGGCTGGGGTTCAGGTCAGCTTGCTGTTCATCTAGCACGGCTCCAACCTCACACACTTGCACACATTTGGTGCTGCCTGCCAGCTTAACTGTGTTGGCTGACAGGCCCTGGCCCTTTTTAATTGTTCTTCAGATGGAGCTGGGCCCAAGGCTCAATCTGTTTAAATTAGATGCACTTATGTTCGTGGCCATTTATGTGTCTGAATACAGTATTTATTCTGGTTTATTCTGACACTTGATATGTTTGAATTGTGCATTTTTTCTTTGTAAGACTGCAGGTGAAAGTATGCACGTATGTGTATATCTGCTGACTGTTCAGCAAAACCAATGATAATACAATAATAAGGTCATATCAGTATTCATCTGACAGGCCGGAACAGGGTGGAGTGTTGATAGAAATTATATTAGGCCAGTCAAGATTAAGCACATTCACTCAAATACATACTCAGGTACTTTAAGCCTAACCCCTCATAATGGGTCCATTCAGCCACTGCATAATGGGGATCCTATTTCAAACTGCATTTAAAAGAATCAAATAAAACATGTCATTTTGATCAAAAAGTAAGAAACACTCACCAAAATGCATCATTAGGACAGCCCTTGCCCACAGTTTAAGACATTAGGGGCGTTTAGCCATAAGGAGTGGTGAGCATAATGGGCTGGGTGTGGGTTCATCGGGTTGTCTGCTAACATTTTTATTGCCTTTTTGCTCCATACTTTACCCATTAAAGAGTTGGAAATGTACAAAAATTGTGTGCCAATTTGCCAGTTATTTGCCCGCTAAATGTTGAAGCACTTTGCTGTCATTTGGGGTGATCAATGCTTAATGAATTAGTCTGTTTTTCACCTCCGTTAAAGGCAGACGTGCTTAGCACCTTCCCAATCCCTCAGAGGCCCTGTCTGATGGAAGCCTTCCACCCCTAATTTATGAAAAGTGAGGAGCTAAGCAGTTCATGCGTCTAGAAGTGCTAGCTTTTTGGTAAATTGCTTTTTGTGAATTCACTTGAGTCCAAAACGGAACTCAACCTCAACTTTCATTAAACGGAGGATGAAAGAATGTCTTGAGAAGTGGCGGAAATACAGGGGAAACAGAGACAGAGAGACTCGAAGATAAATGGCTAGCGCTCAAAGCAATGTTTACATGATGGGAATGAGCGTCCTAATGCAGTGATGATTGCTGAGTGTTTCGACTGATTCCATTTAGCCTATTGAATTAGCCATAGCTGGAGTCAGCACGCTGGCCCCAGTGCTCCAGAAACAGACACCAAGGCATCAAAATCCAATTAAATACATTTGTTAAATAATGTAATGATTGCCCAAGCATACTTTTCGGTTGGATTCCATTCATTTACAGCCATAAAAATGACATTGTTTTCTAAGCTTCGGAAAAGGTTATGCAGATTGATAGAATTAATTGTCTGGCAGGCAAAAAATGTCATTAGAACACTTAGATGGCCATGATGGCCCATTTATATCCCCAGTCTGTTAACGGCCAGGCATTTTAATTTGTAACTTGACATGATAATGTGGCTGGTCCCCTGCTCACGGACAAAAATATTACATTGATTAAAAGAGACCGTTCATTCCTCCTTCCTAGTCACTGGACATGCGGTATCCATACCCCTGTAAACTTTATCTTACTAACATTTAGCTTGCCATGTAACAGCACTAATCAGTAATATGCATATTTAAAATCATGCAGCCAACTGTATGAACATTAGTGCAAATGGTTGTGACAAAAGTAGCTATGTTCTTAAATATAAATCAAACTAGAGAATAACTGTGTGTAAAACAGGATGATGGGTAGGGTAGGACTTAAAAGAAAATGGATAATTCTTTTTGTAATATATGAGAAAAGTAAATATTTAATGTAGTGAATAAATATGTTTATATCAATTTTATAAAAGCAGGACTTTGTGTTTTCAGACTTTTTTTTTCTCATGGTGTGCAGAAGCCACTGTCAATGATATTAACTGTAGCACTTAACCTAAAGCAATCCTGACATTAGCTACAGCAGCATGTCTGAATATACTGACCAGACTCCAAATACCTCCTCAGAGGTCGTGGTCTTGGCTTGAGACTGAATTAGACACGGATGGAGGACTCTCCTGCATTATGAGTGGGGGGAATGGGCTATGTTTCCACAGTAACATATTCCAGGGTGCAAAAGGACTGGATCATTAAGCCTGACTGGAGATTTCAAGGTGAAAGGTTACAGGCACTGCAGCCCAAAGGGGGCAGCGTGTGAATCTGCTGTAGCACAAGGCTCATAAGCATAGCAGTGATTAACTACATTCCTGGCAATTAAATCGGATTAACAGGTAAGTGTGTATCAGCACTATTTCTACTAATGTATCTAAATAATTTATTTAAAAAAACTAATATTTGTTTTGGTTCAAATTAGCTGTCAAAGATATCTTATAATAATGTTCTTGTATAAGTGCAAAGTTTCAGTTCAGTTTATGTTTAGTTTATTTAAATTTATTCAAACATCCTGCATATTGAAGGGAAATGAAAACAAAAAACACAATATAAATAGGATATAAACCTGACCGAAGTCAACATTTACAAATTGTGTTACAACTGTGAATCAGCGGGATTAAACCACAGGCAAAGCGCACAATGACAACACAAACGGACGTGTTTGGTGCTTAACAGTAATGAACGCCTTCATTGAAGCTCCATCTCCTCTCTCCCAGGTGTCACAGTTGCCTACCTTATGTGACACTTTTTCTTGTGCAATATTGTCTTTGAAACTGATAAAGCAAAATGATCAAAATACTTGGAGACAAACAGAGAGCCACTGGTTTGGAGTTTTGATTTGTGAGACTGGAAGGTACAACACAAAGAACAACTGATGACAGTTTCAACTATAGTTCTATATATCGTTAGCAACCCTTATCAGCTTCCCCTTCAAAAGCAGCCGGATGTGTTACATGTCCACACTTTGTACCCGGTGTCTCACACTAGAAAGGATACACAGTTGGCGTCTTGTAAGATGATGTATGTGAGCAGACGGTTAAAATTAAGATCTCAGCTTCACTAACAAACACAGTGCTCAAAATATTAGGAATGGCACTTTAATAATGAGCCTCATCCGATTTCACGCCATCAGTGTGTCAGTTTGCAGGCCCCTTTTTTTTTAACCTGTTTCTTTGACATAATCCGAATCTCACCCTCAGGAGGGATGCAGTCTGAAAAGGTGAAATCAATAGAGAATCAAAGCATTCACACCGGCTCCCCTTGAAATCAGCTCGTCTCTGTGAGAAAAAAAGTCCAACTCATTCCCTGTTTTTCACAGTTGGTTTCCACAGAATTTTGACAGGACAGAAAAACAGGCAAGACCATCTTGAAAGATGACTACCAATGAATCAAAAATCACTACAACTAATGCATTATTTAACATACGGAGACCTACATATACCGTCTCTAATTTTCAACAACTCCACACCAGCTACTTTTGGATTCTTTCTGACCTCTTGACAAAAATAGAAATATGTGGAAAGCAGAGACGGAAAAACAAACTTATTTGGAGAGAGAAAACAAGATCTTCAAATCTTTGTCTGTATCATTTCTAGCAAAAGCAGAGAGTAGGCCAAACAAATAAACAGAGCACAAATTCACTGTAAAGTAAAACAATGAGGTACCCAAAAGCAGCATTAATGATATACTTGTTCCACTCAATGGTCATACAGCTTTTGCTAGAAATGATAGATCG
>JBBDHI010000019.1:15071452-15085618 GCA_037177115.1 Craterocephalus stercusmuscarum
ACTAAAGTATTTTTTTTAGATCTTTTCTATTATTTTCTAGTAAGAAAATTACACCCAAAAATGCATCTGTAAAACAAACTGAAAAATAGATTCTGAATCCTACTCTAACTGTTGAGATTTCTAAAGCATGCAAATCAGTGTATCTTTTGTGATAAAACAAAAAATAAAGCTCCCAAAAAATAATAGAAAAGATCTAAAAAAAATACTTTAGTGAAAATATTGTTCATTGTTTAACACTTGCTGGATTATAAAGGAGCACTTCCAGGGAAAGCAATTTGAGTAGCAGTTATTATCTTGAAAGCGTGCGTTTCAAAGCAAATTGGTCGTATACATGCATCTGGTATGTAATGCCAATTAAGACAAGAGCACAGGATCAGGTCCATATCATATAGCAAGCTTCTGGTAGTCAAGTGTAGCCTCGCTGACCTCAGAATAGTCTTGCATTCTGGCAAAAGCAACAACATCAGAGCTTTTGCAAATGCAACTCTTTTATGATGTTTCATGCCTTATGTACCCCAGCACAAGCTTCATTAAAGTGTGTGAAATGAATCAATGCAAAGATGTAAAAATGCATCTTCCTTTTACCACAGGCTAGGAAAAAAGGTGTAGTAAAATGTGGTAAACTGTTACACAGCCTGAAGCTCAGACCCTCTTTATTTCTCTGCCTCCAGAAACTGAACTGATTCTCTGTGTGTCTCCATCTTTCCATGCTCATGTTTAAATCATAAGGGAGACAGCCTCATTACATGTGACTCCCTCACCTGCCACTACAGAGGCAATATGACATGCAAACACACCGCACACACTTCCACATACGCTCACACATTTGTATCTACAAGCCGAATTGTCCAGAGCAGCATCATTTGTACACATATATGAAAATATAACCGGACTATGGTGCAGTTTATTTTTAAATGAATATGCCATTGCACCTTTATGTGCATGCAAGAACAACATTCTGCATGTGCATCTGCACACATAGTACTATACACCCAGCTTAGGTAGAGTATTCCCTGTTTACATGGGCTAATGTCTGTTAGCAGGTACTTACTTTGAAGTATCATCCTCCATGCCTGTAGAGCAAGCTCAGATTATGTTGAGGCTGTCACTAAAGGGTATAAACAGAGGCCCACACACACTCGTAACCACACTTATGCACGTCGAAACCACACACTCGCACGCATAAACACTGAGAGCTTACATTGTATCAGTCCCCCCTAAGCAGTCTAAATGCATCGTCTAGCCAGCCTCAGAAGGTGTGCATCACTGTTCTGATTTACATATATGAAGTGCAGCGAATGCAGCCTGATGTTTTCACCTCTGCAAAAAAGATTACACCGACTGGCGCTTTGCTACATGAAACGTTCCAGCTAAAATGTAATTTTTACCCCCATTGTTGGGGGATGAAACCGAGGAAACGACAAAAGATGGGATATGACAGGAGAGATACGGCAAGAAGGAGAGAGGAATAAAAGACTGGAGGTAAAGAGGGATAAAAGAAGGAAGTCTTTGATATTGCAGGAACTGGCACTCAACGGGGAAGAAAACACACTAGTTTGTGAAATATGATTACACCATATTGACCTGTGATGGATGAGGGGAAAAAACAAAAAGGTCTACTTTCAAGTTTCATGTAAACCCCTTCTATTCTCATCCTTCCATGGCGCTCTTTATTCAAACTTCAATGCTTAACACTGTATTTAAACACTTAATCAATTGACCTCTATTGTGGGCTAATCCTTAACTGTGCCTAATTCATTGAGCTGAAAGTGTCATTCGACTGAGCTCTGTTCACTATCTTTTCAATGACACTCACCCAAATGGGACTAATATGGCCTCAATAGATTCACTTAATTTCTATCTGCTCTATTTAGAGGAGGATGAGTATTAATGTGGGGAGAAATGGGCTCGATTCAACCTTGTTCCTCTTGTTTCCGCTCAAAACTGAAGCTTGACATCTGTGTTAAATTCGCAAAGGATGTTTTGGTGTTTTAGGTTCTTGTAGTGTAAGAGAGGTAAAGTGCAGCAGTTTTAGAGCAGATCAAACATGAGCAAACACCTACAAAGCTACTGGATTTCGTTGCTCAGGTCCGGCGGGTGAGTGTCTTTATGAATTTCAGCCAATACACTTTATGGAAGCAGTGTTTTGCTGGTTGAATCCGAGCTGCGTTCAATGGTAATGCAATAATCTAAGTTTTACTCCATTTTCTGTCTCTTCTAGCTGAAAGAGCGAAAGAGCGTAAATCTCAGACAGAATCCCTTGCATGTAAGTGTACTTACACAAATATACAATACATACAGATGCTTAATCATACATATGAAAGCTATATTTCAGAAATCAATCTGAAATATAGCAAATAAAATCTCCATCCTTTCTCTTTAGAAGCATCTTATTGAAACACATTCTTTATCCTGCCAATCCCCGCTCCATTTCTATGTATTTAAACGGGATTACAAAGAGAGGGGAAAAGGGAAAGAAAAACCTGAAAATAAGAACATGAAAAGGGGAGGGGAGAAGAAGAGAAGCAAAAAAAGGAAAAGGAGAGGTGAGAAAAGGGGAAGACGGAAGGGAGAAAATGGGAAAGCAAGTGGACTAAGAAAGGACATAAAATAAAACTCATAACCAAGTAGATGATTTCTGGTGTCATTACCAAGCGGAGAAAGCACCTATCTGAATCCAGAAACCTCATCTGATTTTATAGTTATTCTGCAACCTAATGAACATAATGCAGTTTTATCAAGGCACCAATCACTACAAGATGCCTTTACTTGATTTCAGCCTTTCTGGAAATCACAATGACATAATTAAATTGCAATGACTGCAGTGGTCAGATAGAGCAGCGTTTTGCCTGCTGAACCAGACCGAAGACCATTTGTGCTTTTTGGATTTATCAAGGAATCATTAGTGTGTTATACCTCGATGTCATTAAGGTGGTGTGTTATTTTTCCAATGTAAACAACACACTATAGTGTACGGTGCTGTTTGTCTGGGAGGTATTATCTGCAATTTGCCTTCACATCGCATATCACCTCATCTCAATGAGGTACCGGAGGTTCAATGGTCCTGATGAATCAGGACTGAAGAAACATTTACACAGAAACATAGCTTCGGTTGTTGGCAATAACCCTGTGGTCCAAATGAACTCCAACTATGTAATAGTTAGGGGTTTTCTTTTGTTGTTATTATTGAGAGGCATTTTTGTACAATTATTCCCATTTCCACTGTCAGATATATAAGCCATTGGAAGGAGCAGACCGTGCGATGGTTATCATAACTCAGAAATGCATTAAAAAATAACTACGCTGCAGCTGTCAAAGACAATTGCATTTACACGCGCGCACACATTCACACATGAGTGAGCACTTAGGTGCGCATACGCACAGATGCAAACGTACTGAGGCGAACACGAACACATTCAAGCGCACACATACAGAGAGAGAAGGTGTTCCCACAGATAGTGGAGTCGATGTTCTTAATCCAAAGCAGACCCCATCTGTCTCCCATTATAAAGACTCTGCCTTAGCCCCAAGAATGTCTACATTTCATAAATATTATCTGGGCCTGGCAAAGACGGCCGGACAAAAGCCAGAGCGCAGAGCGTTTCTCAGGGCCGCATCAGGGCATAATTAGCAATCATAACATCATCCCTACATGCCATACAGTCTTATTTTCTGGAAGCCTCTTAATTGCCTTGAGGTACAAAGGGGGGGGGGGGGAGGGTGGGTGGGGGGGGAATGAAATTCTTCAATCTAGAAATTAGACAGAAGTAATAACAGCTTAAAACTGGGTCAACTTTTTCTCAATAAACAAAACAAAAGAAAAAATTTTGATGAAACTACTGCGCTGGACATGAGGGCTTGTATCCATTTCATTTCTCAGGTCAGATACTTTCGGAACATGTCGACGGATCGCATAAACTGCTCTCCTTTTTCATTCATTTTGAAATGCCATATCTGCCGGAGAGAGGGAACGGACACAATGTACAGATGGGAGAAGAATAAGAAGGAGAAGGAAAAAGATGTAAGCTCATTACTGGGACGAGTTTTAAAAACCAGAGAGGGAGAAAGGAGAAAAGGCAAAGTTAAGCACTTCCTGAAACTTTGGCTTCCTTCCTTTCCATCTTTCTTGAAGAGTTTACCCCCTCCCTGCCTCCCCCACCATACCACCTGTACCCCCCACACCCCAACCCCCCACACTCCTCTCTCTTACTCATTCTCTCTCTTCACTCTCTTTGAGTTAAGGAGGGTAAGGTAATCGTAATGAAATGACCCCGTGAGGCACGATGGCAGCCCTCGCCTGATAAGTTATTCCTGACTGGCTTTTAAGCTGCTGTCAAGCAATTTCCCTTGAAACCTTGCTTTGTTTTTTAAGGATGATGTGTGTAGTTGCGATGGTGGCATTGGTAGTGCGTCTGCATGTGTGGCGGTGGCGGTACAGGGTGGGGGCGGAGGAGGGAGGGTTGCTTTGACACCCCTGCTTGTCTCCCATGAGAGGTACAGATGACAACCTAAAGGTATAGGTATGTGTGTGAGTGCAGATGTGTGTGCGCGCGAGGGTGTGTCTATGCACGGGTGCAGTGGGAGACATCTCACAGATGACAATCCCGCTAATTGAAATGACAGATTATTCTAATGTGCAGAAAGTCATTAAAAACCCAGCCGCCGTTTTTCTTCCTTTTTTCTGTTTCCTCTTGCAGAGAATATTTCTGACTTAAAGTCTGAGCTGGAAAATCTGCACTTAAAGGAGATGTTAGCTTTCCTGCCTTCAAGCTCATGATTATTATCAGGATCACCTGCCACATAGTTAACATCCAGGAGATACTTTTCCCAACTTTTACTGGAATTAATACTACGGCTAAGTAAGGCGAAAAAGTTGCTGGGTTGGAGAGTAAATTTTTTAATTTGCTGTTGAGGGTAAAAACTGGTCTGATGACTCACAGTATCCATGATTATCCAGGGCAACAACTGCATGTACAGCTGGATTATTTCAGCTTACCAGTGGCTCTGAAGGCTAAGACACATTCCCATTACTTCCTGTGTTATCTCACTGAGCACAGTGCACATGCTACATTGCATTATTATTAGTTCTCTATATGTGACAACAGTGAAGAAAGCCAGAGTCAAGCTAAAACCAAGGCAACAGTATCTGAGCAAAGGATCATCCAATGTGCCTGGAAATTAAGGTCAAGTGTCAAATGTTTATTTTTGTTCCTCATCCCTAGAGTGTAGAAAACTTTAATTTTCTTCCTAGCTGGGGTTGACACAAAGCAGCACAGTGCATCTCTAAATATATGGGATTTAAAAATAAAGACAAAAGTCTGTTAAAAGAAGCACTGTTAGCAGCAAACCGTGCAACACAGAGCTTGGTTCCAATCCACAATAACCCTTTTATGGTAACTGCTGATAAGTTTTGCCTGGGCTCTCTACAGGGGGGCCTGCCCTTCATTTGCGTCAAAGGCTTGCCAGGATGTAAAGTTCTGGCACATTGCATGTTGCTTGAAGATGATAAATAAAAGGCAAGCAGTCCATTTTTTATGCATTCAAATACTTCCTCTTTCCTCTACTTCCCTGTCTGCGACATAAATATCCAACTATTTTTTAATTTCCAGTTCTTCCCTTGTTTTGCGTCTTTTTTTTCTGCTCCCCACTTGAGCAAGCAGACTACACTGATATGTCGTCACAATATCCTCAAACATTCTGCAAGCTGATATGGAATTTCTCCATGCAACAGATCCAGACAGCTAAAACACCAGCCGGGGACACATTTTTCCATTTCTCTCCTCTCCTCTCCACCTACTCCTCCTCCGCTGACATTCAGCGGAGGTAAATATTTAACAGCATGCTATTGAGTGCCGTGTGCAGTGCGGCACAGGCCGGGCTGCGGTTGAGATATGTATATAGACAAGACTGTTTTATTAAGAGTCGCTGCAGACATATTAAGGTAAAGTATGCCTGACACCTGGGGAGGAAATTGCCAGTATATGACACTATTCCTCAATACTGTGGCAGCTCGCTTCAGTGCAATTTTGCACAAGGCGAGTGACAGAGAATGACATGCAGAGAGGGAGGGAGAGAGAATGAGAGAAAGATGAAATAGGGAGTGTGTGCAAGGTGGTTCGAATCTGAGGGGTGTGTCCCCAGGTGTGTGCACGGAGCAGATGTGTGCGCATGTGTGTAGGTGGCACAGTGTGGTGACATGCAGGGTTTGTAATTGCCTTACCCCATGTGAAGGATTGGCCCAGAGATAGTGCTGTTTACCTGTGCTTTGCTATGGTTGCCGTTTGTGGGTGTAATGGAGGGAGAGGGGACTGCACTGAGTGATTAAATTGGCAACACTGGTGTGTAACTTGCAGGCAAACACATACAGATATAGAGGGAGGCAGATAAATGTAGGGAAATATGTCATTTATGCACAGATGCAGCACTTTTAAATTCCCAGTTGCTTTTCCTCCTCGAAATACCTGCGTAAAGTCATGACAGGCGGCTCAGCAGAGAGGCTATAGTGCAACGCAACAGCGCTTTGAACAAAAGTGATTGCCATTCCGAAACATCAGTTCGAGGATGGAAAAAATATGTTACCTAACATCATAAGTATGTCCAAGTATGAACGCCTTGAAAATAGATATTCTTCCATGAGTACTCACTTTAATTTATGACTCACTGATGAATCGTTAAGTGGAGCATTTTTTCATAAAAGCACATCTTTTTTTCTTCTTTTTTTCCCCACATAGGACTTTTATGGACACACTGACACACAATCCACCATTCTAACACTGAGAAGGCCGGTCTTCCCACAATAAGGTGGTTTTGTTTCTAACACCTAGAGGGCACTGTTGCCCACAGTCTCTGCACCGTGGACAGGCTGAACCGCCTGTGCTGTTTGATGGCCTGCCTTTCCCCTTGAAAAGACACCAATTCACACAATTACATTCTAATTAAAAAGAACAACCTAATTAACCCGGGGAATGTGTCCCATAATTCGGTAATATTAACGTGATCATCCTTGTGCTTGTAAATGATTGGTGATAAAAGCAAAAGCAGAAATTAAAGCCACTTACTAATTAAAATGGAGAGATAAACATGGGCTTGTGAAAATGAGGGAATTGGGAAAGACTTTATAGTTTTAAGTAGTTTTATTATTACCGTGTCAAATATGAATTTGAGTCATCATATTTTCTTTGAAGGCTCAAAGCTGTGATTGGGATGAGTGGAGCATCACACAGCGCGCTCTGCTCCACGCCAACTCCCCAAAGAGGCGGATATTCAAGAGCTGCACTATATCTTAAACATGCAGAACAAGAGTCGAGCCGAAAGTGATACACCAGATCAAATTGCTATCATAAATTCTTCATAATTCAATAAAAAAACAGAGCGCAGACTTTGTGTCACTTATGCATTTCCCAACGTCTTCCTTTAGAATTCCCAGACACATTGCCCGCGCGCCAGAATGGCAGCACTTGACTGCTCCTGACTTGTGATTCGAAAATTGAACCAAAGGACAAAGAGGTGAAGTGACGATGAAGTGGAGAGACACAGGGAGAGAATGAAAGCACAGAATAGCAGCACACTTTTGTGGCTCATCATCACCACCTATTCCCGCTTGGCAATATATCTGTCAAAGCCCTCATCACCATCCCAAGGTAGAGTCTTTCACTGATAATGACCCATTTAAGTAAATAGCTCTGATCATCAGCACAGTAACCATTACCATAGATATATGGACAAGCATGGGACTACTGAGGTGTCACTAGCTAAGTGAACCTTTGTAATTTGTAGATATATATATGCATGTGTGTGCGTGAGCATGCATGCAACACTAACCATCCAGTTAAGCATCATTAACATACAGCTATAGCTTTCTTACTCGATATCTGAGAAGATACATTTGGCAAATAGTTTTACTATTTAAAAGCTAATTTCTGTCATAATAAAACAAATGTGGTTCGTTTGTTGAAAGGACTGATTGAAATGTGAGAAAATGAAAGCCTAAATGATCATGAGGCCTCTTACTGGAGGTGACTGAGGCTGTCATACTGAGACCTACATGAACAACACATAGTGAAATACTTGTATCGCTCAAAAATATTTAAAGACTCTCTTCTTTCAGGGGTTCCATTGTTGTGCATCAGAGAACAAATACACTGAGTATGTTTTTGGATTGCCGCATACTCAAATGATACCTTCTTAAAGCACTCAGCACATATTGGCATCTCTGCAAAATTGAACTGATTAATCACTAATATATATGTATTACTTGTATTCCTGTCTCTCACTTTGATGTGCTTTTAGTCTTCACAGTGATGTGCAATCAGGAATTTGCAGCCTGTGTATGCTTGAGTCGCATAAAAAAAGTCTTCCCTTACAGGATTTAAGTAGTGAAATTACATATATTCTTATATAGATAGATATAAGTGCAAGTGTTCAGCATTAGCATAATTCCATGCATATTGCATGCTTGAGTATTGCATCTTTTAATGCCGGTCACAATCAATTGAAGGGCAGCAAAAAAAAAAAAAAAAAAAGAAAAAGAAAATTAGAGCACTTGTTTTGATAAATTATTCTGTTGCAAAACCACCACTGGAGAGCTGTTTCATATGTGTACTGGCCAAATGTAATGTCCAAGAATTAGCTGGAACATGGGTAGAATGTGCATATTTCCCTGTCCTTCACTGAAAAGATAATAAATTATGTAAATGGAGCATCCCAGTGATTACTATTTAATAAAACAGCATAATTAAAATTCAAGCTTTAAAGCTGCGTTCTGTATTGACAGTATGGGTGTAAGGTGTACATTTGCGAATCATATACCAAATCAGTTGGACACATCACTCACATGGAGCTAGTGGAGACGGTGTGTGGCACAGCCTGAGGCTATCTGTCAGCCCCAGTGACTCCCAACGCCCTCCAGCCCCCCCATCACACCGTCACTCATAGCAACGCTGCTTTTTTTAAGAAAAAAGAAATAACATCCAGGGACAAAAAACTGTTTGATGCAGGTCTCCTTACTGAGAGGACCTCCGCTTTCTTCTGATGACCTGGGGTTCAAGGCCATGAATAAAAAGTCCTGTCCCCGCTGAAAAAAAAAAGAAAAAGATCTCTCTTTCTAACACCTACAGAAGAAGCATCTACAATCAGAGAAAAATGTCAGAACTTTGAAAATTGCAGCTTAGACTGCAATCTTCATGCTCGCTAATATATAGTAAATAATAAATGAATGTTTATGTTTGATCCTATCCAAGGCTCGTGTACAACATGACCCCGCCAGATTACCAGTGTTCATCTGTTTTTAATTACACTTACTGAATGTGAAATTGCAAATGTTGCAGAGGGGGCTGCAGGCAGTTCTCTAAAAAAAAAAAAATCTCTCCCTCTGTTTCATGTATGTAATACACTGTGCAGCAGCATTTATAGATTAAAGCTACACGAATCATACATCAGTGTAGGCGCCGCGCTGTCTTTTCTCTCCTGTTTTCAATGTCCTTTCTCAGAAAAGTCACACGATTCTCTGCTTTATTATTCGATCATAATATCAGCTGGACTATAACTTTGTATTGCAGCGCGTATCCCCTCACAGAGATTTGGATAACAAAGATTTACTGTATATCATCCGAATTGGGACCCACTTTCCTTCAAAACAGCCAATATAAACTTATTTCAGCCCATTATGTGTCGGGCTACGTTCAGAAACTGAATGTCGTAAAAACAGACATATGTCCTTATAAAAGTTAACGAATACAAATATAAACAGTGAGACATCGGCATAATTTCATACAGTACATCATGAACGGGGCTCAGGTAGTTCGTCTGGCCTCCGCTGGCAGCGGCGAGTGCTTGAGAGGAGGTAGTTAGGGCCTGGTGCTCTGCCAAGCCAAACTCCTGAAGCATGCAGAAGGCTAATGCTCTGCCTCTGATGTGTGGCTCTGAAAAACCACAGGACCACTCGCAGGGTCCACTAAAACTCCATCACTCACTCACACCCTGGCAGAGACGGAGAGATGGAGGAGAGAGCAAGGCATACTGAGGGAGAACGGGAGGGAAGTGAAGAGGGAGAAAGAGGAAAGCGAGGAGAAGGGAGGGGGGGGGGTTAACAGTCACGCTGTTACAACCGCATGATTGAGGAATGGCTGCATATGAAGAAAAAAAAAAAGTGGAGAGCAAGGCGGAAAAATAGAGTGACTGTATAGCCGGGGTGTCTTAATGCATATTCCATTCATCTTTTCTCCTCTGAAATTTCTCATTCCTCAGTGGCGTGGGTAAATCAGATAACCTGTATCAGATGGAAACCAGTGGGAGATTCTGGAGTAGATCAAAGGTGTGGCTGTGGTTTAGATAAGTCTACAAGCCATCCTCATACAGTTCATCTGTCTTAAATGGCTGCTCATTTCTCTTGTCAGATAGAAGAAAGGCTATATATAGCTGTGATTAAGATGTCTGGAGCAACTCTCCCAGTCTTTAGTCAATTGGAGGCTTCCAAGGCCTTTGTTGCCATTGCATCACTGCAGGAGATTTGTTTCATATTAGCTGTTGCTTTAGGGCTTTCATATTTTTGACATACTGGTGTTCCTGCGGAGTAACACTTTTCTTATGTGGCACACATCCCACATAGCTGATCTCGTAATTTACAAATCATCCATTAGCGGAGGTGCTCGTTGTGATTTCATGGTTTGCTTCCAAACAAATGTGCATCCAAGAAAAGTAAAATCTCTGACACTTACAGCCAAGATGTATTTCTAAAGCAAAAGGTACAAGGTTCAGAACAATATTGTTGATATTGGGGGTTGAAAAGATGTGTTTTAAAAAGATTAACATATATTAGTCTAATTTTAAATGACTAGAGTTCCTTTGAATAACAAGTAGGATTATGAGGGATTTCGCAGACGTTTAACCTACATCATATTCTGTAAATGTTTTAAGAGACCATGATAAAGAATGCATTTTTACTTTACTGTGTTGCTTTCATGCAAGCCAAAGGCAGATTTTCCCTCCTACAGAAGACACTGCTCTCGAACAATGTGACACGCCTGGTTTGTGGTCCAGATTTATTTTTCCTCACTTGTTTACATCGCCATGAAATGATTTCCTAAGATGTCTTCCAAGTGACTTGTCTGGCACACTTCAGAGAAGGACAACAAGTCCTACAATCCGTACAGCCTTATCTATCATTTGCTCACACACTGATAAATGACCCAAAGGGAAAATGGAAACTAGCACCCCTGGAGCTGGAGGTATTTCATGCCTCAAGTCGCATCTAGTCCCAGTCCTCCTCCATGAATGTATAGCCTAAGACCCTGACCCAATGAGCTTTGAGACAATATGACAAAAGGGATCTTTCCTTTGGATTTACTTTCACCAAGCACCCAACAGCCTTTATGCTTGGTGTGTGTGTGCCTTCCAACAGTGCTACGGTCCCAAACAGGCTTTAAAACCAAGTCCAAACAAAACACCCCTCACTTCAAAACAAGAATGCGGAAACTCTTATTTTACCTGCTTGCAAATATGTTGTCAACAAGGTGCTCATTCCTTCTGCAGTTACAGAAACACTGAACGTCCTAACACATACTGATGATATGTCTGCAGACTATGACTATATTGTCAAAATGTATCCAGATGAAGGGGTGTGTGTATGTGTGTGTAGTCATTTTACAACATTTTTTTTATCTAAAAGATGTGACATGCCTCAAAAGAGGTTAAAAAGCTGGATTTGGGGACACTATACTGTAACATACAACATACATACTGTAGCTTGTCACTTAGGGGAAATTTTCTATATAATTTCAGAACGTTTCAAGCTTTTGACAGATAAAAGACCAGAGCAGGATGCCATTCATCTGGAGCACATACCATAAACCTACCATGCAATGAAGAATAAAATTAAAAAAATATACAAAAAACTAAAATAAATGAATAAAGTGCCACAAGTAGCCAAGAAAACCTTTGCTTCCCCCTCCTTGGCATCAGTCTGCATGGCCTTTAGCTAGCAGAGCGCATACAGAACTCACACACTTTAGACATTGAGTCTCTTGCTATTGCTCCATGATGTCACTGGCAAACACTCAATGTGGGGAACACACGGCCAAACAGCGAAACAATTTGTTTAATCATAAAGTGCATTTACATAAGGCAACGGCTGCATAAATGAATGCATAATTGAACAGGTTAATGCATAATGTAGCACTCCCCAGGGACAATAAATAAAGTGCCTTTTGAAAATGTGTGAGACAGAAAAAGATAGAGCATGACAGAGAGAGAGAGACAACTACCTGCCAAGCACCAACAAAACATGAAACAACGAGACAACGCCAAGGCCAAGAAGGTAGAAAGACAGGGAGAAAAAGAAAGAAAGGAATATGGCAGGAAATAAATAAATAAAAAGGTGAAGCCTTGCTAAGAGGATTTAAGGACATGCTTCGTTTCTTTCCATAATCTGTCTATTAGCACCAAAGTATTTCCAGCTCTCATAACCATGGCAGGGACACTGTTAGAGACAAGCTCACACACCAACACGTCACAGTCTCCTGGGAATTTATCCCTCACTCCCTGTTTGTCCTTTTCTTTCTTTTTCTGCTCCTCTCTGCTTCCATGGCTGCCACCATTTGTAACCATCTTTTTTAGCGTCTTCTTCTCTGAGCGCAAAGTGATTCGTCGAGGCACAGCTAGCTTGTCAAACAAGAACAGATATTAATAAGTGTACAACTTCTAATCAATATCAAAAGAGGAGGCCATCAACCTATCTACACTCGGTTCTTCTGCTTTGCCATGCCACACTGCTGTTTCTCCCATGGCGATGAAGAAAAACTAAAGTAAAAATCATGTCATGATGTGGGAATTACTGTTAGTCGGGGTCTGTGAGGGTCTTTTCTTTACTTATACAACTTTAATGGATTTAGTAAATTAAAGTATGTACTGCATTGATAACCTGGTACAACAATAATGTCTCTTTTTTTGCATTCCCGAGAGTCTATATATATATATAAATGTAAATAGTGACTAAAGCAAACAAAAAATGTTTGAAACCAATCAGGGTTTTCATCCTTTTAAAGAGAACTACTACTGAGACAGATGAAAAGATGTTTGGACAACTCCTGAAGCCTGCCAACTCATCCCAGCCTAATGATGCTTGGTCAGACTGCTTTCGCAGCACATTTCAAAGCAACGGATACCCTTTCAGCATAGTCTTTTTCAACATACAGGAGGCTGATCAACATCTACATCTTAATGGGCAAAGTGCTGTAACAACCACCAGTATATGTTTGAAAGGAGGGGCAGAAATATTCTATATGAAGATTAACATGAACCTTGTGTGTTACATTTTGTATTCTGTCCAATTACATTTGAGAATCAAAACTAGCTAAATTTAGGAAAACGTAATGGTCTTAGTTAAGATGCACCCTTTGAGATCTTCAACCATGATGAATTATTGTTGTGTCTTCACCTGACAGGAATACAGTATATGGCCGCAGTATGGATCACTTTCAATGTTGCCCGACTTCTACTCAGTTTTATTGTGCCCTGCACGCTTGTATAACACACAGGGTAAAATAATGCCTGTGGTTCAGAAGTGTTCGTATGTGACAATTTGGGAGTGCCAACAAAAAGAAACATCACATCAGTATGTTAGGTACACAATATCTGTCAGCATTTTAACTGTGAAGAGCTGTCTAGCTCCTCCATGGAGCTCAAAGTAGAATTTGATTTGGGGTCCTTTAACCGCCCAAGCATCATATATGACTGATGACTGGATCATTTTTAAAACTGTACATTTAACACATTAGTAGCATTTCTATTCTATTCTATTCCATTGTAGAGTTATTTAGTAAATACTTTTCTCCAAAGCAACTTACAACTGAGAGTGAGCAACACAAGTAAGAGTTCAATCAAGAAGGGACATCATAATTAAAGGGGAAGTTCGGTATTTTTCAACCTGTAGCTATGTTGTAGCATGCTATACGATCATTTACTCACCCACTCGAACTCCTTCAGACGATACTGATATTTACACATGATCAGCATATATCCATATAATGGGAGCGTTCGGGGCAAGAGCCACTCGGCCTCTAAATAAGGCATTATCTGCCACGAAACTCCTTCGTTTTACCAATGTGTTGTTAGCAAATGCTAGTCCGATCCCTCCGTGACCTGCTAGCAGCTTGTATGTTCATTGTTGTT